>JAWWEU010000125.1:13090881-13169697 GCA_035583155.1 Acropternis orthonyx | reverse complement strand
ACCAATAGAAACAAGAGTAGATGCAAATCTATTTACAGCAAAGCCAACCAACCAACCAACCAAAACAAAGGGGGGAAAGTAACACCAGTGTTTTTAAAAAAAAAAAAAAAACAAAACCCACAAAAAACTAGACTGATCCTAAGGACATCGTAGGCATAACATCCGTAACATTACCGGATTTGAGATAACCGACAATCTCAATTTTTTTTGTGAGGGGGGACATTGTGACAAGTAGCAGAAGTTTCACATCATTTTGGCACCTCGAGTATGCTCAACAAAGCTAAATAAACTTTTGAAAACTTTTTTACATAAAAAACTACAATCCCACAAAGTCAGAGCAGAGAGAAGCATGTAGCAAGGCCAAAACCCTGAGGATCTCCAAATGATGCCTCAAATTCTCCAGAGGACATTTCATCTGCTGAATGGTATTCGCTGCACCTCAAAGGCACATGAGAACAGCTATGCAATCTGATTAAAGTGAAATCAAGATTTTTCTACACATCAGCTGAAAATATTATTGGTTTTAGGTATCTAAAATTCTTTACATACATACTGATAAAACTAATTTGCCCAAATAAATAGCTGTGTTTTAAAAGAAAATCCCACTAGACTAACTGAAGTTTTTATTACACTGTTACTCAATTTAGTCTATCCACACCTTTCTGTTTAGGATTTAGATTTATTTTCCATAATAAAAGTGTTTATTTATCTGTAAGTTTAGTTCTCAAAATTTTCCCAACACAAGCTTCAGCTGAGGTTTTGGGGGGTTTTTTAACTTTTTGTCATGAATATTTTCCACAGACAAACTAGACTTGTATATTCTACAAGTACATGAACACACATCCTCTTATTCTCTTACATACTCAGCTCACCCATTTGGATCTCATCTAAAAATTACACATACATGGTACTCAAAGTCATTATTAGTCAGTAGGAATATTTTCTCTTAAGATGACACAGAGAAGTCAAAAAATAATTTGACAGGTTAAAAAGATAATAGAAATTATAGTTAACAAATCAGAGAGAGGCAAAGAAAGAGCAAAGGCAATAAGAAATATTTTTGGCAGGTTCTGCTGCCAACATTGGGTTTTTAACAAACTATTTTCCCCATCAATCAGGTATATTGCTGTAGGAGCAGTGCACTGTTCTAACCACGATCTGAAACATGTTATTTGTTCAAGTAGATTTAATTGAAACTTTGCTCTCTAGAAAGAGAACTGGGCTATCTCACTCCTTAAAAAAACCTTCAGGTACAACTTTCCAATTGGTTATGTACAAAAACTGAAGTGTGAATGATTACAAATGACTGAAAGTTCATCCATCTGTTACAATGGATCTATAAACTACTTGATTATATGGTATTGCTAAAAATATTTTAGAAATACTCCCTTCCTGAATTGTACCATAATCAGAATGTCAAAAGCAGCACAAAGCACAAACAGATCATGAAAATAAGCTGTCCCTTGCACTTTCCACTTGTTTTCCAGAACATGATTAGGCAAAGCTGCTACTTTTGGTCAAAACACTACTATTCTGAAGAAGCAATCTTCAAAACTTGAACTGATCTCCAGCTAGCTTGCCCTCTTCTCTCTCTCCCCCTGTTGCTTCCTCCACTTCCAAAACTACCAAAAAGTTTTATACCAGCAAACACTGGAACACAAACAAAGCACAAACAAAAATGTCATTGGCTGATTTCAGCAAAACTTACATGTACTTCCCAGAAAGCACACTGTCCCACAATTACTTAATTAATATTAATTTATCAACTAATTAATAGTGTAAGCACCCGTATTCTCTGGCATCATTCCAGTGCAAGTCTCATATTCAGGAGTAAAAGCCACCTGCTTTATGGCTCCTCCCTTTCCACTCCATGAACACATTCCCCCTCTTCTGTAGAAATGGTCCGTTGTTGTACCTCAGTTTGCACAACCTCAGACATGCCCTTTTTTATCATGCTGACTTGTTTCTAGTGTGTTACCAAGCCCATCCCCTTTATAAAAACCTACTGCAGCTTCAGATTTCTTCTTACCAACCAAATTTATCATCTCATTCACAGCATTAAATCAGCCTTGCTTGATAACAAGTCAGTATCTGTTCTCCCTAAGTCCAGGGTTGCTTTGCTCTCCTCCCTCCCCTCGGGATCCTCCACCACCTCATGGTCGCTGCAGCCAAGGCTGGCTTTGACCTCCACATTTCTAACAAGCCCCTTGTTGTTGGCAGAACTCCTCTCCTCACTGGCTCCTCTGTCACTTGGAGGAGGAAGAAGCTGTCAGAGTACTCAAGGAAATTTCTGGATTGCTCCTATCCTGCTGCATGGACTCTTCAGCACAGATCATTCCCATGAGGGCCAGAACCTGCAAACATGAGGCTGATCCTGTCTCTCTGTAAAGCACCTCATTTGCTTCTTCTTCCTGGTCAGGTGACCTGCAGCAGATGCCCTCTATAATGTCACCTTTACCTGTCCTCCCTCTAACTCTAATCCAGAGAGCCTCAGTTGGCTCTATTTATCCCCAGGCAGAGCTCCATGAACTGCATCTGCTCCCTCACATAAAGGGCAACTCCCATTCCTCACTTTCCCAGTCTGTACTTCCTAATGAGCCAGTATCCCTTCACTGCATCACTAGTCATGGAAACCATCCCACCACATCTCTGAGACCCTAACAAGATCATTATGTGCATGTCATGCTTTGTATTATGAGACTGAAAGCTCCACATTTTCTAGCCCCTCATTAGCAACTTCACTGGCTCATTAACAAACATGCCATAGTCAAGACTTCAACTATTCCTTATAGCTTAAATTCCTATTGCCTTGCCAGCAACAGAGTCCCCCTGCTTCCAAGCTCTTTTCTTCACATAACTTCTCATTTAATTTTAAAGACACTTGAAATTTCTGTGCTGGAAGAAAAGTTCATCTAGATCTAAAATCCCCCATTTTTTTAATCCAAACCATCACAAAAGCAAATTCTATCTAAAAGCTACCCATTGCTTCAGCAAACAGTGAGAGTTCATGAGTATGAGTTCAACCAACTGCGTATGTTAGAGATGCAAATAAATTTGCAACAAGTTGATTTTTGCATGGGTATGGTCAGCACTTAAAAACACAATGTATGGCACAGGGATGCAATATAATCTCAACCAATTTCATCTGAAACAGGGAACAGACAATGCTTTGGAAGCCATTACAGAGCAATACTGAAAATGAATCTGCTTGGCAGGATTGTTAATTGTTACTAAAACAAAAACCCCGAAAAAAGGTCAATACAGACAACTTATCTTTACAGATGGGCAATGTAAACTTATGGGCAAATAAATCCCAGCACAGTCTGCTGAGACTCTACATTGATTTCAGAACAATGCAAGTAACTGTAAGGAGAGAAGGACTGGTAAAGAAAATTAAACAGTACAGAATTACAGGACACTATCCCTCCAAAAAACCAAAACCCACACAACAGGGATAACAATTTCTACTTTGACCACAAATGTCTGCAAGAATTCATGTCACAATCATTTAAAGGACAGTATTTAATACAAAGTCTAATGAAAATAGCAAAGCACAAAATGACATAGACTACCTGAAACAGTACTTCTTCTAACATGCAGTTAAAGTTTGGGGTTTTCTTACTTATATTTAAAAAGTATACAAATTTAAGAAATACAGGTTTGTAAAATCCAGCTTTTCAACAAGCCTGTACAAACAGTTCTGATCACTATAGTAATTCATAATTTGGTTTGACAGGAAACCAAGAAATAGTGGTACTACAAAGGAGGCACTAGGCAATTCTTCCTCCACACTTCTGTTGCATGACATGGCATTTATGAAGCACACAAGTTCACAAAGCAAAAATCACACAAAACAAAGAAAACACCTAAGGTTAACAAAACCAGCAGCAACGAAAATGCAAAATGAAGTAGAAATTATGATTACTAAAAAGAAGCAGATAAACAGAGCATACAAATATTAAATAATCAGGATCTGTAAGCACACAAGACAACTGTTAGTTTGATGAACCTTAAATGTAGGTAAGTAATTTTTTATTTTCCTTAAGGCATTTGCAACTGTAAAGCTGATAATACAAAATTAATTACTAGAAATTGTTCTAAATTAGTGAGCTAAAAGGCCAATCATTAATCTTCACCCTCATTTGATGGTTAATCCATAGCTGTCTGCAAAGCTTGGAATGCATCTCTACGCACTACTAGTTAAAGACACTTGTGAGCTAATAACTGCAACACTTGCCTCTGTCATTAATTTTAGCTTAATTTGACAATCCAACATTTACTAATTGCCAAGGAGAAAAATTAGCATACAGCAATGAGAAAGGGCAAAATGACTGACATTTGCAATACAGAACAGAGAGAAAATACTTTAACTACATGTTAAGATTTTGTCTTTTTTCCCCCTTATCAGGTGGGCCATTTTGTAGAGTAGAGAGAGGAAGGCAATGTCTGCCAGACAATTATATATACCGATGTTTCCTTGTAGAATCTGCTCAGTGCAAACTAGCTCCTGTGCTGCTGACACCATCAATAAACTCCTCATAATTCCAGAAAGCATCATAACTTTTTAAATCTTAACAAGGACCTTATTGACCTGTTTTTCCACTTCTCCTCTAGTAACACTAACTTTTTCAAAGTGTAACCCAATCTCTAAACAAAAACAGGCCTGTTTAGACAGGAGACACCACTATCCAAAGATATCAAAACTAATTTTCAATTCAGGGAAGTAAAAGATACAAAAGTACTGTGTGCACCACACACTGACAGTCTGTAACCCACTGACCTGACTAATCTCTGGGTTATTTCCCAGAGCTTCACAGAAGAAAGCTTGGAAAAGCAAATTAACATATATTACGCAGGACACTACCTATGAGAGGTTTCTAGGAGTCTCAACTCCCCTCAAAAACACATTCACTGACACACAAGGTGTGGGGCAGTCATTGTACCAAGACGGTTTAATGTTCCCATATCTTGCATTTTCATCTAAGCAGCAATACTTTTGCCTTTTTTCCCCTTCGTCTTGAGAAAGTAAACATTCATGCAAATATTTTCTAAAGTAAGAAAGTACTAGTCCATATAACTCATATAAGCCTTTGCTTATCTGAGGGAGAATTTTATGTATATATATGGCAGCATTTTATTTTCAAATCAAGTCAAGGTATAGCCCACTGTTACATCACCATACAATAATAAATTCAAACTGCATACCAAACATCTATTTGCTCATTTTCACTACAGCAACTACTGCTTTTGATGTGTTTAAATTGCAAGACATGAATGCATGCTACCTTCTCAAAGTATGCATTTCCTCACTATCTCAATCCCTGCCACCATTCCTACAGTTCAGTGGACTGTCAAATTCTACCTTGAGCACATTCGATATTTAGTTATTAACAAAAAGATTTTTTAACTAAACTCAGTGTTTACCACTCTGCATTGTCATAATGCCCATCTTCAGGTCTTGTGCACTGCCCACTTGGGCCATTCTTTCCCAGTGTCTCCATATATTGTTGGCAGCCCTGCCGCAAAGACTCCACATCCATCATTTCAAATAATAGCCCAGAGACTTAATTCAGTCCCCACAGCCACAATTTGAACAGAGGGAGCTGCAGGTATGAAGGAGGATTGCTTCAAACTGCAGCAACACACAAGCACGCCATTAACAATTCTTGAGGCTGTTCCAGTGATTGAGAATCCCTTCTCTCCTCAGGTCATCTTTACTTAGGAAGACTATTTCATAGCTATTTGCCTTTTTATGCATCAGCTCTTTTCACTGCAAGTGTTTCCTTAACTCTTCTTTTTGAGAGCTCTGGCACTTCACAATCAGTAGCAAATCTCTATTACACTCTTCTTTCCAGGCTTCTGTGCAGCTGATCCTGTTCCTGCCTGCTCTATAAATTCTTCATTTATCTTGTTCTCTCTATTCCTGTCTCCACACTTTTCTTTCAGTTTGAATTAGTCAAATTTTAGCATTCTGACACTCTACTCACTCAATCCAAGTGAATAATGAGATGGAGAAGCTCCCCATTAACCATACACACCACAGGTGTAAGAGCCCATCAGTGGTGCAGATCCCTCCTCCTGACTATTCTGCCTGCTGAACAATGAAAATACCACCTTCTTCCCAGAAGCATTGACAAAGAAAAGCTTTCCCACACACCTACTGCAAAAGAAGCTGTAACAAGGAAACACCTAGAAAAGGTGAAGGACTGCACCATCAGGACACATCCTGGAGGGTACACAGCTCTAAAGGAGACTGCACACTCCAGCCTCCAAGTTCCCTCCGCTCTCCATAACTCAGGTGACACTTCTGAGAATCATTCTACCTATAAAAAGTAATATTTATTAAAAATATCTACTTAGAACACAAGAATGAACATAGTATTTAATCATTTCAAGTGTGCTCCTTAATTGGCATCTCTCCCAACTTTGCCTCATAGATGTATTGGACAAGCAGGAGTGAAAACCAAAGACCTGCAGTAGTACAGTGACCCTCTTGGCTGGATACCTCTGCTTCCCCTCAGGGCAACGCAGACGCATTTTTCAAAGGACTGAAGAACACCTGAAGCCTTCAAAATGCCCTAGAGCTAGAGATCCCTGCTGTGGGAGACCTTACTGCCTTCAAGACAGGGAATAAAAACAGAGACAAAGTCCTCAGTATCTTAAGAAAGCCAATGGGATTTAGACTCTGGATTCTGTTGTCCTCTTACATTCTAAAACTACTGAGCCACATTAACTTCTCTGCAAATTAGTTTTTTAATTGCCATCATATATTAACTCCTCCACCACCCAATCTTTGCTGCTTTTGTCAATTTTCCCTCAGCAGAGAGTGATGAAAATCTGGCAAACACAGCACACATAAATGCTGTGTACACCTCTGGGGTTTCCCCCCCACCCCTCAAATTAAGCAAGCAGGGCACAGAAGAACACATTCATTTACTTAACACTTAAAATGTTAATTACTACTGCACTTCTCTCGACTGAAAACTAACAATTATTTAGAAATACCCTGTATGCTAAAGTCACACTATTAACATTTCAAGATTCTTCTTATGCACATCAGTGTACAAAATCTTGACACTTACACAGCCACAGAACTGCAGCTTACACATATTAACATTTCTGAGCCTTAATGAAAAGTTCCTGAGCTGCTAAAAATTAAAAATAAAAATCAAACTTCACCTGAATGCATTCTCTTAAACAGAATCACGTGGTAATGTGAATCAACTTTTAAGTAGTAAAATACATTTAAGGGCCTGAAATAAGCACTCTTCCCAGTAGCTTAAAGTGTTCAGGTAATTTAGGAATGTATGATACAGTGTAAACCATTGTACTCTTTCAAAACTTGGGGAAGCTGAAAGGTTAAAAAGGGAAGTTGTCCACAACTCTTTACCTGTTTCCTATTATTATCCCCAAAATCACTGGGGATATTTACAAAGTAGCATGGCTAGACAGATAAAATCTACGGCCTATCTAGAGCATGGTTGCAATGTTTCAAAAACAGAAGTTCTTAGATGCTTTCATAAATTCAGCACTGGCCAGTCAGAATAAACTGGGATTGTGATTTAAATTTTCCATTAACATTATTGTGGACTAGAAGCAACAGATTAACCACTTTTGTATACACTGTATTAACATCTGGAGAGCATCAGAAAATAATATGGAAATGAGCAAAATACCTGGGCAATACTAAGAAATTTGGTTTTAAAGAGGTTACACACACCTACACACCTTCTAAATCCCAAGTGCAAGGAAGCCAACATAGTGCAATTATGCGGGAAAAGCCGCTGCTGCTGCTTATAAAACGTTGTGCAGCTGTTGGAGAAGAGGGTTACAGTGACAAACAGCTTCCCTGCTACAAAGGTGGCAGGAAATCTATCAAACTGGACAATAAAATTGCAATTGAGTTTCTTTGGCTTTTTATAGCAGCTGCATGTATCTTGATGTGTAGCTCTGCAAAACCTATCCAATTCTGTAACACTAGTCCTTTATGTACTAGTTCTTTATCATAGAATGGTGTTATAAATTAGTGGCAAGAATGGCACAGAGGGTTGTAAAAAGGAAAAATAAGCAGTAACCCAATACAATTAGAGATGAAATAAGAAAAACATAAATTGGTTATTCTCTTAGCAATGTTAAGGAAATATTTTTGTTCCCATAATTCCCACATTACTCTGAAAGCATGCTAGAAATCAAAAACATCTGAGATGCACTTAGCATCAAACAATTTGCCTACTGAATTATGTCTACACCATGTTATGTGTGAATCTCCATGAATCTCAATAGTGGTCTAACAGGATACAAGACTACTTAAAATAAGTAAAATTAAAGGGATCAAAAATTCATTATAATTACACATTAATATCCATTTATAAAGATACTTTCAAGTGATTAGCAAGGTTTTACCACAGAGAGCTTTTTTTGTGATTTATCCTCACTTATGTTGATGTAATTAACAGGTAGTTATGACATATCATCTAGTTTTATCTGGTTAGCTGCATAAATTGCATAAAAAAGGTGGACATTTCAAAATTTTGATTATTGCAGCATCATTCATATCACTATTGTGAAGTTGGTTTCTGGGTGTTTTTGTCATTTAAACATTTTCATGTAGGCTTCTGGAACTGGATAGTATTAATACTGATGTCTAAACAAATTGAACTCCTCCATGAGTCTGTCAAAACTGCACCACCACGCTGCTGCCTGCTCTGCCCACACTCACATGCTTCCAGCCTTGCCATTGCTCCACTTCCTCTGAAGTACGCTGGAAGAACAGAGAGACCTTATATATTGATTAGAAAGGCCCAATTACACTTGGGAAAACTTACAGGAAGTTACTTCCACAACCATAGGACACCTCACTATGCCAGGAACCAAAAACGAGGAACACAAAGAATGAAGCAGGTCATCATCTCATTCACTATGGTGGTTGCATAAAACCACACAGCTTTTAAAATATAAAGAAACAAACAAACTCCACATTATCTGCACCTCCTTTTTTGTCTTTTCTAAAATTGTGCTGTCTTTTTTCTTGACACTTGGCCATGCCATCACAATAAAATCTTGGTTTCTTTTTCTAGGAACTCCCGACCATTGATTAGCCACATTAAGTCACTGAAGAGAATGACCAAAAATCTATAAAATCATTTTGACATAGATGCTGTTTAAATGAGATTTCCGACATTACACTATATCACAAAAAGAGTCTAAGAATAGAACTACAGATTATAAGATAACATGCTAGATAATTTCTAAATTCAATACACCCAAAGCCTGTGTAAGAGTTAGAAAGGTGGTCCTCCTTCATTCACTTCTTCGTCTTTCCCCAGGGACAGTTCTCCAGCAATCACATAAAAGCTTTAAATTATGCCAGTTTCTATAAAAGTACATTAAGGATCTTTAACTCTGCCTACAGCTGGCATTGTACAACCCATTCACACCTTCTGCATCTTGGGGGACAAAAAGAGGAAACTGTTTCTGAAGACTGCAGAGCCGACACAAAAGAATATTAAGAATGTTTCGACAACTACAGTGTGGTCTCTTTAAGGATTAAAATTTGGCCCTAGGTGCTTTGCACCTGAATTCCATTTAGCTGAAGTGACTGCTTAATGAAATTATTTCACTCACTTTTAATATATATTTCTACATTTGTCTCCCCATAGCACAATAATCCACCACAGGGCTATGCACACAATAAACAAACTGAACTGCAAAACAACACTGTTATTTGCTGCCTGCAGAGACTCACTTTTTTTGAGAAAAAAACTTCGTACAAAAGCAAGAACCTCAGAAATGCTAACAATTCCTTAGAATCATATAGTGATTTTAAGGATTCAGAGAAGTCCTTTTCACATTGTTAAGTTGCCCACATTTAAAAAAGGTAGCCTATAATTTAATTCATCCTAAGGAAGTATTTCTGACAACCAGAATAATTAAGAGGCCCACAGTAGCTTCACTCTTTTGTTCAGAATAAGGTAGTATAAAATACCTTTTATATTACTGTACCTTGTTTCTAGAACCACTAATAACTTTTATGATGTAATTCTGATTGTAACAACAACAAAAATCAGACAGAACAATAACAAAGGGTAATAGTCTCATTCATACCCCAAGAATTTGCATTCTCACTCTGTATTCCATGGCAGCTTAAGAGCTGAAGCATCTGCCTTAACTTTAATTTCTTTGCTTCTTACTCGTTTGTTTTACAGCCTTTTGATGTTACTGAAAGGTATTTTTGTCTATGAATAGATATGGTGCGCCACCTTGTGTTCCTGCTCTTACTGAAAAGCAAAACCAGCACTAAAGTTTTTCAGAAAAGCTCCTGAAATTTGATTATCTCATTTCTGGTATCAGGATAAACTAATACCACCCAATTTGAGCAGCAACAACAACAACAAAAAATCTTCGTGTTAAAACAACTAAATTAATTATCATATATTTCGAAGTTATGTGTGGCAATAGATAAAAACACAAGGCGTTCATTCAATTACTGACTTTCACTTCCAGACTATGTCACTGTATGACACAGCACTTGAAGGCTCTAAATCTAATTACAGAGCATAAAGTTTCCCAGCTATTTCCAACACTCACCTTTGAATGTGTGATGGACAGTGTATCCACCCAAACACGCCAGCCACCCCACTCATACTTGATAGCATGGTAGAGCAAAATCCGAAATATGGTGTACACCATCTCGGTTATCTTCTGCTCCTCAGAAGTCTTTGGATTAAAACAGCAAAGGGAAAGCATCCACTCCTGCCACACAGAGCACTGCAACAAACTCCTGCAAAACACACACATGGTATTCAGTCAAATTTTAAAATACATCTTAGGAGTATGTATCAGCTAAGTCAGGAATTCAACGTGCTTTAAAAAATTGCTATGTGCAAGCTTCTCTAATTTTACATACTGAAGACTGTCGTATAGAATTTGCTGAACAGCAATGAAGCTGTATCTGCTTAATGAGTCTAATTTACTAGGAGACTTGGCTACTTAATTTGTACACTTGTGCTTACAGAAAGCTATCTTACCTCCTATTTTCTCTGCTGTTATTAAAAAGTTTAATCATATCCGAGAGAAAGGCTCGCCGAACCTCCAGAGTTTCTGGGCACTGTGGAGAATTACGTATCAGGATTGCAATAACCTTCAAAATCTCTGTAAAACAGTTCAGGAGTAACAATATATTAGTACTAAAAGCAGCATAAAACACAAGGCCTCTTTCAACAGTGTTTGTACAACAACAGCAATGCCACATCAAATAGTTTTATACTGAGAAAAAGCACATCTCTATTTAATAGAGTAGAAGGTTTAACTAACACAAGTCCCTTCTTCCAAAACTTCTCAAACCTACTCGCCATCAGGGGGATTTGCAGACCTATACAGCTGAAGAAAATGGAATCTAAATGAAATTACTCTGAACTAGTTTTGAACAGCATGTTTAAGCAACACAAATGTTTCAGCAGGACAATGGATGAGCTACCAGATATCTGTCTGAACCATTTTTTACAGAAAGCTCACATTAAAAAAAGCATCCTTTAGAAAGTCAATATATGAGGAAAAACGTGTAATTTTGTTCTACCTTAGTACTACTGACTTTTCAAAGAATGTGACCAACTTTTAACAATACTTAACAGTTTGTTATAAAAAAAACCTTCCTGACACAAAATTTTTCTCTCTTATGATCACGATTTTTTTCGGTATTTTTAGGAGACAGTCAAAAATGTGGGTACATTGCACTTTTTAAGGCAGTGGGGGAGTCACTGTTCTTGTTACTTTAAAAGAAGTTAGTTTTGTAAATTAGGGTGCAATTTGAACACAGTCACTGTGACAGTTTCAGTTCATCTTGAACAACTTCTTTAAGGAAAAGTTTCTTATTTGATAGCATTAACACTGACCTTAAAAAGGCACTCTACAAGTCACTCTTCCTACTAGACCTAGATAATTCCAGACTCATCACTCACACTCCAAATAGTCTGTACTAACCACACCAGTGACTGCCAACTTCAAAAATCTAACGAGAAAGCAACAGAAATCTGCTCACATCTCTTGCTTCATACAGTTTTACCAGAAGGCAAGTGGCATAACACAACCAGATTTCTTCTCTGCATCTGCTTTGCTTCCCTTTCTCTTCCCCTACCTTCCACACGAAGCAACCCACAACCGTGACCTACATTTAATGACACAGCAGCTATCAAAGTGAAAAATCTATTAACGGTCCAGAAAAAAAACAAACTCCCAAAGCTATTATAAGTGCATTGTATTATATACAGAGCATATTAATACTGTATATAACTCATGAAAGGAGATCAGTATTCCCTCTTAGTTCAGAAGACATCTAAAGTTTCATATCAAGATATTTCCCATGAAGTAAGCTAACTAAAACTGTGTGCAGATACCTTCCTCCTATTTTCCATCTAGCACTGTCATACTGAACGTAATTTAAGATGAAAGCTGTTTCCCTATTTCAGGTAATTTAGTCTGACATTACTAAATAATGCAATCAGAATTTTGCTGGAACCTTAACATGTATTAAATCAAAGTATCCTGTGCATGCAAGCCTTGAAAAACCCTTTCATAACATGACTGCACAGCCAAAAAGCCTGAGTTATGAACTACATACACATTTAGACATATAAAATGTCTTTTAAAAAGCTATAGAGACATACTTCCTAAAAAATGCACATTATCTTTCTTTTAGTATGGAAGAAAATGTAAAAACTGAGATCAGAAATAAGACTGGTGAATGTAATTAATAAGCTTTTTCATTTATTTTTTTTTTTAAACAGACTTTTATGGTAGCACTTAAAAATGTGTATCATTCTTACGTGGATTTTGTATCTTCACTGTTGAATCTGGGTCAGGATGTTGTTTATGTATCACTTGAGTGCAAATCTGTTCAGTCAGAATCTAGCAACAAAGAAAAAGATGCCATATCAATGTTCATAAAGACAGCTTCCTGAAAAATAGTTGGATACAGCGCAATCATTATTTCACCATCCTTCTAAAAATCATTCAAAACAAAACCCACTCACTCTCTTCCTTGAAAATTTATTTCCTCCTGTTCCTAAAACTCTAAAATTTATTTGTTTTGCTTTCTCTCAAGTGCATACTGCTATTTTAAAATACACTGGAAGATAAATCTGAATCTAACCAAGACAACTATCATAAGACAAGATCATTGCTATAATAAAATTCCATATATATCTGCTTGAGACATACAGGTTGTTACTCATTATCTAGAATTGTTCATAATGAGCATAACCAAGCTAAGGGGGTGGAGGGAGAATCTCAAGTAGTGACCTTTTGGGGAGGGGGCGGGGGGAAGCAGCACTCAGCTGCATCACACTAAGGTTTAATGTCATCTGGAACATATCAGCACAAATATGTAAGTAATTTTCTAACAATGTCTTACAAGTAATTAGAAAGATTGGATCTTAACTACAGTGTATTACTACCTCAAATAGGACATTGTATGTGGTCATGGTGAATAAGCTTGTCTGAAGCATCAGCCTTTCAGCCAACAAAGAGAACAATCCATGTCCAAGCATGACTTCAGCTTTTCTCCTGCGATAGCACAGAAAGATAAAACAAACTTACGTATTCAACTTGCTTTAGGGGGGAAAAAAGTTTAAAAAGTGTGCCTCAAGAAACACAAAATCACTGGAAATGTATCTTTCTTCTTTTTTCCTTAAGTCTTTCACTTTCGGTCAAGGAAAAAGTCCAGGATTCAGATTCTGAAAGGACAAATCATCCCCTGGAGACAGTTAACTTTGTTCCACAAATGACATCCATTCCCCCATGGGCCCAAAAAGAAGAAACACAGCCTTTGGGATTTCTTGATAAAAACTAAGGAAAAGGCATCTTTGTCCTCATTTCACTTCAAAAATGCAACCATGGACAGCAATCTCAATAGTTATCTACCATTGCAGTCAACTTGAGACATATTAAACCTAGCTCTCAGTAAGTAACATGGGGTTCAGTATCACCAGTCCAATGCTTCCTATTGATTTCAGTGGAAAAGGACACTTTAAAAAGCAGGAAGCCATACTGCAAGTAACTATTAAACGAACCTGGTAAGGAAGTGCTAACTCCTGAACACTAGTTGCCAATAACAAGTAATTCCACCACATCAGAAATATATCCAGGGCAAATAAATCGAAGGATACTTGAAAAACAGTAGCTGCTACTCAGTGAAGCCTATTTAGTGACCAAGTTCCACTATAGTTTTTTTCCTTTTATACACAAGCACCTCTATATACACACATTAAACAATACATAGACAAAATAATATATAGAATTCACATGTCACAACTGACCTTTTGCCATTCATTTTGGAGGAGGTTTAGTTTTCAGACCTGAATCAGTACTTACTTTGGAGCAAGATGCTTTAAGAAATATCCCATCACTTTTAGAGCTTGCACCCTGATGCCTTCGCTTTGTGATGCTAAAAGCTTGTAGACAACCCTAAGTGGAGAAAACACAAGGCTTCTTAAATTCAAATACATTGAATTTTTGGAATGAAAATCAACTGCAGTTGCAGTAGACACAAGTAAATTTTATCTGAGCCTAATTTAAAAGAATAAGACTTAAAAAAATAGCATGACATTTCTGTTAACAGCACAACAGTTTGCAATATCACATTTTATCAAATTTAAGTATCTCCCAAGTATGAAGACATAAAACATGCTGTGGAAAGCTTCTGCAGTTCCTACATTAAGAACTGTCTCAATCTGATACTTTACCCAGAAAACTAAGCAAGCAATTGTTGCTTCCTCAGAAGGCATTCTTCTCATTACACCTACATCAGTTTCTGCTCCTCACCTGGTTATGACAATGCTCTACATGTGCCAATGATGCTCCACTAAGGTTTAAGAGGAAAGCTCCATGAGGAGCACATCCATTGCAAAGTACTAGACTAACTGAACAGTTCTGGTTGTGGGGGAGTGTTGTAGGGAAAGTGTCCATGGAACTTTGGAATGTACCAGATGGAAGTCTGGTAAACTAAGAAACAATTGGAAGTACAGTCTTACAGTGGGAAGTGTCCAGTAACCTTCAACATATCTGACATTACCAATTCAACCTGTAAAACTGCACAGATCTCATTACATGTACGTATGCTTTCCACTCCACAAATAGAAAAAAAACCGAACTGGTATTTTATCTTAACTTCTCAAACATTTACCTGGAGTACATTAAAGCTTGATCTTTTATTAAAGGAAGTTTATTTACATAGTAAAACATTCTAATACTGGCCTTATGTCAATGTGAAGAATAGCAAATACAAGTTTTTGATCCTTGTAAATCTCCCATAAAAACATAAGACATCTAAATATAAGTTCCATCTAATTTCCTTCATAGCTCACTTTTTAGAAAGTAAATAGCTTATGGCCATATTGATATCTGATTTTAGTTGGTCTGTGGTTCAGAGTACTCAACAGATCTTTGAATTTGTGAAATATGATTTAGCTTATACCTACACAGACTACTAATCTCTTTCTGAAAAAAAGAAAATACTAATTTCCTAATGCTCCATGAAATCATATTGGAACAGAAGGCACAGAACTCAGCTTATACTGTGAATATGTTCTGATATTTTTTTTTTTTTTTAATCGGAATCACTTTACTAGAGGAAGATAAAAACCCCACCTAACTTAAACAATTCTTGAGAATTTCCCAAAGTATTCTGTGTTACAAAATTTTACATCAGCCAGTTTTAAGGAGTACAAAGGATCTCAGGTTTTTAGGTCTAATTGAGCACTCATCACTAGCTATATACCGTCACTTCAATATACCTAAAAATAATAGTCAGGACACCTAAACTAAGGCCAAAAAAATTGTTTTGTCTTACACCAGAATTAAAGGCAAAGGCTAAGGGTGATTAAAAAACAAATAATTTATCCTGGAGAATGCTGCAACCACGGCAAATATAGAAGGAAACCACTAAGCAAGCCTACGATGCACTTGCATTCAAGCAATATAATCCATTTCTCTGCTTGTCTTAACAGAACACTATTTGTATAGAAAAAAATTATTTCCTTATTGTATTTTTTCAATAGATTAGTTACTTTTAATTTTTTTAATTTTAAAACAACTCCAAATATTTCCAAAGCTTTATAAAATTATTTCAAAATTTCAAGAATATGGTGTCAGCTACAAATTGTAGATGTATCAAGAAGCACACAAATAATCCATTAAATGACTGGAGACAATACAGGAGCAAGGATTGCAACAAATGAGACAGAAAAACAAAGTGACTTCTAGCTGTGGACTGACTATTCACACTGACTTGCTCATATACTTGCTAATAAAAAAGAAAACATCTACTGGTAGTTGTTAAATAAAACCAAATGTATAGCATTGGTTCAAATACTTTATTATTTATAGTTCTGATTGGTTTCTCAGGCATAATATATTACCATACAAATGAAGTCAAATCTGAGGAAAACCAGTTAAAAAAAAAATAAAAATTAGTCTAGCACTAAAAAGGGGAAAAAATTATGAACACGCCTGAATGCGATCTCTTGAGACAGGGCAACTGGAAAAAAATATATGTATAAACAGAGATTAACCAATAGGTGCAACTGAATGTATAAAATTAGACTCTGCCTTTACACAGGGAGGGAATTACTACTCCACATACCCTTCTAGGAATAGTTCTTACGTTTGTTTGCTTGTTCCAGTTTTTCCCCACTATGTCCAAGACGGTTTATTTTAAACTAGAAAAGTTCAATACTGTGAACACCCTCTGAGAGCCACAAGAGAAAATCAGAGTCATAACTTAGTCTTTTAGTACATTTTCTCTTGTGCTTTTACTGCTAGTAGAATTTCCTACTTTCCTTACTTTTCTCTCACAACAGTGTTAAACACTGTTTTTCTGTTTGTTGGGAAAAAGATCGCAAACAATGCATAGCACAAAGCACTGAACTGAAACAAACAAAATGCTGCTTCTGCAAAAGTCCCATAGAGAAAAAAAAAAGGAAAGAAAACTAACAAAGATCAGAGATCAAAAGACATCTGAATCAATTATTATCAGCCTTTCAGTTCTAAAACTTATGGAAGAATGAGAGGCTAAAGACTAAGCGCTGATAGATGAAAACATCAATGTATAAGAGTAACTGAGAATGATCACTACCTGCCTCAGTGTGACTGACAGCTTGGAACCATTAAAAAACACACCTCATTGATAATAAATCCAACATCACCTCTTGCCAAAATGAACACCTGGGCTCAAAAATATACCTAAGAAGAGGAGTCTAAGATTGCAACACATACACTGATGAGGACCTTTCAGATTTCATGGGAATTCTCACAAGCAACAAAATGGTCAAAATACTGTTTTCATTTTCCCCACTTCCAAAATTCAAACTTACTGTAATCCATTCCTCTGATCAAATGCAGGGATCATAGAATTGGGATGCTCTGACATCAGAGCAACAAGCAACTGCAAGACATCCATTAGATTGTCATCCTGTTGAATAAAAGTTATAAATTTGAATTCAAAATGCATGCATGTTAGAACATTGTTTTGGTTAAAAAAAAACACTACAAAATATTTCAAAATTATATGGAAAGCAATAGTAAACTAAGGACCAATCCAGTTAGGCCAGGATCAAAAGCGCTACAGATCTGAAAGGCAAGTGCAGAAGAAAATACTACAAAAAATATACTTCAATTTTTTTTTTAGGGTGAAAAGCCATACATCTGTGTCTGGGATGTAAACTTTGAAGAGGATGGATATTTGCACTATGCCATTTCCTTGCACACACGAGCTCATCTGTTTGCATGTGTATTTCCTGGTCCTTTACTGCACAGGAGCTAGAAATAAACTGCTGCACATTTTCTGGGACACAGGGTAGTGTTTAATGAAAGAAAACATATTCAAACCAGGAAAAGAAGTACAACCACGTGCCACGGACAACATTTAAAATGGGTAATTCAAGCTGGTCAGTAAAGTTTTCCACACTTGTAGTCTACAGCACTCTAAACTAAAGTTTATTAATTTCCTCTAAATTCATTGTAGTGAAATATAACCAAAGAAGTAGCAAAATGCACCTGTCCTTTCCCATTCTTTGTGGTATTAAAACAAAAGCTCATTTCAAAAAAAAAAAACAAACAAAAAAAGGTGTCAAAATAGAAGCCCACAAAAAAAACCCTGTCCAACAAATACTTTGATTTTTCTTTATTTGAAAGCCAGTTTCACACCCCCTGAACTACTTCGTTCACCTGACGGTATTATTAGCTTAAATTACAGATGCTATCACTGATGAATGAGCCCTATGAGAAGGCTGAATTTTACTTTTTTTCTTCATGTTTTTATCAATTTACAGTTAGATACCTAATTGTGTGAGATTCAGCATTCATGGATCTTTCAGACTTGAATACGCAAACTACTAAGATACTTAAAACATCACACCCTCATCTGAAGGCTATATAAAAGGCTTCTGCTATTTCAGTTCACTTTTAGATGTAACCAAGAGTCTTATTTTTCACTTCTCTACATAAAGTAGAATGACTTGAATGGTACCACAAAAAAGAAAAAAAAAAAAAAAAAAAAGAAAAAATCCATACTGCTTGAAATGAAGTTCAATTAATTCCTTATTTTACCCATTTCAAGCACCCTTATAGAGATGAGATCAGTTAGATTTATGTCCCCATTTCCCTTGTCTTTGATGTTGCATCTGGCATAAAGTGCCTTTTCCCGGTGCTAAAATATGAAGATGCAGATGTATCAGTGGTAACCAACATTTTCCCCTAATTAAGTTTATATGCTTCTCTTAGATGCCATTAACATACATCTTTATTTCTAATGCATGTTTTCAATTTTACTGCTTTATTTAAGAAGCAAAATAAAAAGGAGAAAAAACAAAAAAAATATTACTTAGCCAGCTTAAAACAATGTTTTGACTTTTTTTAAAGTCAATCTCACCATCTGTTTTTCTCCTTGGTAAATTGGTTTCCAGAACAACATAAGAAACCATTTTGACTTACTAGTTTAATGAATTTCAATCTAACATTGAACATAGTGCTTAAATCACTTGCCAGAGTATTGGCATATCAGCACACTAAAGAATTGGGCAAGGTTTGTTACTTCCTCTGCAGAGCCATCTTGTGGCATAAAGGAGGTTGTATTTGAGAACATTCAAATATCTGGGGGTCACAAACAGCAGTAGTATGCCACTCCCCACACACACATCCCCCAAATTAAAAATTACCTCATGTATAGTGAGCAGATAATTGAGGATAGCCTGCAATTCATCTTCTTTTATTCCATAGTCCTTTAAAAACAAACAGGTTTTAAATATCATCTTTCAAGTACAAAATACTGTTCCCATAAAAAGCATTATTGCAAGCAATGACTGTACCACAAAGCAAGTATCACAAGACAAATTTGTTTTCACTCAATACTATGACAGCTTCATAGCTGGAAGGTAACTTTTTCCCTGCCCCCAAAAGCACACACTGAATGCTATCAAAGTGTTTTAGGACAATTTCAACAAGGGCATAAAAATAAGATAAATAGCAACATAGTATATAGAGTAACACATGTTAATTGACACAGTCAATGTGATCTGAGAGCTTCCTATTAATAGAAGAATTGAGGTAGCAAAGAGGATTCAGAAGTAGACCTGGGAGTTTAATTATAAGCCTGTTAGCTGTGTCTAGATCTGCTTTTGTTTCTTATTTTCCACTACAGAATCCCATCTTCAGTTGCCATCAACTTTGAACAAATCTAAATAAGTCATGGCATCTATGACAGAAATATGCCTTCAGGTAATTTTTGTGAAAATAAAATGAAAACCAACACTTTTAATAACGGGCTGAGGGTAGGGAAAAGCAGCTTTTTTTCATTTCTAGGGCTTTTATTTTTTTTAAGTCTTTCATTTCCCATAAAGATTTTGCACCATTGTGTACAAATATAAAATTTGCTGAAGAATCTACCTCAACCTTTTATGGTAGGCGTGCTTTTTACTGCTGTACAGCCCCTGGATGGGGTATGAGTTTCTTCACAGTAGGCAGTACAGGGCTACTTTTTGGTTCATGCTGGAAACAGTATCAGTTAACACTGGGATGTTTTTGTTATTGCTGACACAAAGCCAAGGCCTTTCCGGTCACACTGGTGATGAAGCCGGGGGTGCCTGGGAGGTTGGGAGGAGACACCACTGGGGACAGGCGACCCCAGCTGACCAATGGGAGATTCCATACCATGTGACATTATGTTCAGTATATAAAGCTGGGGGAAGAAGGAGGAAGGGAGGGATGCTTGGAGTGATGGGTCCCTGCTCTCCCAGAGATGGCTGAGCACCTGCCTGCCCGTGGGAAGGAGTGAATGGACTCCTTGCTTTGCCTGTGTGCACAGCTTTTGCTTTCCCTATTAAACTGTCTTTATCTCGACTCACCACTAGCTTTTGTTCTTCTGAGTAAAGCAAGCAGTCCTTGGTTGCAGGTTGGGGTCAAACCACAACAAACCTTGTGAAACTCTATTTAAAATGGCTCAAGTTACAAATCTCTCACAGAAATTTTAAAAAATTTAAAAAAATAAAATTAAGCTAACACTTAATGAAAGTCTGTTAGAGTTTGCTAGCTAAACTGTCCCTTGTGTTTCAATTGCAGAATGTCCAGTGTAAAGAAAGAGAACAAGAGCCAAGGGCAGAGCTTTTCTGGTAGTTACTAGTCCACACTGCTGGGTCTAAGGGTAGCAGCACAGAGAGCTCACTGGTGCCCACGGGAAGAGTGGAAAAGGGAGGCAGATTCAAAGACACAAAAGTCAGTCTACAGAAGGGAGGAAGCAGAGACACCAAAGTTTACAATAGGAAAGGGTTAAGAAGAGTCTATAAACAGTAGAGCTGCTGAATTCCAGTATTCCTCTGATGTCTAAAAAACAACTTAAAAGGGAGAAAAATGCATCTTTAGCATTGCTGTCTGTTGCAAGAGGCATATAAAACTGCAAGAACCTTATAGGGATTTTCTGTTTACTTACTATTACAAAAGTCAACATGCTTAAATAATTTATTTATGAAAAGAAACTTGAATATCCTATCATAACTTAAAGCTATCCTACCTTCATCACTAGCTGTTTAATAAACATCAACAAAAATGCTCGCAGGGATAAAATCTCCTTTTGAGTAGGCCGTGGACCATCTACAAAACAAACGCAGATTATATATAAATACAAATTAACAGTTGTTATTAGCATAGAATGCATTTTCACAGAGAGAAAAATAAAAGGCATTTCCTGGGTGAAGAAGGTACAGTTCTAATTCAAGTCATCTTCCCTCTATTTTAGACTACAAAACAACAGTACTGCACTTTATAACCTTTCATTAGCAGAATGCCCAACTAGTGAGCTACTAAGAAGGCTTTTATTAAATACTGCTTTATAAACCCCTCTAAATTCTTCTTATGATTTTACCACTTCCTTGCAGTGCTCTGAACCAACTTTATGCAAGGAATAGGATTGATATAAAAACTTGACATCAGAATTTCCAGATTTCAAACCTTCACAGTTTACAATTCTTTTTAAAGTTCTGCTAAACCTCAAAGGAAGAGCTACATGCCATTGTTACACACTGGTTATATTCACAAAAATCAACCTTACAATGCTCTGTATAAAGATTACCATGAAAGACATGACTTAATTTGTTAACTCAAAGTCAAAAGGACAGGCTTCTGCCGCCGCTGTGTAGAGCAGATTTTCACTGAAACATTTTAAATACTCAAACACTCAGTAGTTCCCAGGGGAAGCAAGGTTAAAAAAACAGGTGCAACCAAATGTCAAAGTCAAGCAAAAGTTTTCATACAGAAAGCAAATGAACTGTCACAAATGTAATTCTGGGAATAGTTCTTACGTTTGCTTTATAGGCTCCCAGTTCTTATGATCTTAATCATCACGGAAAAGCAAATCAACTTGTGAATGAAAGTGATCATATGAGTCTGGTTTTACAAAGTATAGACCTACAAGCATATTTGGTTTAAGGACAGTTATTTTCAATATAAATTGAAAGTAGTCAAATAGTCAAAATAAGCCATTAAACTGCATTACTAAGACTATCCTACACATACACTTGCCTCAGGCTCATTAAATCAGTTTAGAAACTAAGTAAATCCATGTCTTCACTAAAAACAAAGGAAAAAGAAGACAAGTTTGCTTCTTAAAGGATGCCAGATACTACAAAATAATCTGTACAACCCTCTAACAGGAAGGGCTGGCCATCTTGAGAAACTGGTGGCAGGAAGTCAGGCACATCTAAGGAGCACTCAGTCCTAGTATATCTAGCTCTCTTTTGTCCCCTGCTTCTGTCTCTGAAATTCCAGAGCTGTTTATTACAGAAGACAGCAGAGATGTGAGTTATTCTCCTTTTGTCAAGGCTGTGCCCCCAACCCCATAAAACACAGAGCAACAATGAGAAAAGTTGTAACATCATACTCCCAAACAGCATTAATTCCCTTATCTGTGCCAGTTCCATCTGCACATGTTATGCTGGTGAACGTTTCAGATGTCCCAGTTCCTTTCAGAGTACTGGCTTTCCTAGTCAAGCAGCTATTCCTTTCTCTTTTTTCCTTAGGGTCTGTATTCTTGTTCTGTGATCCAGGGCAATGACAAGTACTAAACACCTGTTCTAAATTTCTTATTAGCTCCTTTTCATGAGTCCCCTGTCTGAATTAAATATGCTTACCAAGCACTTTTCCAGAAAGCTGAGATCCCTATGCCGGTCAGACAGAGTCAGGATGCTTGTTTTCGGCTGTACTGCTACTATCAGTAGACATTAGAAGCACTTAGAGGACTGTCCAGAACAAGCTCCATAAAGAGACCACATTCCCAGGCACAGCTCTACCCCTCCAACACCCTACCATTTCTCTGAGCAGTTCTGTCTCTTATTAGTTCACATAGGTGTTTGATGACTTCTAAAGAAAGTTTCCTTTAGATTGTGAAGAAAATCTTTCAAGGACAAAAATCACACTGCTCAAACTGTTACAGCAAACCCACCCTATTAAAAGGGAAAATATTTCTGGAGCATTTACAGTTCTATTCTATTCACTATATACAAAACTTTTTAAAACTAAACATCAGATGAGTCAAAATTAATATACACACATACCTATGGCCTTGGGAGTTATACCACTGCGATCTTGAGGGTTCACCACCCAGTAATAATACTTCAGGGTGTGCATGACCAAAAGAACCGTCCCAACCCGCCGGATTGCGCCATATATGTTAACAGTGGCGATGAACTCAGTAGACAGGTAAGTGTACAGGGTCAGCTGCACCTACAACAACCAACCAGGACATCAAAAATCATTACACCTAAATTGCAGCATGTCAGACAAACGAATTCTTAAATTTCATCTATTAAAACGTCTTATAGAAACAGATTTGCTCTGCATAGCTCAGTTACAAATCTCTTAAAACCCTTGCAAACTGATGACAAATTTCATTATATTTCTAAACCTGTGGAGTGCTGGTAAGAAGGTTTCAAGTAGAACCAACTGGTGAGTTTTGATCAAAGTTGTTCATTCTCAGAGAACACAGATTCACCAAAACAAAAACAGTCACTGTCATTTTTAATGAAGACTTCAAATACAACACCAGGATAATTTGCTCTTAAAAAATTGCTGAATTTTTGCGAACTAGCCCATCCAAAATTCTCTCAATCTGGGTCAGGGACCCCAAAAGTTACTTACAACTCTCTTCTGCAGAACACTGCAGCTTTCCAAACTCCCTGAAATCCCTGGGAGCCTTCAAAACTTGACAGCTCCATGCAGAAAAGCGGAGTCTGAAAACTAATCCTGTATGATTTTGGATGGGGAGCAAAAACCTCTAACTCATGGAGTCTGGGCTTAGTTTCAACACTCCCAAATCAATACATCAGAAATATCCTATTTGTAAGAATGAGAAATGTTACCTGTGCTGGGATATGAATCCATATTGCAGGATTAAGGAGAACATGGTCACACAGCTGCTTCAGCAAGGGCACCCCATTGTGTAAGTTGCTCAGGTATTTCGAAAAGGCAAGGCAAAGTTCTAGGACAGCTCGGGTAACATGGGCTTTGGAAGACTGTAAAAGAAGATCTGCTTAAGGAGAGTCCTGCAACAGTCTAGGAAAAGTACTTCTCTCAAAAAAATTCAACATCCATGTAAGACATCACGAAGCATTTACTTTACCTTTTCTAGGCTATATCCTATCACAAGGAAGCCTTTACAGGAAAGCATCTGTTCTTGCATAGCAATAGAGTTCTTCAACAACTCCATGATGAATGCCAATAAAGTAGAACTGGAAAACATGGTTTAGTAAAGAAAAATGTTCTAAACATTTACAACAAGACAGAAAATACTTCCAAGTTAACACTTCCATCATATGAGCCAGAAATATATATTTAATGTGTTATATAAATGCCTGAATCAGAACTTTTAAAACAAAAAGCAAGAATAAATTTTGACAGCTGTAACTTCTTGCTTTTTATTAATGTTTTTCTAACTTGAAATTCTGGATTCTGAGATAATGGTGCAATAGCAAAATTCTTCTGAAAATATATTCTTGAAGAAAGGCAACAGTGAAACTTGTATTTCTCTCTGCTTCGTATTCCATTTACAAACTTCTGCAAGAGCAGTAACAAATGCCATTCTGCTTCCTATGGGTGTCAGATGAACAGGTATTTTTCTAGACACAACTCTTCTACTGACTTGAGCTAATTCAACTCTGTGCCGCTGGCCAGGACTGTTCCTGTCCTGCCCCTTGTGTCACAGCACTGGTGACTATGGATCAAGACATAGGCAAAAAAACCCCTCTATTGCTGGGTTAGTTTGCAACTAAATCAAATTCCTGACTTAGGACACAGACACCCAAGTCTGAGACAGCTCAGGAGACTCCCAGGCATGTACAAGTAGACTGAAGCAACATTGTGACCACCCCTTCTTAGAAACAATATGGATATACATCCTCTTTAAACAGCCATGAAACTACAACTGCAATGACACAGAGCAAACTACACCAGAATTCTAAAATCCCTTTGCTATTGCTACTACTCTTCAACTTAGGAGCTTCACCAGCTCCTAAGCCTGGTTGTTCAGAAGTTGGGTGGACTTGAAACAGAGCTCTAACCACCAGTAAAAGCCTTGCAGCAACACTAATAACAGTATCTTCTAAAAGGTCTGAAGGTTAAAACAAAAAGTTTAGAAGAAAATCCAAGGAATGACTTCATGTAGCTGAACAATTAATCCTTTCTGGAGTTTCTCTTCAAGCCTTACCCAGTGAATTTTCTTCATAACAGGAAGAAGCTCAAGAGAATCATCAGTAATTCTGCTACACAAAAAAATGGTGAAGTGTAAAATATGCGTGCATTTTGATTCTGTGTGAACTTTCACAGAACACTTGGTGCAAACAAGCACGTCACTCTGAGGTCCTGTAACAAGGCCACCTTTTTGCTGTCAGACATAACTCAGTGTCACACAAGACAATGCAGACTACTACACCATTTAATAAAGCAACAGGTAATTTCCTTTACTTACAAAGAACAGGACACATGAAGCACATGCACTCACCAAACAGTTGTGTCAATGTGGTCTGTTGAATATTGCCTGTAGTCTAACTGTGCAAAGAGAGGGAAAAGCACCTGCACTCCTCCAATGGAGTGCAGGGCACTTTGGATGGAATGCGTTAAGACTGCTTTCACATCCTGACAAAGAAGAAACAAGAAATATTGAAACCTCCTTCAGAAACTGCTAAAAAGTTGTTAAAACCACTTTTTACTTTCTTCAGTACAAAAGCAGTGTTACTACCAAATAAAAAGAAACAGCAAGAACAACACACTGGCTGCCACAGCCACACTAAATGCCCAGTCTGCCTGACCTACTGCTCCAGATACAGTCTAGCATACATCCTCAGAGGAATATACAGGAGGTGGCTTTTAAATTCTAAAACAACTCTCATAACAGAGAAATTCTAGAACAGAACACATGAAAAGCTTCTGACAATTTAATAGATAAAGGCATTCAAAGCACAGGAATGAAAAGGATTCCATATCAACTGGGCAAAGGACAGGAGAAAGGTAACATCTGTAGGGGAGGGAACATGTCAGAAAGGAAGAAGAAGGATTATTTTTAAAAGCTAACACAGCCTTTGTAATACTGACTGTTTTTAGGCTGAAACTTTCCATAGAACAAACCATTATCTTAGAATTCTTTAGTTCAAGAAACAGGGGAGGTAGCAGGAGGGCCAACCACAAAAACCCCAACCTATTTCCTATCTGATCCAAATCCATATAAAAGTTGCGTTTAGGTTTTCAAACGGAAATCATTTGTATCCTCCAATTCACAAAAATGTTGATATACCTGCAGCATGAGGGCATGTGGTGAATGAACAAAAATAGAAGGGTTGTCCTTAGGGGATGACTCTAGACATAGCTGTGCATCTGTAGCCCTTGGATTGTACATAAAAGCAATAGCACTGGATAGTTTGCCATCGTATAGCAACAATTTGTGATGTTCATCAAGGAAGAGATCACTTTCTGCCTTGAACTTGAATGTTCCCTGGATTGCAAAGCAGGGTTGAAGAAAGAAAGAAGAAACAAATTAGATTACACGCATTGAAGATACAGTTCAGTGCCAAAAAAATTAGTAAAACATTGCTTCTTTAATCTAGCAGTATTTAATAAAGAAGGGGTCTTAATAAGAACATTGACTCAAAGTCAGTTTTACAGAATTAGAAATGCAGCGTTTTTGATCCCTGAAGAGTGTCATTGCCAAAATGGTGAGTAACATAAAAGAAACACATTAGCTTGGAAACATCATGACTGTCAGCAATGTTCACTCAGAAGGGACTAATAATTGAGGAACAGGTAGAATAGCAACTGTCTTTTTTAGCTTATGTTTGTACAGCTGCTAGGGAATAACAGTCTTCAATCAGTGCCCCTCAGGCTAAGACAAAACAAATAATGGATCACTGCAACAAAACTAATCCTCAGCACTAACTTCACACATTAAGAAAACCTGACGAGCACAAGCAACTATAAAGCTACATTTCTAAAACAAATACATCACACTTGATCTCAAGTTTTTGGCCTCAGTGAAAAAGTGAACCTACTCAGAGGTAACAGTGGTGTTCTCCTTTCCCCAACCACCAACACGGAAATATTTAGAAGTAAACAGGAACACCATTCTTTTTATTTTACAAGAAAATAAATAATTGAATCAACACTTCCTTGTAGTTTGTGAGGCAATACATATGCTTACAGAAGAGACAAGGAACAGTTTCCATATGTTACAATGTCACAGTATTCTTAGCAGAATTAAACTGTTAATAGTCAACCCTAACATACCTTATATCCCAGACCAAGCTGATAAATGGCAAAGATCTGAGCAGCATTGAGAGCCTCACTAAATAGGTAAACAGATGTCATTTGCCCACAAAACACTCGATTGGCATCTGCTGTTTCTGAAGAGCCCAGGAAACATTTGTCAAAGGTCTGAAAATGAAACAGATCCCAGTAACAGGGTTTAATCTGTGCTACACAAACAAATTATATAAAAAATATATACATTTTATCAGGGAGTATTTTTACATAAACAAGTACTTGAGGGTCTCAGCAGAAATAAATTTAAAGTTCTGAGATGTATAAATGCACAGTCTACTCCTCTACAAAAAAGTTACTATTTTTATTTCAACTTTTTTAAAAAACACATAAAACAGGGGCAAAGAATATCTATGTAATCCATCAAGATGATGAGCTACAGCTATTAGTGTACAGGGATTACTTACATCACTGGTGTTGACAAACCATGTTATTTCTCCATAAGATGCCAGTTCCCCATTGACATAACATCGAAGTTCACTATTCTTCCAGCGGTTATAGATGTGCACTATAGTAACCATATACCACTAAACAATAAGAGAACAATTTATATACCTCTACAGACACAAAGTTGCTTAAGCATTCAAGTGGGGCATAGTAGAACAAATTTAACTACTTATATGTAATAAATTAAGACTGAAAAACTCATTTTAAGTAGAAAGTATTAATAAACCATTAGTGAGTTTTCTTGCATTGCTATGTCAAAGGGTAGTATGCAATCTTTTGCATAAAAAGATGACATAGAAGCTTAAAATATATTTATGGCATATAACTTTTTTAATTTTATGACAATACTGAACTAAACTTACACTGAAACCACTGTGTAAACAAGTTCTAAACTGGGTTACTCTTAGCATGATGGACTACTACAAATGTCATTCCAAAGAGCAAGGATGGCTCCAGACTAAAGCCTTTCAAAGGCTGTGCATGTCAAATTATCACAAACAGAATCCATATTTACAGCAAGGGACTACTGATAAGAAATTCCTGAGGAGGTCTGTTCTCCCACAAAATGTTTACACCAGTTGCTCCAGAAACATTAGCAGAATATCTGATTGAAAAAGGAAACATCCAACATTGCATGGCACTACGTAATAGGCAAGCCAGCCTTGAACATCAGCAATAAAATCAACTTGTATTTTAATTCTTACATTTAAAAAGATACAAAGAATATAGCAGCAAATGCAAGGAACCTACTTGTTGGACAACCTGGATGAACACAAAGCATAACACTCAAGAATGATATGTTTTCTACCACATGTAAGACCACCAAACTCCTATTAATGGCCTTAGCTTAAGAAAACTAAATGTGGGTTAGTAAACACCCTCTCTTAAAATAACACTGCATCAAGTAAATAATGACATAAAATGGCATTAATGACAGCAAAACCCTTTAGAGAAAGGAGAGGAGAATGTCTGGAGGTAAGAGAAAACAAAGAAGGAAAAAATCACAGGCATTTTCACTTTCAAGCTGCGTGTACGTACTAAGATTTCTCAGAGAGCTCACAGAAATCTCAGAAATTCATGTCTGATAAATTCTGCTTTTCTAGCTTTCTTATACACTGCATAATTAAAAAGAAGTGAGAATTCACAACACAAATCTGTTTTGCTCATTCCAATGTAACTTTTGTTCTACAGAAAGATGAGCCTAATCAACAGCTACAACACACACTCCCAGGCTACAATTTAAAATTCATGAAACCTGTTTCGAAAGACTTTATTATTGTTACTCACCTTCTGTGGCTTGAAATCAAATTTAACACAATGCTGGAAACCTTTGCCCTTGGATTTTATGGATGTTACAACCAAGCAGCCTCCAACAAAGTGAGCAGAATAACCAAGTCCTTTGTTTGTTCGAAAACTGACAAATGAGAACAAAATCAGCATACACACAGATGGATGCAGAAATCATTGAACAACTAATAGAAAATTAATATCAGAAATGCAGTTTTACATACTACTCACCAATATAAGTAAGGCTTATCCTTATCCACATTAATATTATTTACAGGATCCATTCTTAGCCAAGTGTGGAAAGTAAATCCATTCTGGTATGGCCACTTGGCTATAGGAGGTAAGGCAATAGCCTGAAGAAAGCAAAAATTATTCATGTAGAAAGATTAACATCACAACAGT
This sequence comes from Acropternis orthonyx, assembly GCA_035583155.1. Taxonomy (NCBI): domain Eukaryota; kingdom Metazoa; phylum Chordata; class Aves; order Passeriformes; family Rhinocryptidae; genus Acropternis; species Acropternis orthonyx. The sequence continues at coordinate 13,140,219 of JAWWEU010000125.1, read as the reverse complement.
AAAAGTATACAGGTTAAGATACACTCTACAAATGCATCCTGATGCACAATGACACACTGGAAATGTGTGCAGTTTCTCTATACTAAAAAAAAAAAAATCCAGCCTAACTTCTATGTTTTTGTACTTGGCTGTCACAATATTTAATTAATTTAAATATTTAAAAACTGGTCTTTATATCTCAAAGACGATTGTTAATAGTAAACTACACTTCAAAAGTTAAATGCATTACTGGAAGACTTACAGTATAACAACTTCTCAAAATGCAAATTTAAGTTCATTTGGTTTTGTGGTAATTGACAGAATAATCAGATTTACAAACATCTCTTGTCACAGTGTTGGCATTCAGGAAAATAACTGATTATGAAGGAAAAGCTACCCATATTTCACTTAACAGATTCTTTTCTGTCTTGAAACTCATGTCTGTGTAGACTTCCACTGAGAACATGACAGAATCATAAACTAAGAAAGTTAATACAATCCCCATCAGACAAAATCCTCATATCAAACATGGTGTTTGCTACCTCAAAAGCTTCTAAGTTACAAACTGTACATCAGGACTCTGTTGCAAACAGTTTGGGTTTATTGTTTGGGGATTTTGTAACATTCCTATTAACCTTCCCCTATTTTGCTGCACAGATTTGCAAAACACACCTCAACTAAGCTTGCCATAACCTCTGATCACAGATGCTGTCAAGATGATCAATACCAATGAACAAATAAACATCAAAGAACTCAAGTGTTGCCAGGCTCCTTATTACGCTCCCACACTCCATTCAGCTCCCCCTGTCCAAACAAAATGCTATAAATCCTTCTCTATTCCAGCCAACTAATCAGTCTGCATGTCCTTGAGTCCAACTTTTGGGAACTGGTAGCACTATCACTTGATTTAACTCACAATGGATCTTGGAGTAATTATAATAAAGACTTAATTTCTTAGATTCCTACATTTAAGCATATATAAGAATACTCACATTTAATGTTATTAAGGCATCCCAATATCACATATGGTTAAAGAATTCAACATAATTAATAGAAGTTAAAAACAAACACACTACATGAATACCATAAAGGAACAAAAATGTGTCTGTTTATTGCCAAGGACTGCTACACATGATAAAACAGCAGAAGTGTTTTTCTAATAGTCTGCATTTTTCAATCTCAAGTTTTTATTAAAAAAGAAATTCATTATGTCATCAAGTTGGTGAAGTTTAATCTCACACCACCAAGGCAGAAGGGTAATGGGTTTATGTGAAGAAAACTGGAAAGAGTAATCTGATAAATCTTATTCAAATCTTGTTCTGAATTCAGCATGAAATTTTGAACGTAATTTTTCATCCTACAATTTTAGAAACAAATGTGTTGACATACTTGAACTCCTACAGAAGATTCTGCACAGAGCTTTCCAATTACCTATTTAGTTTCAAATTCTTCTTCAAGTGAACACCACGGAACTTAAAAATTAATTGTTCAGTCATTTGAACAATTACAAAAAGGCTAATCATTGCTAAATTTAATCTTCTTCAGTATTTTTCAGCATGTAAATATCTAGGATCCATGTTTTCTCACAGAATTTTTATAAGCAATATATTTTATTCACATCATCTGATCATTAACAGAAATTACAAACGGTGCAAGCGCAACCACTTCTAGTTCAGTACTTTTTGTGGTTTCACTAGCAAAGGTACATGTAAGGCTGCACTGGGTATGTGTGGTGAGGTTTTGGCAGTGGAGGGGTTCAGGGGTGGCTTCTGTGCAACGCCTTTGGAAGCTTCTCCCATGTCCAACAGAGCCGGTGGTCCAAGACAGACCCACCACTGGCCAAGAATGAGCCCATCAGTGATGGTACAGCACCTCTGGGGTAAAATATTTAACAAGGGGGGAATGGCAACTTCAGCTGTTGAAAGGAGTGACCATGTCAAAGCAACAGCCCTGCAGACACCAAGGCCAGTGAAGGAGGAAGGAGAGGAGGTGCTCCAGGCATGGGAGCAGAGGTTCCCCTGCAGCCCGTAGTGCAGCCCATGGACAGGCAGGCTCTTCTCCTGCAGCCCCCAGGAAGGTCTGCAGTGGAGCACACATCCACCTGCAGCCCATGGAGGAGCCCCACACCAATGGGAAAGACCTACACTGGAGAAGTTCATGAGCATCTATCTCCAATGGGTGGAACTCCACAACAGAGCAGGGAAATACCATGAGGAGGAAGGAGCAGCAAAGCAGCATGGGATGAACTGGCCACATTCCCCATTCCCTGTTCCACTGAGCCACTCAGAGGCAGGAGGTAGAGTATCTGGAGTGAAATTGAGCCCAGGAAGAAGGAAGGAGTGGCAGGAAGGCATTTTAAGATTTAGTTTGTAGGTCTCATTACCCCACTCTGATTTGATTTATACTAAACAAAGTTAATTTCCCCAAGTTGAGTCTGTTTTTCTTGTAAGTAATTATTAAGTGATCTTTCCCTGTCTTCATCTCAACCCTCAAGCCTTTCACTATATTTTCTCTCTCCTGCCCACCTGAGAAGGAGAGTGATAAGAGTAGTTTTGGTGGGCACCTGTCATCCAGCCAAGGTCAATCTACCACAAAGCCATCCTCACACATACTGGATACTAACACAAGCACCATTGCTACAGAAAGCAGGTAGATTCTCCTTGCAACAAGATTTAACTGAACCAGTCTGAAAAAAATAACAAAATCGAAAAATGTGACCTCATTTATATCCATTCTTTGTGTAATAGTATTTGTCCTTCTACAGTGATATTGCACATCTATTACAAGCATGATTTATTCAGGCACAATGTAGGTGTCAGGCAGAGAAAAAAAATTGGTTTAAACTCTTTGACAATGACAGATGAGACAAAGAATACCACAAATGAAAATAACCAATGGCCCTAATAGAACAACAAATGAACAAACAAAAGACTTAAAATATCTACATACTGCAGCACTTTTTCCTGGAAAGTTGAAGAAGGCATCAGGGCCATACTTCTGAGGCATGTGTTTTAACACAGACAATAACTTCCCAGCATGTGGTGGCTGACAAAGAGAATTATTACATTTATAAATAAATAAAACAAACCTCTAAGTAAGAAAAGACTATACACACACAAAAAAATGAATTTTGACACATTTTAAAACTTTAATACAATTAATTAGCTTAACTAGGCACTTAAAGCCAGAGCCACTTTCACCCAGCATAAATTAAACTGATCCTGAATGTTGGTTCCTCCCTCTGTCGGTTCATTCCCATCAGCAGTCTGTTTGATTTTGCAGTAAGCTAAAGAAAATTAACTGATCCAGATGAAAACCGATTTAGGAAAAACAAATGCAAACTAATTTTTTATTACAGCTGTTCTGGATTGTGGCTGCGTGAAACTTGTGCCAGCACAAGAGAGCTGGAGAATATCTAGCAAAAGGGAGAGGAAGGACCAGGACACAGGAACATTTCCATCAGGACTACAGTCACATACTAGATTAAACCGACTTGCAAGTCCATGGAGAAAGATTGAAGTCTCAAGGGCAGTTTGGAGCACCTAAATTGCGTGCTCAGTGTGAATACTTAACACTTCCCCACCACCCTAATTCTGCATTGATTTTGCTGTAAATACTCAGCAACTACAAACTCCAAATCAAGAGTGTGAGCTCAAAACACCAGAAGTACAGCAAATACTGGTCACAGTCACAGGACAATTTGTATGTCTTCTTTCACCACATCGTAACTTTCTGGTAGATCTGTTTTTAAACTACAGTTTTATAATTTTGATCTTTTCCTGGAAGAGCCCTTTCCTCCCTCCTCTAAACAGTCACCTTCTGAAAACTAAAGATTGCAAGTATTTCAAATGTACCAAAATTACAGTCAGCTAAACAGTGCTTCAAAAATCTGAATTAAAATTGAGGAGGAAATGCTGAGAACTGCTTCGATGTCTTCAGTGCTATAGAATTTGACCAGGTAATTTGTGTAGCAGGAAATACCTGGTATATTTAAAGCACTGCTGATTTTAAGATCTATGGAGTTGTACAACTCCTTAGCAATGCAACTGTGGCATTTTTCTCTTCCTTTCCTCTGCATTTAGTCTTTAATAAGGAAAAGAAATTAAATGCAAATAGCAGAGAGACAGAAAATGAACAAGTTAATGTTAAAAAAGCCACTTTAATTCATCTATGGTTATATATACTCTGTATGTTCAATTAAGATTAAATGATCTATGAAGTTTAGAGTATTTTTACTGAAACAGGTTAAGATCTCCAAATTTATTTATTTCAAAGGGTCTTTTAAAATTTGCTGTAGTGCATGCACACTTGCTTTTACATTGAATAATCTTTTTTTAAATTATTTGAACTCAACAGACACTGTGCTACCTTTTCTCTACACTAAGCAGAGTATTTAGAGATAACAAGTGCTGAATTAAAATTCAAAGCAAGTACAACAACTGTTAAAATAGTTCCCAAGTCCAGTAAAACAACAACTGCGTATTAAAGAAAACTTCATCCAGTGGGCTCTACAGCATACATATTTTTACTTTAGAGAACAAGGTTCTCAACAGTAAAAAGAGACCCTCTTCTCCCTTTCTATTTCACACAAGAACAGGAAAAACTTTTACAATTTTTTAGTGGAACTTATTTCCTTCACTTCAATATCTGCCAAAAATTCTCACTTCCCTAACAGGATATATTTTTTCAATCTTCGGGAGAAGTAAAGCAATGTGAAAATATGAGCAGGTGGAACTGGTTATGCAGGCATTTTTTATTTATTTCTCTCCTGTGACTTAAAAAAATTTAAGCCTTTTTCCTTCAATTTCACATACCTGGAATCACAAAAATAAAATCACGTGCATAAAAACACTTAGGGTCATCATACTATTCCCAGGTGTTCAAAAAGACCAATCCAGTCCACAGATCCAGGAAGAAATTTAATTTCGCAACTATTCTACTCTATTTTATTTGCTTCCAGGCAAAAAGGTTTATTGGTATAGTACAAGAAAGTTTCCTGTATTTTTGGTACATTCAAGATATGTTTACTGTAAAGTTTATGAAACAGTCTTAACTTGTGAACATTAGGAAAAACATAAGCAACACCACAAAAATGGTTTCAGTTTTGTGTTTTCTTTTACCCATCTCCCTTTTTCTCCTTGAAGCTTGCTGAAGAATAACTTTAGCTCTCGAACTGTCAAGTTATAGCTGGCCAACACACCCAGCATATCCACTAGGAGATCTGAAAGGGAAAAAGAACAGCAATATAACTGCCTGATAAAATGCACTGTCAAATTTCTATCATTTAATTAATTGTCCATTAGGTTTTACATAGAAGAAACAGAGTTTGAGTCAGAGACTGAGTGAAACTGCACCTGCAATCATGTTGTCAGCTCTGTCGATCCTCTTGAGCACTTGTTCAACCAGCCCCACTTCTGTGCATGCCTGGAGATTGCGTATGCTTTTCTTCAGGATTGCTGTGAACATGCTCCACACCTCAGCCTGGCAGGTGATATCACACTTATCCAGTAAGTCCACCATGCACGTGATGCCCTCGCCTTCTTGGATGATAAAGTTCATTTCCAAGTCAAACTGGCCTCCAACGAGCTTTCAGATAAAAATATTTTAAAAGAAACTTTAGACAACTGTATCAAAGTATTATCCCATATTTGAAGTTATTCATTCTGCAAGAAGAAAACCATCAAAGATGTAGGCTAAAAAAAAAAAACATAATGAGGCCAATATCAATGTAACGTCTTATTTTTCTTCTCTAATTTAACAGAAATAAAGGTGCTTCTAAGGTGTCATCTACTATCAGACAACAGCTGCAGAGAAGCATTTGGGTAGTTTAAGAGAGAGATGTCCTGAGTTGCCCCACACAGCTGAAGACATCAAGTGAGTGTTCTAAAACAGGCAAGAGTGCTAAAGCAGCCAAGGTACCATAAATGGCCTGGAGTGGCCCTAAGAGCTTTCCTTTGCACGTGGTTAACACTCCTCAGCTAAGAGGGCAGTTCTAGCCAAAAGGAGCTGATGCACATCAGAAAGATTGCCACTTATGAACACCTGAGACATTCTTGAGATAAGCTGGTTAAGTAGGTACTGCCAGATTCATTAGCAGTCACAGGTACTAAAAGGAAGTAAAGGCTTGCTATATCTGCATGAAAGTGGAACTGCAGGTCTGTTCCAAGCCTTTGACAATGCTTTGGGTATGACACTGCAATCCTGTCATATTTCTGGTCTCCTAGAGGCACGTCTTATATGAGTAACTAACCACGTGTGTGTGTGCCAAGGAGGTGGAGAGGGGAAGGAAATAACCAGCTCCACTCAATGCCTACTCAATAAAACAAAAATTCCAGTTGAAGTACAGATAGATTGTACTAACTTAACTCCTCTATCCCAAGTCCCTCTCTCTACGTTTTAAAGTTTGCTTGGATTTTAGAACTGTATTAACCTTAAAAACCACAGAATCACAGAATATTCTGAGCTGGAAGGGACCCACAAGGATCATTGAGTCCAACTCCTGGCCCTGCACAGGACCATCCCGGAGAGTCACACTGTGTGCCTGAGAGTATTGTCCAAACACTTCTTGAGCTCTGTCAGGCTCGGTGCTGTGCCCACTGCCCTGGGGAGTCTGTTCAGTGCCCAACCACCCTCTGGGTGAAGAACCTTTTCCTCATACGCAAACTAAACCACCCCTGACACAACTTCAGGCCATTCCCTCAGGTCCTGTCATTGCTCACCACAGAGAAGAGATCAGTGCCTGCCCCTCCTCTGCCCCTCACGAGGAAGCTGTAATTACAATGAGGTCCCCCCTCAGCCTTCTCTCCCCCAGGCTGAACACACCAAGTGCCCTCAGATGCTCCTCATACGGCTTCCCCTCAAGGCCCTTCACCATCCTTGTTTCCCTCCTGTGGACACTCTCTAAGAGCTTAATATCTTTCTTATACTGTGGTCACCAAAACTGCACACAATGTTCAAGGTGAGGCCATGCTTGCCAGATTGCCCATTATATACCAGCATACAAATAGGAATTCAGATAGTATTAACTTACATTATCAAAACAGACTCACGATCAGAAGTATTTCAGCTACTTCTCACTTCTACAAGCTTGTTTAATAAAGGACATTATTACTGTCCTACATGGTGTTCCTTTCACAGGCTCTGACCATTAAAAGCTTCAGTGTTGTCTCTCACTGAAGTCATACCATACCAAAACTGCCCCAAAATGCATATACTAAATTGCTTCCACATTAGCTGTGAGAGGTTCTCTCCGCTAGTCAGGATCCAAAGCTAAACGTACCCAATGGAACAGAATATACACTCTTCATTAACCACTGAAATTACCATACATTTTCCTCAAGTGTCTAAATCTTGTCACTTTGAAGGAGCAATCTCTGGACTTCTGGGCATAAATCAGTAATGCCAAACACCACAAGAGGCAGAGAAAGTTACTGCTTTTATGACAGAATAGACAATGTCTCATGGCAACAATTTCTAAACAGTAATTTACACTTTTCCATTTTCTCCCCTCTTGGTCTTGAAAAATAATTATGCAATTTACTATCAGATGCTTCCTTAATATCTAGGGAAACTGTAGGAACTGAATGGGGAGACTTGAATTATATTCCCAGGTTCTCTATATCAACTCATGCTGTCAACTCAAACAAATCTATCAAATCATTACCATTCTCCAAGCTTTAGTTCTCCCCTTCCCAAAGATGGAGCAGAGGCCTACCTCAAGAAAGCTCTGTAAGGCAGAATTCAAGGGAAAATGCTGAGCAGACTGAACTAACACAGAATTATCTCAAAACAAATTCAAAGAAAAAAGGATGCCCTCCCCTTAAGTAAAAACCTAAACAGAGCATTTGAAAACATAAAATACATAACCAGTGTTACACTTCATTTTACACTAAATTTTACACAAAACGGAGGTTTTTCTCAAGAAACTGCTCCTCTTCTTACCATGAAGGCAAGAAACAAAGAAAATACTGCACTCTGTGTAGAGAGAGAACAGCTGAAGGTTAAATTCTAGTCACAAACCACCTGCTAATTCTTAACAAGAAATTCAACTCTTTATGTATTTGGTTTTAACTATCAGGCAACCATCAATTATCACACCAAAACCATATACAGCAACTAGAAGTGACCTTACCTTCACCCTATAGTCTACCCCACCAATCTTTCATTTTTGGCTAGATACACTATTATCAGTAACCACCCATCCAGGAAGCTGTCAAATTAGGTTTCCAACCTAATCTGCAAACATAAGCATTTCAGCAAGTACATTGTAGAAATAATACGCTATGGTAAAAAAATAATCACCATTTCAACATTTCCTTTAAAGCAGGTGAGGACAAAAAAAATTACCCAGAGAAAGCAGCATAGCCAAGGCACAGAGCAGCTGATGTGCTATATGTATGCATACCCATTAGATACACACAAGCACACACACACTCCACACTATGTCATATTAACCCTTTCTAATGGTGATTTGAAACTGATCAACCTTCAAAACACAAATTTGTTTCCAATGACAGGGATCATAATCCAGGTCCATGCATTGGCTAGTTATTATCTGAGCTGCAGTAATGGCTGTGCACAGCAAAATGTAATCTTCCCAAATGTCACAGTAAGTTATGAATATCTGAGCAGCTTAATGCACCTTACTAGCCATGAAGTGTGAGAATGTAATCTTATTACCTTTTTTATGGTTGTATTTTTTTGAATAATGTAGCCTTTGAACTGATGTATAGTCTTTCCTTGCACTTTAGCATGATTTGGTCTCCTGTGTCGCACAGTACATTTTTCAAAATTCTCCAATTCAACGTATTTTAAGTCCTATGCTGAGCTGCATAAACAATCTTTATAGCAACCCATAGGGTGGCATAACGTTTGCTTTCTTCAGCACGTAGAATTAAATGTAAGCTTACAGGAATGGTTTTAAAGGGCAGCATTCAAATACATCCTCACAAATTTTAGATTTTGCTAGCTATATTTACTTTCAAAAATGTCTATAAGCTAAACCAATAGCTCATGCTTTTTGGTAAAGTGTTTCTACATTTAGCTGACTGAGAACAAGGAGAATACAGCAATTTTTAACTACACATGCTGAGAGTGTAAATTTTTTCCTTTAGAGAATTACACTAATGAGAAGTCAACATAATAGCACTAATTCTAAGTAAAAAATAGTGCTCCAACATTTCTCAATAGAACCTAAAAGCCAATTGAAACACAGAAAACCTCTCTTTGCAAGGAAGTGATCTGAGATATAAAAGAGACTGTGAACTGTTTGGATGAGCAACTATCAAGCTACAGCATGCAGAAAATAGATCAGAATAAGGTTAGTCAGGCTCCACTTTCCTGAAAGATCGTGGTCTAGATTATTAATCTAACTTAAATTATTCCTCCTACTAACAGACATAAAATATTTCAAAAGTTTGTAAGAAAATGTGAGAAAGTATTTTGATGACCTGTAATGCACACACACCAAAAAAAGAAGACTAAAATCATCACTTCTCCCAGAAAAGCCTATTTGGTTATATTTGGGAGAAATACAGGGCTGGATCTTCTCATTTTTACTTCAAACTTCCAAAAAGTCTTCACTTCTACAGAGCTTCAACATCCTTCTGGTTATTAGATAACCTACACATCAAGTACTTGTTTTGTTCCCTAAAGCCAGGATGAAGGACTATTAACCAAACTGTGACTTCCCTTTTCCTCAAGACGATGATTTTGTAATCTCAGAATTGCTTCTTTAACATGTCGAAAACAAGGAGTATGGGCAATGCCTATCCAACTGTAAACATCTATCCCATGAAGGGAAAAAAAATACAGTCAACTATACTGTTTTTATCTCAATGAAAATTTTAAAAGTTAATGCTTAATAAGAACCTGCAAAGCTGTGCGTACAAAGTTGATAAAAGCCCAAAATCTAATCCTAAAATAAAGGTACTTACACAAGATAAACATGAAGAAAAATGTGCTGAAGCCAAACCAGTTGCTACTTCAACAATTATTTTATATACATATCTATGTATAACACACATTTTTATATACACTCTGCTTTTTACCCCTGTTCACAAAATAACCATGTTATCCAAAATGGTTCTATTCTTAATGCAATTTTACATCATGTCACCCAATACCAAAAAATCCCAACCAAACGAAAAACCCCTGTGGTTTTCATCCCTTGATGACAAAGTCTGAGTGTAGCTTCTGGAGAACACAAACAAGATGGATTCATTTTAGCCATAAAGCTCCTGAGTAAAAATAAATATAATATTCTATGCCTACATATATTCTTCCATCAAAGAAATAACCCATTCTTGACTCTTATCCCCTTTCACACATTCAGAAACTAAAACCAAACGTATTGATCATCAAAAATACATGCCAAAGATTTGGGAAATGTCAGAACTAAAATCTCTTTAGGGTAAGAGTCTCATAGGATCCCAGGTGATCCCAGGCTGGTCAAATCCCCCAAGGGCACACAATAAACAGCAAAAGTCAGCACCATGGTACATATCCTGGGCATGACAAGAAGACGGTTGTGATTTGGAAAGGAAGAACAGAGGAAGAAAAACATGAGGAAAGAGAGTAACCATACATACTAATTTGCAGCAATCAATTCTCTGCCCCTCACTCCCCCACCTTTCCATGCGGTCTTTTCTATCACTAACACAACACCTGGAGGTGAGAACACATTAATATCTGAGTCCTAAGGAATTTGGCAGGAAAGTTTGTTGATGGCTTGGATAGGTACATCAAACAATGACATTAGCATGAATGTCAGGTCAGTGAAATCATGACAAGCAGGGCTCAGGTCCAGAAAGGTTAATAGGGAGGCAAGAAAGGAGAAAAAGCCTGGATGTCAACATTTTTTTCTTCATTATATTGCTACTCTATCGACCATAATGCAGCAGGAAAAAGTAAACAAAGCACAAAGAACTGTGGGAAGACCCGCTCAAGAAAGGTGAGATCATAACCTTCCAGCAAGACCCAGATGATTTAAAACCATTTACTACCTTAGCTCCAAGTTTTAAAGTAAAGTGAGACCATCAATATGCAAGTGATCAGTGACTCTTTCACAGCAGGAAAGATTCTACTGCAGCCTCATCTTTACAGTTCTCTTGAATCTTGCTCCAACTTTGGACTTTCTTTCTCTCATGTTCAAACAAAACCAAAAACAATTCAGAAAAACCAAAGCCCACCAGACATGAGCAAACAGGTGTATTTTTTATCAGAAAACCATAAATTTTTCTTGCTGATGCCTCAGGCTGAAGTCACCAATTTCTCCCCATCTGACACTACTCAACAGTTACGCTACAAGAAAAGAATACTAATAGTACTGAACTACTCTCCTTTAAAAGGGAAAAAGGATAGTAACAAAGAAAAATTAAATTATTCTTAGTTAGCTGCTATGTCTCCTATTTCCAAGTTCCTAACAAAGGCTACACCTGGCAAATAAGAAGTCCATTTTAAACCAGGCATATCAACAGTGGCATTGCACACCAACACTGAGCTCACTTTATCCTTCATGCGTTTATGGGATTCTCAGTATTGTTGTTAATTATGATCAAAGTTGGATCATTCAGGAAATAACATTCTCATTGTTTCCCTTCATAGGGATGCAACACAAATGTTTTGCATTAAAATAAAATTTCTTCGAATCTACCTCTCATTTGGAAAACCCCCACAAGGTGTTAAGAGTCTACTGCTGCCACCTAATGTTGTATCTGGAACTCTTAGCCCAGCATCCCATGCTTTCAATACAGTGTCTCAGCATGGTATCCTTCTCTTCCTCCCCCAGTCACCTTTACATCACCAGTTTATACCTCCTGCTCTGTCACAGTGAAGAAAAAAGGCTGTATCTCAAGCAAATAAGACAAGATAAAATTTCAAAGTAGCAGGAGAGTTTACTTTTACATATTGGTTTCTATAAAACCAGAGTTTCTTCAACTTCACAAAAGCTAACTACAGAAGGCAAACGATTTCCTCAATTTACACAAGAAAGAGTAGCAAATATCTTTTACTCAGTTAATCTGAGACATAAACCAGTTCATTAAAACTTCTCTTTAAAAATGCACTGAGCTATGCAGAGATGAAAATTACTCTCTCAGTCAAAACAACAAAGGCACAAAAGCAAAATTCTTGACCATGTAGGTACCACACATCTGAAGCATCCCCCTGGTGATGACATTTACCTATGGGTTTCTCCTTCCCAACAGAAGGGGGTGGGCAGGGGAAATAACCAATTTTAAAATATGATTATGCTGGAATCAATGATGCTTTATTTACCCTGGCTAATAATCTAATATTTTCACCCTGTTTGCAAGCATTTTTATGTCAGATTAGTTCACTAACATGGTTAGTTCAGTTTGTAGTGTGCAGCTGAAGCCCAAGTGCAAACAGAACAATGAAAGGAAGAATTAGCTCCGCACAGTATTTTAAATATGGTGGCAGAGAGAACAGCACTATGAATTTCAAACTTTATACTTTTTGGTTTTAATGCATTTTAGAAAGAGCTGTTAAATAATTTTTTTAAGTACATACCAAAAATTTAAATTCAGTATCTTATAACAGGAACGATCCCTGTTTTAAGTTAAACTATTAGCAGAGTTAAATTTTCTCGTTCACAAACAGTCAGGAAAAACAATTCTACGTTTATTTTATGAGCTTGGTATCCATTCAAAAAGTGATCTCGGTGCAAACAGCTCACCTCAAAAACAAATACCATGTTCGAACCCAAAAGCACTTAAAGCACTCCACAGGAGATGATTTTTCAGGTCTCTTCCAACTCAAGCCATTCTATGGTATCATCATGCACTGTGCTTTGGTCTTCCCTTTTAGAAATTCAACAACATATTCCAAAGATGAAAGGCACAAACAAGTCCAACATTAGGAATTTTACCCGTCTCTCAATCTTCACTGAGCCATTGAGAGGCAGGACAGTGGATATAAAAGGGATTACCGAGACCATGACACCAAAGAGGAGTAGCAGAGGCCCAGGGAAGCCCCTTGGCACAGACCAAACAGTGGATATACCCAGCAGACCTGCAGGCCATTGGAAGACTTCAGAAAAGAAAACAGGAGACAGGACCAGCTTTTGTCCGATGCACAGCGCTCATCAGGGGCTCTTTGCCTCGCCGCTCTAAGCTTTATTTCAAATCCCTGAGGAAACAAAGAACTATCAAGTTGGCTTTTTGCAAATCAAACTATTTCAAGACTAAATTTCAACATGCTCCAAAGAGCGGTTTAAAGGTATAGTTACAAAACCTGGTAGTTTCTTTTGTCTGACTGACATTAAATAACTCAAAAGATATTACCATAGACTATGTCTAAATCCAGATGAAATTTCTATCTTTCCAGTATCTGTATTAGCAGGATTAAATTCTGGTTTTGTTTCAATTAACTTTTTCCAGTGTACCTTAGCCTGTGATGCTGTTTAACACATACAAGAAAGATATGACTCCAAGAGATGGTTTAATAACATGCAAATTTGTAGCTCCATACAGGAAATGAAATATCCTAAATCTTTACATCACATCAGATTCATATGTGCATTGAAAGCAAATAAATCATTTAAACCATGATACAGAGAACCTTTTTAAATTTGCATTTATCTACAGTAAATACTGCCATGTTCTTTAATAGCTTGCTAGTGCAATCTTAGCAAACTAATGATTTATGGTTTTGACATTTTAAAAATCAGAAATCTGTCATTTTATGACATCCGGTAGAAAGTCTGCTCGAGTTACATTACTCTGAATTTAAACTCAAATACATGAAACATACATAGCAAAGCACCTTACCAACTGTCCAGTTCATTATCCCAGCACTTCCCTCCCCAGCTACACATCTAAAAGTTATCCAACATTTTTGAAATATAGATAGATTTTTTCACGAACCAGACACGCCTAACTTCATCAAACATGTAACTTTTGGTCAATTCTGGAAATATCACCCATCAGCAAACAAAACCAATCTGCTACACACTGAGAGAAACAGGCTAACCATACCTCAGTCACCAAGCTGCATAGGGCTGCATCATATCCTATCTTAATTCCTTCCTTCAAGGAAGGAGCCCAAAAGATAACATGTCTAATACCATATTAACCAAGTCCAGAGTGGGGAACAAACCCTACATTCAGGATGGCTTTACAGGGAATACCCTCGTTGTGCACACCTCCATCAGTCAGGACATTCACAAATTCATTCTGCCCAAAAGCCAAAGCAGAAAAAAAAAACAACACTGACACCACATCTGAGCAAATAGAACTGTAGTTTACATATAGTTAAAAATAAGGGCCCACACAGAAGTTAGACAGGTAGGTTAAAATGATCAAAGACATGCCAGAGAACACAGTCTTGCTTATCTTCAACTGGCCAGAGAAAGAAAAAAATTCAAGTCTAATAAAAGACTTGGAGACACCTAGAAAAACAAAACAAAAACAGTTACCTGAAGCAATTTGCCCAGGCTTTCTTGAAATTAAATTACATTTTCTAACCTGCTTAGTATTCAGCATCTGAAAAAACTAAGTTTGCTTTTTTTAAAAAATTATTTAAATGCAAAAGATTACAAAAAATATGGTTTCCTTCAACCACGCTAGTGTAAAAAGAAAGTAATAACAATTCAATAAGAACACGTTTTAAGATGCTTCCTTTAAGCATTTAGTTTTATTAATGATAATATTGATTATTAAATTTATTTCAATTTAACAAGGAAATTATAAGTGTATTAAAGCACATCCAATTACAGAGATGCACAAACGATTACACAATTATTCCTGTGTATGTCATTTACATTGAACAGGACTACTTCTAAAACTATATATACCCACAACAAAGAACTCATGTACAATAACATACCATATTTGACTTTCTGAAAATTGCAGCTTCCTGAATAAGAAAACTAAAAAACAACTAATTCTCAAAAAGTTTCCTAGCGCATCCAAAGCAAGGTATGTGCACCCCAGTGGCTGTGCAAGACAATCCTTTGGAATTGAGAAGAAAGTATCTTTTGTATCATTACTAAACACAAAATAAAAAATAATTTTTATTTTATATTTTATCCCTTTGAATATCTATTTTTGCATTGTTTATAATGTATACATATATGTACATATATAATGTATGTATATAGTAACACTTTTATATAATTTATAAATAATATGTGTACATTTATTGAGGGTGCATGCTCAACATTGGTTTTTACTGATGGGGTAGATGCCAGAGAACAGACAGTATATAGCCCCATACTTTTCTCCAGAAACAGTATATCTGTCTGGTATTTTACAGTGGACTGGGGGACAGGGGTAGGAAGACACCAGTCCTTACAGAATCTGAAGTTTGCACCCTGCAAGTCCTATATAAGCAATTCTTCACAGAACTTTGTAAGTTTTGACTTAAATGGGATATCCACTTTTTGATACTTGCAAAGTACATTATTTTAAAAAGTGTGTAACAATGAAATTCTAGCAGTAAAAACAGGGTTATGAGTTTATTCTAGAAAACATGTTTGAAGGTATTTTGCCAGCTTGTAGAGACTCAGAAGTAACAGCCAGAAGGCAGAAAGGCAAAATAAACAAAGAAAATCACAGAAAAGTAACAAAACAGAACATGTTCCAAACATGGAATTGTGTAAGAAAAACAAAAGAATAAACTTACATGGGAAATAAACTGCAGCTCAAAAAGCCAAGCAAGAATACAGGATGAAGTGATTAATCAGTTTACTTATAAAGCTCTGGCAGGTTTTATCAGATTTAGCAGCCATAGTGTCAAGTATTTCCTCTCCCACTGGAAGGCACAGCCCCCCTACAGCGTCCCAGAAGCAAATGTGTGCCAGCTCCTCCACTGCCATCACCTTTCAGAGCTCAGCACAAAAGCTGCAGAGAACTTCAGCACTACTAAAAGCACCAGGTTACAAATCCCAAGAGAAACACAGAACCTGCACATCTGCTTCTGTCATTTCAGCCACTGCCTCGGTCCAGAACAAGCCAGAAAATGCCACACTTGCCTTGTCAGAGTCGGCAGAGATTGCTGCCACCCCTACAGCAGAGACACACACGAGTCTGGATCTAAGCAATACTAAATGACATGCTACAGGAAACGCAGCACTCAGCTTTCCATGTTGCCATGTTTTAAATTTTCTATACCTGTGATCAACATGGGAGAACCATGTAGGTGATCCTGGTTAGAATAGAGGGTGCTTAAGATAATTAAATAGCCTTCTATTCATTTTTACCAAAAAATTACTTTCTTTTCTTTGCCTTCAGATTCCGACCTCTGTCCCCCCTCAGATTTTTGCCACTCCACTGTTTAAAGTTCAAAAATAAATATTATTGGAAGCCAGTGTATGAAGTGTATTGAAATATCGCTAACCTAATGATTTCTACTAACTATACCAGAAGAAAAGGGTGCCTTTGTGAGAGCAGGTACATCAGTAAAGCCTCCACAACTAGACCATTTTGACTTTTATTTCTTTCAATTCCCACAAAGCAGTACTGAAAGCAAGGACAGAAAAGTTACTTTGACACAATGTCTGTTACAGGTGGCTTATATTTGCAAGTGTTTACAAAAACATTTTAAAGCTCTCCCTCCTCCCTGACTTGCCACAAACACTCTTCTTTGGGTGGTTGGGGTTTTTTTCCTGCTAGGATAGAACCTACTATTATTCTAAGGCTCTACCCCGCCTTGATTTCTCCCTTGTCCCTTTTCTCAGCATATAGACAATGTCTGAATGAAAATTGTCTTCAAGGAAAGGTCCAACAGTAAAGGAGAGAAAAAACCCTCACCACAAACAAACAAGCAAAACAAAGACTACTATTGTTGCATATGTTATCACTATCACCCACAAATACACTCATCTGTCTACCATGTCCCCACTCGTCTCCTGGTAAGTGCTTCTTCTAATAAATTCCAGTTGTTCTCTTTATCACCCTGCGTGACAACTTTTTTTCCCCTTGGCTTTTTCCATTTTCATAGAAAATAACATATTTCTGACTTAGCTGTACGGTATCTGCCCATACACTTAGCCAAGCAGCTCTACCCATCCAGTTCACAGCAGTTTCTTTCATTTCTCTTGAGGGCCACCTCTTACACAGGCCAGTGTGAAAATTACTTTAAACAACATGCCCTATGTTATGTTATGACCATGTTATGACCAAGGTCACTTTAACTGCTTACCAGCGGTGCAATTATAGTCAGACCTAAAAAGGCAAAAGCACCCTCAATTACCACAAGGGCAAACTACGATGTGCTTGATTTCTTTAACTTTGCAATCAAATATCACCAACAGCAACTGCCATGTGATGCTCAGAAAACCTGACAAGACCCTTCCCTTCTCTGTGACCAACTGCAGTTTGAACTGGAGAGAAGCAACAACTGGTAGAGAAAAGGGTTTTGAATTACATATTGAAGCAAGCATTTAGCCAGTAAAGCCAGCATTTGCTTAGGCTTGACCTCTGCTACTTTTAACTTTAAAATAATCTTTTTTAAACCCCAAAGTCAACATATTTATCAAATATTCCCATAAAAACACAGCATTAATGGCCTTCTCACCATTCTTTCATCAACACTGTCAAATCAGGTACCTGCACTTCTAAGGCAAAAAGGTTTTTTCTGGAATTTAAGTATTTAGAAAAAATGCTTACACATTTCACTCAAAAAAACCTGTGAATCAAAACTAAATTATTACCCATGAGTGATAACACATATAACCTGAAAAAGGCTGCATCCAAATAATGTATGAGTATGTGACACAGTGTTTCTTAGAGTACTCTTTCTCTGTGAAAAGTGTGATTACTGAACAATAAATCTTGCTTCAGTGAGACAGTGAAGGAAAGAACATCTGCCACTATGAAAAGCTACTCAACTTGAACACAAAGAAAGTATCATTATCAAAGGAGAGGTTAATGCCATCAAAACAAAGAATAGTATAGTCTTTTTAGCAATTTTCTATTTCATTCCATATCCAAATTATTTTCCCTTTTTTCTTTAGTTTTAACAGCCACTGTAATCCTATAGACTTCCCCTCAAACTCTGTTAGTAAACTCCCAAAATACTAAAAAAAACAAATAACCATCTTACCAGCTTCTTCAAATCTGTCTCTCCTATATGAATTGTATTTATTTAATAAAACAAGTTTCGAAGAAACATGTAGCATCTATCATAGTCATGGATTCTGGGACTGAAAAGGTAACTACAGAATTTACAAATAAAAAACCCCTTGGAAATCCTACAGTACTTCAATATTTTTCATCTAAACAAATAAACAGAAAAAATATCTTCAGCTTGTAAGCAAAACATTTTGATTTAAATTCTAAACCTGGAGATTCACTGAAGCTTCTAACAGAGGAGCTATCTAATTGTCTTTCCTTCTGCTGGCACATTATTTCCAGAAATAAAGTTTTGCTGAGCAATTTCAGTACTATGGAGAACCACAGATGCATTCCTCAATGTTTATCAAATCAAGCTCTTAGTAACAGCATTTCCTGTGGCTTTCCAGACACGTAAATATTTACTTAAAGAGATTTCCCATACAACAACAGAAAAAGTAATTGCCACAAAAATCATGAAACAAGAAACGAGTTTCAAGACAGCCACCTGATAAAGAGTATAAACTGTGGTCTCAGGTGTGAAGCCAAAGACTAGCACAAGCTTCTGATATTTGCAGTGAGATAAGGGGAGTATGTCTTGAAATTAATGGATACATATGCCTTTAAGAGGAAGGCAGAAAATAAACCCTACAACAACAATAACAACAACAATAGAGAACAAAAGCCTTTAAATGTTTCCTTTTCCTTTCAGCCTACACATTACCTTTTGTTCCAGTGTAACTTTGGAGAACAAAGGCAAAAGAGCACTGCCAGGTACCATCTGCCCCAGCAGTAATGCTGCTGTGTACAGACACTCCTGTGCATAGTTCACTGTACTTTTCTGAGTAGGAAAACAACTTTAAGCTGGTAGCTGCAACTTTGTGAGATGAAATTATCATTCAAGTTATACCAACTTTATCTATACACTAAGCTTTAGTGTTGAGAGGATTTTTTGGTAAAGATTAAGTCATATCGCACTGTTCCAAAACGGAGTGTTTAGTGTGCACGTTTCTGTGTAAGGCATATCCAATTCCAATCACTCTCACAGTTCACATTCTTCCAACTTCTATTTCTCTACTACTCCTAATTCTTCAACAAATTATACAACTCACAGTATCTGGAGTTTTTCCACTCATTCTGTTTCTGCACAGAAAATATACATTAAAAAAGAAAAAACATAATCATGTCATCAGTACTATTTCTGTTGCGGCCTGGAATTCAGAAACCTCTTCCCAAATGCAAGATAAATGCAAAAAGCAGTTTCCTGAAGCTTATAATTCCACAGTCTTTTCTCACCACTTTGGAAAAACCAATTGCAAGGGGGAAGCAGGTTGGTAGCTGAAATTGGTATCATCATTGCTATGTTTTCTGCTGCTCATCACTGACTGAACTGTGAACCTGTCTAAGACAACAGCCCTGGTTTCCTGCCATATTACCCAGGAGACACCTGAGGACCCTGCAGCTCCTGGACTCTTCAGCTGTGAAACAGCCGAACACTTCCACTGAAACTGCAGTCCTTAGGACTTCCACGCTCCAGGCCAACCAGCTACTCTGGAAACCAGAGTTCAGAGCTGACTCTCACAGAAGGGAACACAAAGCTTTTAAAGAAAAAACAAAACAAACAAAACCAAACAAAACTAACAAAAACCCCAAACAAAAAATAAAAAAGCTGGCACAAAACCACCTAAGTATTTGATTACAGTCGTAATCCCGTCAGATTGTCGCCACACATTTTTCCTAAACAGAAACACTTTTTTTTTGTCACAAATTCAATCCATGAGTGGCTCTCTTCATTATAAAATTCTGAAGTGAAATCACTCATAAAAGACTGCTGCGTATTTAAAGCCTAATTTCCATACTTTAAGAGGTGGAAACATTCACACTCTCATCTCTAGCATAAAAAAAGTTCCAAATTCACCTACTGCAAGCAATCATTTTCCTCAAGCTGCTCAATATCCTGTTTTACACAGGTAATGCCAAAAACACTTTTCTTATATAAAGTAAGGATGGTTTAAAATTATTAAAAACAAACCCACAAACTCAAGATACTGTGCACACAAAATAAACTTGAGCACAGCTACCCAGCTTTGCTACCTGTGCCAGTTCTTCCACACACAGGACCTGGTCAAGCTCCCATTTATGCAGTTAAACTGTAATGACATCAACTGAGGAAATGAAAGAATAAATCACTTTGTACTGTAAAGATATAAAAGGGGAAATTATCAAATTCTGTTTAATGTTCTCCCCTACTTTTTTTATAATTAACCAATAATGGTAAAAAGCTTCATCACATACACAAATTCCTCTAAAATTTGAGCAGTGTATGCCATTGTATTCAAACTTCTATGCCAATATAAAGTGAATTTCATTACATAGCCCCTTTCATTGTTTCATAATGTCTCTTAGGACTTTCATAGTGTCTCGACATAGAATTAGTTTAGTACCTGCAAATGAGATAAACAAAAGGAGGTATCAAGGAATTATTAGTGAAGTGTCACACGTGGTCAAATGCAAAAGGAGACTTTTTCTTTTTTTAAAAATATTGATAAAAGAGTACTGTACCAGCAGGGAGGAAGAGAGATTCCAGAAATAAGTTCAAAACAGTAAACATAAGCCTGGTTCATTTACACACTGTTTGAGGTGTAAGGAAAACTTTGAGGTGTAAGGAAAACTACAAGGTCTTCAATCAGGTTTTCTAAAAGGAGGCAGTTTAACTTGCAGAGATGATGTAATGAGGATGTGGCATGTGAAAACTGATTCTACCAGTATACTATGAAATTCTTGACTTTATATTCATGTTTGTTTTCTTCATTATACTAATTTATTTACACTTTAGTATGAAAATACTTCTACAGTGGACCCTAACAAAAAGAACATTCACTCCTACTTCACGTATTTCTCAGGAGTCCTGGTCACTCATGAGGTTGCAGCAAGGTGGGAACTGGGCTCTTCTCCAAAGTAACAAGCAATGGGATGAAATGAAATGGTCTCAAGCTGTGCCAGAGGACATTTAGATGGGATATCAAGAAAAATTTCTGCATAGAAAGGGTTGTAAAGCACTGGAGCAGGCCGTTCAGGGCAGTGGTTGAGTCATCATGCCTGGAGGTATCTAAAAGACCTGTAGATGTGGCATTAAGGGACATGGTGAGTTTGGCAGTGCTGGGTTAATGCTTGGACTTAATGATCTTAAGGGCCTCTTCCAAACGAAACAGTTCTGTGATCCTGTGTATTCTAAACAGTCAGCAAATTTTACCATTTGATTTTTTTACATTTTGAACTCATGAAAAACATTATTTAATTGCCAGTGAAAGATTCGGGCCATTCATTTAAGAGTGGGACTCAATGATCCTTGTGGGTCCCTTCCCACTCTGAATATTCTGTGATTCCCAATCACTTATTCTATACCTGCTTAACTTGATCCCTCCAAAAACTAAACAGGCCTGAAATCAGACCCACAAGTCCAACACCTGCTCTGCTTCTCTAGACAAGAAGCCAGTAATGCTGACAGCGGAGTCAGCCAGAGTGGTTGGAACAGCAGGTTAGCTGCCATTTCAAGGAGTAATCATACCAAATTTCAGGATGTTGCCCTCAAATTTTAGTTATTCTACTATGGTAATATTTCATTTTAAATAGTTGATTAAGAAAATAATAATCTTTTGTTGTAGGTGAGATAGTATTTCTGCACAAGTGGTGAACAGGGTGCAACTGCTTACTCCAAAACCTACTTTCATCTCAACCACAACATATTATCTGCATTATTTGTTCCAAATCACAGAACCATAGAAAGAAAAAGCAGTTCTCAGTGTAAAGCAAAACCCACACAAGTACTTCAACAATCATTTCATTGTACAGTAGTTATCTTAATGTAAAATAAACACAAAGTACAAAATAGGTGTTTTCATTCTGATGAAACATCTTAGGCTTCATTCTTAACAAATTTAAAACTTCTATCATCAGTTCAGCAAATGGTGATTTATTAAAAAAAATCTCTTTATTGATTATGGACCCACAATTTTACACACAGGAAGCTTTTTGCTTGTTTCATGTTGTTCTGTCTTTTGTGCCTTTGTATGAAAATGTCCATACAAACAATACTGCACAAACAGTGTTGCATTCTAAGCTGTGTGGTATTCCAAGCTGTAAAGCATTAATTTTCTCAGAACTACAAATGTTATATTTTTTTAATTATTATTACAAGACCTCTGGCTCTCTTTACATTCTCCTGTGAGAATGAAAATACTGATTCCAGGGGAACTGCACTTAAACTTAATTCTCTGTACTTTCTTGGAATTGTTCACTATGAGATTTGTACTCTTAGAAAAATATCAGTATCTGACAAGAGATGAGTTTTTCTGGGCCACGAAATAAAAATACTTTTTGGAATAAAACAAATCTTGTAGACGTCACTTTTAAGAATTGTCAAAATGGTCTAGGTTCAAAATTTGTGTTCTTACCATATGAGTTGTAGGCCCAAATTCTCCTCATTTATACTGGCCCTACTTTCAGCAGAGCTATTTTTTTTATGACACCAACAAAACAATCTCCAGGATTTATTTCATAGTCCGTCTTTACTTCTTCCACAATCAGCAACTTTCTTGAAGCACTGCAGCATTATTTCTTGTTAAATGAAACATTCCAAAACACAGCAGGTAAACCAGCAAAGAAGTGAAGGAGAAAAAAAACCCAACAGATATGAAGGCACAAAGAAAAAGGCATTATTTTAAGGGGCAACAAATAGAATGAGAATTACAGACTTTCATCTCAGTGAAACAGTATGTTCAGAAGACTACATCCGAAAGCAAACTCCCTAGGTTTCTCAGAGAGAAGGAAAGTTTGCCAAACACAAAGGGTTTCAAGGGAGCAATGCCAGAGTCTGAAAAGGAGAAACAAACACTCATTGTTTACTATATTATCATATCACAGAAATAAGTACAAAAATCACGTTATGTTTGTACCTCTCCCTAATTTCCTCTTCTGCACACACTGGTAGTTCCTACTCCCAGCTTCATTCAGCTTTTCCAAAAATATTCTTAGAGCAGAAACCTCCTTTGTATAGGCTTTCTTGCTCAGTGTGAAGTAGGGTTAGAAAACAGTTTGTTCTTATCCTGCCTCTTCATTCTTAAATCTTATCTTCAAATACCACTCATTCACATACATTATCATAGAATCAGAGAATTATCATGAGCAGCCTATAATAAGGAGAGAAGGGAGAAATGCTAAATTCTTATTAATTAAGGCAGAAAGGATCATAGAATCATAGAATAGTTTGGGTTGGGAAGGAGCTTAAAGATTACCTGGTTCCAAACCCCCTGCTATGGGCAGGGGCACCTCCCACTAGACCAGGCTGCTCAAAGCCCCAGCCAACCTGGCTTTTAACTCTTCCAAGCTGGGACATCCACAGATTCTCTGGACAACCTGAGCCAGTGCCTCACCACCCTCAAAGTAAAGAACTTCTTCCTAACATCTAATCTAAACCTGGTCTCTTTCAGCTTAAAGCCATTACCCGTCACCCTGTGACTAAACAGCCTTGTGAAAAAGTCCCTTTGCAGGTCTCTTGCAGTCCCTTTAGATACTGAATAAAAGTCTCCCTGGAGCCTTCTCTTCTCCAGGCTGAACAGTCCCAAAACTCTCTCAGCCTTTCCTCTTAGGAGAGGTGCTCCATCCCTAATCATCCCAGCACAGATAACTCAGCATCAATATACAAATGGCAGAGCTGCTTCTTTCACCAGCATCATCAATTTGAAAATTAGCTAAAAATACTTTCAGAATCCTGCCTGCTCATCTCTCTCAGGCTCCAGTAGCTCCTATACAATGCATCATATCTTGGACTGCAGTTTGGCATCATTCTAAACCGTTTGTCCCACTCATTTCAGCACAATTTGCAAATCCTTCCATTCCAGGTAAAGCTAAACATTCCAAAATTATAACTTTTAATTCCATTTTCCCAAAGGAAATTCAGACAGAATTTTGTTTTTCTTTTTCACCTAAAAATGAAGAAATTCTGCTTTCAATTGGTACTTGTCTTTACTTTGTGCACAGTGCACATCCACTTCTGGTTTTGCCTCTGTTTTTCTCTGAAGGTACTCTTCTCTACCACTTCCATGTCTTATATGCTATGTTGTCCTAAGAGTGCTTTTAGCACTCACTGATAGAACAGAACATACAGGCAATTATAATTCAAGTTTGTTATTTGATCAATGCTACAGTAATTAGAAAAATAGAAAAAAAGAAAAAAAGCCTAAAAAACACACAAAAGAAACATTCATCATAGCACCATTCATAGAATTTGGAAGGGAAAAGAAGCTTCCAGAGGAAACAGATTTTTCTTGTCCTCTTGTTCTGATCTAGTTGAAGCAGCCTGTACAAAGATTGTCTTTGTATAAAAAAAAAAATCTTTGAATACCTCTGCTAAAACCATCAAGTTTAAAGATGTCCTCATTTTCAGAGCCTGTAATCTCTGCTAATAATACTTAGCAGATACTTTCCTTGAGTGTGTCTTAGCTCAGTCAATTGTAACAGTGGTGCTGGTCACACCATTGCACTCTGCATACAACCAACTCTTGTACTGATAACCATCTCTCAGTATTGGTAACTCCATTCCTGAGAGTTCATCTCTGTCAGTTGTGTCCTCTTTCAGATCTCCTCCCAGGTCCTCCAGACCATTCAGGTTGTAACTCTCAAAATACCAATAAAACCAGTCTGAAATAGAATGTAAAATAACACACTTGGTTCTACTGTGCTGCAGCCCACTGTATTTCTGTAACCTTACTTCAAAAAGATGGCTTGCCCAATCTCTTTCTCTTATTTTGCTATTTCTCCCTATTTTGCATTTGAAATTACATAGTACCCTTTCAGAAAAGAGCACTGGAGCTTCTAACATGAAAGAGTAACCCCTGTGAAGGCAGGCTGAGAAAGTTGGGGCTGTTCAGCCTGGAGAAGAGAAGATTGTATGGAGACTTCATAGCAACCTGCCAGTATCTGAAGGAGGCCTACAGTGGAGGAGCCAGAAGGGCACTCTCTGTCATGGACTGTAGTGACAGGACAAGGAGCAATGGGTTCAAACTAAAGAGCGAAATTTAGGTTAGATATATGGAAGAAATTCTTTACTGTGAGGGTGGTGAGGCACTGGTAGAGGTATCCCAGAAAAGTTGTGGATATCCTATCTCTGGAAGTGTTCAAGGCCAGGCTGGATGGGGCTTTGAGCAGTCTGCTCTAGTGAAAGGTGTCCCTGCCCATGGAAGGGGGTTGGAACAAGGTGATCTTTAAGGTCCCTTCCAATCCAAACTATTCCAAGATCCTCCCTGCCTTAGTTAATAGGAGTTGAGCATTTCTTCCTTGTCTCCTTGTTAAAGGCTGCCTGCTCAAGTCAAACGAAAACATAGACAAATCAAACTAATCAAATCCCCACAGAAAGACATTACAGAACAGAATACGTGAGTGTGGATTAATAGCACAATGTTTTCCAATTAATAAAGAAAACTTCCATGGATCGTTTAAAAAAAAAAAAAAAAGAAAGAAAAAAAGCAGCACAAAAAGGATATATGTCTGAACACTTTTCTATCCTTTGGCTATTTAGGAACACACTTTTATGACAGAAAAATTAAGTGCTAACCTATCATTTGTGTAAACTAGCAACAAATCCATCTTTCCAAAGATGAGCACAGATATCAAGACTATTTTTACAAACAGAGTAGTGATGGATATTTTGTCAATTCATTCAAGGCACTGCCGGCTGATTTTCATTCTTTTTCTTAGAGAGGCTAGAATGCTAACCACTGCGTCCTTACTAGAAATTCAGAACAATACACAAACTTGCTGCTACACAGAAACAAGACCGATGAGCACCATCTCATGGGCATTTCAGGTAACAGATTTTGAATAGAAAAAGAACTGTGAATTCTCTAGCATATGGATCTGCCTTCCAAAATAAATACACTGAAATTGAACAACACACAAGAACAATTTCAAAGTTTCAGATGCTTAGATGTGATAATGTGGCACAAGCGAAAGACTTTTCTAAAAACTAGACACTGTAAATCAGATAGGAACATTGTGACATTCACACAGAAAGAATTTCCAAAGTATTTAGACTCTAAAAAGAAGTATTTATAAGCAGTTATGTACATAAAATTAACCCCATCCCAAAGAATCCACTTTCTGGCACAGGGACTCTAAAATAAGTTCTCAAGCAGTACCAAGAAGACTTTTATTTTCCCTTTTAAAGCCTGTAGATGATCCAAAAAAAATAATTTTAAAAGCAGGATTATGTATTTGTATGTTTTCTTTTCAGCTTTACAATAATTAATGACATCTAACAGATTGTTTACATCCATTCCTGCAGATCCTACAATGACTAAAATATGACTTCTTAGAAACAGTCTTGTGGGCCATATTGAGTACTTGACATTTAACAATACAGTTGAAATTTTACCCAGTAATAGCAGTACCTCAGACAGAACATCCTCTTTCACTTGTCTGCTAGTTCAGGTTACAAAGATACTCCTGTTGTAGCACATAACATTTTGATCTTTCTTTGCTTAACCAAAAAGTTTAATACCAAATAAATTTATAGACAACTAACCTTGCTATGCACATTTCTGAAAAATAAAATTTTGTGCATTACAGTTTCTGTAAGATTCAGTGGTAAAATATCTTGTAATAGTCACAGTCAAACTAGTTTTACTCCTTTGAGTGCTAACTTCCACCATTCCTGCACATCAAATGAAACTTTGTTTATTGTTTTTATTTATTGGATAGCACTTAAACCAAAAGAGATGATTAATCACAGCATTTTAAGCACCACTGCAGAAATTCAAGGGAATGCAGATTCTGGTAGCATATACAAGGCTGTTCCTGGCTAAGTACTCCACTACAAAAACTAGACTTAACTCTAGAGCAACACAATTTTTTTTAGAGTTATAAAGCACCCTTGTGTGTGTCTCTGCCCTGAACACAACCTGGAAGAGAAGGCCACAGTTCCCCAACAAGACATTGCATTGTCACTTGGCTGCACCACCTTTGCAATCATTTCACTGCAGTTGAGGGTCAAACCAGATCTAATATTTCAGATGCAGATCAGAATGACTCTGTGTAATCCTTCCTACAGTGTTGCCTTGGCTTCCCTCCAAAGCTCACTGCAGTGATCTCAATGCACTGAGGCTCAGCCAGCTCCCACTCACAAGGTCTTAGCAAATTTGCCAGTCTAGATCCTCCACAATTGCTAAGGAGGATAATGTTTTAAGTTCCTGCTACAGAATTTGTCTTGTCATCACAGGAACATCCGTGAAATTATCAGGATCAACATAGGTGCCTTCTCCCAAGTTCACTTTTAGCAGGACAAGTGTATAAACCCTCTATCAGCCAAAATAATTCTCCCAGTTACCACACTATCCAGGATGAAGGAACTCCCCTATAGAAACACCACAGAAGAAACTATGTTTGGTCACCAACCCCTCCAAACAACAAGGGTCACCTGTCTGGTAGCAAATATTTCAGCTCCATCCCACAAGTTTCATCTCATATCAAAAAATTAACCCTAGGGCAAGACAGATTTTGTATAAAGGAGAACGTAATTATCACACTGCAGCATCTTTCTGTTTCTGACCCAGGCAGGTCCATCCCAGTTCAAATATCACGTTACTGAAGTTTCCAGATTTCCCTAATAGAGATGAGAGATTTCTGCAAGGCCAAACACACAAAGTTCCACCAATGTGAGTCAACTTTAGGATCCTTGGTTGGGCTTTCAAGAGAGCACTGAAATTTCTTTCCTTTACAATGAGTTTATGCATCAGTTATTGTAGTATTTCACAAAACCCAGCTCTTTTTCAGTCTACAAGACTATCCTGCACTCAGTAAGTTTCCATGAAACTGATTTTAGTACAGTGTTTCCAACACTCTAGCAGAGTGCAAATCTCTAGCAGAACACCTCATATAAGAAACACTTGGCTATTGTTAAGTTTTTGCATTGTTAAACTTAGTGCTACTCAAACCTAAACAATTGTGGGCTTATTGGCAATTGTTCTAAGCTGTCCCCTAATCCACTTTGCCAAGATTTATTATTACACTTAGTCTGCAGACTAACTGCATAAAATATTAGTTGGCCTTATGGCTGATGTTACGCACATTAACACATTGATCGCTGGGTCTTATAATCTATACTTGACACTCTTTCAAGGGAAGCTTTTATTGGCAACTGTAAATTTTTAAGTGCTATTCCAAGATAAGCCTTTCAGTATCTGAATTTTAGGAAGAACACTGCTCTTGTCTCAAACACTTATATCTTGGTTTTTAACACTTACACGTTTGATTATTTCACCCTTGCAACACAACAAGCCCTCCTACCTTTTTATTTCAACCACCACAATTATGTCACAGAATACTACACTTCTAACTTGTACCACTCTGCTTCAATGGAATTCTTTTATACTTCTAAGTAGGACCACAACTTAAAAAAACCCCAAACCATACCTATAGATGCCATGTGTATAACACTATAGAGAATAAGCCTTGCATCATATGCAGGCAAACAAAAAGCTAAAAAAAAGTCAGTAAAACATAATGTTTTATCTTAAATTCAGAAAGTTTAAAAATAAATACTTTTCCAGTGTAAATAGCTGTCTTAACGCACACTAAGGACACTGCAAATAGCTTTATACACTTCACTGCAAACCTAACCCAGTTTGGTCTCTAAATCTAAACATCCCCATTGTGTTATCCAGATTGAGTTAATATAAAAACCCAAAGTAAACCTCTCCTGTCCTCCTACTGGCATGACAGGTGAGCACACAATTTGTATTACTGAACACTTCACCTTCTGTAACTCAAAACTGAAGCAAGAAATACAAATACAGGTTTTGGCATGGCCACCACATTATTTCAGCTCTATCAATTGCTAAGCTACGAAGACTAAGGAAGCAAAACTGCCTCTGTTTACTCAAACACTTGCAGTAAGTGCAACGAGGTCTTGAAAAGCCAACTAAACTTACAAACCCTGTTTCCTGCAATACCATTAAGATGTCTGGAAAGTATGGTATTTTCCATCCAGCAAAGTCTCAATTTTCCTTCTGAGATTTATGATATAGCTTTTTCCTATTTAGTACTTACTTAAGACTGAATTATGCAGCGTGAGTGAAGCAGATTAACATTTTATCCACATTAATCCCTCTTCAAGGGAATAAGTCTGTGGAAGCACATGGGTGCCCCATGTATGACTACTCAGCCATAAAATTGTAGTACTCTTATTTTATACAATGACATCACTACTAGAACGTATTTATTCTGTGAAATTGTCCATTACACACTTTGAAAAATCAGGTTGATTTTGTTTTTAATACACGTAAACTGAACTACTGGAAAAAAATAATTCTATTACCAACACCGGGAAAAATGCAGTGGCAGTGGATGAAAGGTGAAATGAAAACTACTATTATTTTCTTCGTTTATAACTTCAAAAAAAGGATGGGATTATTCGAGTTTTATTTATTATTGGACACTTTTGGCAAAGCATTCAGCACAGAATAGAATTCTTACTCAAGAAACCATTCTTACTTCAAAATGTACACAAAAGGTATTTCATCCTTGCTGCCATTCACCTGTTTTCTTTTATATGCAAGGCTGTCTTTGGCAGAACTTTTACCCAGACACAGCTGACCAATGACAGACCTAAAATACAAAAGGCTGCTGTGTTAGAAATACAGACAACATTATTCATAAATTAGAAAGTACGTCAATATAAAAATTTCAACTGTGTCTTCATTCCTTCCTCTCATGCAAATTTTGGGGCAAGACACAGGAAAGGGACATGTGAAACACATTTGTATTCAGCCCAACAAAATCCTAATGAAACATTTAAAAAAATATTCAGGAAGAAAAGTAAAAGTTAGGGAAAGAAGAAATGCAAGTTAAACTTATTTGTATCCTCATCAAGGTATAAGGCAGTGTCAATCACACTCTGACAAAACACTGCCAGCTACAGTTTGTAACCTTTGTACAAAGCCATTTACAGACAAGTCATAAAACAGCTTTCAGCATCTCGATTAAGTCTAATAAATAAGTATTTGACTGCACCATTGACAAAATACTTTTAATAACTATGAAGGAGTTGACAGAAAAACTAGGACAGCAAAGATCCCTGTTTTCAAAAACAAGGTAAACAAAGCTTTAAGAAAAAAACAAAACTAGTTTAAATGTAATCACCAAAGCACTACAGTACCCAATCAGAAGAATCTTGCTGAATGTCACCACCCTTCCCACTCAAAAGGTCATATGGAGCAAGGTTTTATTTTTGATGTAAGTATTTCTCATTAAGACAACTAACCAGAGTTCTGAGCATTATATTCACCACTGTTTCTTAAACAGTCCATGGGCTGTTTGCAGAAGGCTGGAGGTCATTTATCTGTTTAACTCTGGAGACTGATACAACTCCTGGTGCCATTAAAGTAAAGAACAATCATCACAGTGGCTCTCTTCCCTTCTGCATGTGGGCAAGAGCAGAGGCTGCAGCAAATGGCAGCTAAAGCACTAACACAGTTCTCCATCCAGCAGAAAATACAGATGAAACAGGCAGTAACAGCACTGCCTCCAAGAAAACTTACCAGTGGCAATCATTTTGTTGCCACCACAGCTCTGCACTGAGAGAACCAAAGGGGAAAAGCAGTGGGTTATGGAAAATAAAGCTACATATAAAAACTTCCTCTCCATGGTAGACTCTTAAATTCCTAAAATATTACACACTCATTTGCTTAGCAACCATTTTTAATTTAACTGTTTTTATCCTATTACACTACTTTAACTGTGTTACACATGGCACTACAGATGGTGCTAAATGACTCCAGGTAATCAGAAGAATGCTCTTGTGAGATAATAACATTTGGGAAGAGATAAAATTAGATTTCTTTTTCTTGTTATGTTCCAGTCCTATTTCTCTCTGTGTTTAATGCAAAACTAATTTCAGATTTATAGAGCATTAACATTTTTGAAACAAAAAAATATGCGAATGTAGTCAGTCATGCAAAAAAAATACTTTGTAAGAATGTCATAAATAAACTGAGAAACACTTCAGTTAAGGAAGAATTTTAAGGTATTCGGTGGGGAGACAGGACTAAATTTCATTGCTTATCCCTCCAGTTACTCCAAAAATTAATAATAGTTTTTATTCACCCTACATAAGAAAGTTATATTTATGAAATAATCTAGTTTACCTGTTTCAATATTTAATATGCATTTAGTCCACGAATCACCCTACTGGTCTTAATTCTTTCCATGAAATCCACAGGTTGACTCTCATAATTCAAGATCACCCTAGTGGACAAAAGACCTTAACTTTTTCAACTTACACTAGTCCGACACCAGTTTTAGAAGCTTTACATGTTGGGAGTATATAACATAAAAGCTCTCGTTTGCAGCCTCAAATGGTTATTGGCAGTAACCGTGATTATGACCATCTGCAGAGATGGCAGTGACTACAGCTGCACCCACAGCAAAGCGAGCCAGATACTTCAAATTATAACACATCTGTGCTTTCTCAGACATTCTCCTTCACACTTGGCATTTACTGCACAAAACTAGGCAACTTACAGATCTGTCCACAAGGGATCTATTTCACCTAATATACAGGAGCTTCGAAGAGCTTTAGCTAAAAATAATTACATGTCTATCACTTTAGATTTGAAAAAAAAAGAGAATTTTCATTTCCATCTTGAGATCTTCCTCCATTCAAAGCTGCTTCTTCAGTACATACACACCAGAATTAGCGGGTAAAACAGAAAAACAACTCCCGCTGTCATTTTTAGGGCCCTGCAAAAAAAAAAAATCCTCTGTATTTTCAACATGCTTTCGTCACTAATTATTTTTCAATACCAAAAGCAAAACCATTTTGCATTCACACAACTACTATTACTGGGTTTTAAGCAATTATCACATTGAATTTCTCACATGAATTGACTTCAGGATACGTTGTTTCAGGAACTTGTCTGCACAACACAGCCTATCTCCTGTCTTTACAGAAACAAGCCTCTCACTACACTGTCAGTCACCAAGAACAGCTTTTGTATTCGCTTCCTCTTCAATAACTAAGCAATAGGTAAAAGCAGTGGTTGGCAACCAGATTCTCAGTGCATAAAGATTCTAAAATCTTCTCATCATTCACTGCAGTTCGCAGAAGGTTAATTTTAGGGGAGAATAAATTGTGTCAACAAAACACAGAAGTTTGTCATTTTCCCAATAGATTTAAAAAAAGAAGTTGTAGCTCCTCAGCCACAAGAAGTCTTACCAGAGGAGCTGAGTGTTAACAAACCTTCTGCAGTGAAAAAGAACAAAGGCATGTCTGTGAAATACCTCTTGATGGAGCTGCACAGAAAGCACAGCCCACAAGGACAGTATCTTACAACCGCATGCAGCTGCCTTAGACAGCCACTGGTGCAGGACAAGAATGAAGGGTGCTTCTGCAACTCTAATATTTCATTCCAGTTGTGTGCTATTTATTGGTATAGTCACATTCTGAGTTACAGCAAATGCAGTTAGAGTCCTAATCCAACATTAGCCACCAAATTCAGAAAAGTACCAGCACAACTGTGTTCTCTCAAGAAAAAGTTATGACTGACACTACTCTGCAACTTCTAATTAGGAATTTTAACTACTTATGACTTTTAATTAGGATGGGGTTTATGCCACTATCTTTTGGTGCAACACAGAAAGACCAGTGTATTAGGACAAGAACACTGAAAAAAAACCAAACATTTTTTCTCCAAAATCAAATTAGTCTTTGTAAAAAAAAAAAAAAAAAAAAAAGAAAAAAAAAAAAGCACATATAATTCACAACGAACACTTTCAGCTGCTTCCTGAAAGAATAGGTTGTTTCCAAGAAAGGCTGACCAATTCCTTCTCTCAAGCTTCAAAAACTAACACGGAAGATGAGGATCAGCGTATTTGCTAAACTATTCCAACTATAAAGATACTTCATGTCTTTGCCCCCACAATGCGGATGAAGAGTTAATTTTCTAAAAGGGCATTCTCCCTGTCTCAACAAAGCTGTCTTTTTAGCACTATTTGGAAGGAATACTCTGCTGCAGTAATATGAAATGGA
The DNA here is from genome assembly GCA_035583155.1 of Acropternis orthonyx. Taxonomy (NCBI): domain Eukaryota; kingdom Metazoa; phylum Chordata; class Aves; order Passeriformes; family Rhinocryptidae; genus Acropternis; species Acropternis orthonyx. The sequence continues at coordinate 13,107,084 of JAWWEU010000125.1, read as the reverse complement.
GACAGTAGCAAAAGGCATGCAGAGGCTGCTACTGGCTCATGGAAGCACTGAAGTTACCAAAATTTTGAAAAATACGACAGGACTTTGGAATGAAACTTAAGTCAGGGTTTAAAGCCTTTAAATGCCACTGGAGTTACAGAAACAAACGCCACAGCAGATAACAGGTGACAGATAACATCCAGGTAGCACTGGGCTCAGACTATATCATATCTCTCTTCTCAGGACACGAGGCAAGTGCAGAAGGAGGAAAAAGAAACATGATTAGAGCTACACATTGTCCCATGATGATGGTTGAAAGATGCCTGAATTGGATATGAGTTCCTTTCTACCTTTGAAGGTGTCACATAAAAACACAGTGCAACAAGCATAATGAGGCAGCTCTAGAGCCACAGAGCTCTTGATTTCCACAGAGGAAGCATCAGAACCTGCTGGGCTAAGCAATGGGAAGGCCAACACAACTGTTGTTCTTTTCTAGCTTCCAACTTAACTTACCTGGTGCCTGACCCCACCAACAGAAAACACATATTTGCTGCTACTCTGAAAGCATAGAATCATAAAATGGTTTGGGTCGGGAGGGACCCTAAATACCACCTAGTTCCAAACCCTCTGCCATGGGCACAGATGCCACCCACTAGATCAGATTGCTCCAACCTGGCCTCAAACACTTTCAGGGATGGGGCATCCACTGTCTCTCTGGGCAACCTGTTCCAATGTTTCACCATCCACTGAGTAAAGAATTTCCTCTTAACATCTAATCTAAACCTGCCTACTTTCAGTAGCAAGAGTCTGTTTGTTAGAAAAGGTTATCTGAACAAAAGCTGAACCCACACATGTCCCTGGGGCACAGTATCATACAGTGGCTGCAAAAAAACTGAGTAGAATTTCAGAGAAAATCCTTGAAGATTGCTTAAAACAGAAGACCTCAGGTAATCTTAATTTATGAACTAATGACTCTTGAGAGCAACTTGTCAATTATTTTAACATCTTCTCTAGTTTTCAATTTAAAAATCCTGAAATTCCATCTTGAGGAACCAGACTGATTCTTTCACATTTTCAGAGCTTAATCCTGAAGATTTTAAAATTAACCCAAGTTATACAATCCAGAAAAAATGCCATTGACTCACATCTGGACCACGTGTGAAGAATAAGAAAATGGGCATCAACTTTCCAAGTGTTTCTGTAAAACAGTTTATTTATAAACGCTTCAAAGCTTTTGAACATCAAGCTTTTTATTGCCAATGCTGAAACTACATTGTGGACTATAAGAACAAACTACACAAAAATGCAAAGACAGAACTTCTCATGGACTTATGCTGCCATTAGAACAAAAGCATGATTTGGAAATGGAGCTGCACGGGAAGCACAGCCCAGAAGGAAGGTATCTTCCAATTGCACGCAGCTGCCTTGAAGCACTTTAGTTGGCATCACCTACCCAGAACTATCACTAGTTCTGCCAGTACTCTGCAGTCCTATACAGGAATGCTTCCAAAGGCAATAAGTTCCTGTACAGTAGTAGTTTTCTGCAGTCCTTTGATGCTCTATGTAGCCTTAAAGTCACTCGTAGAAAATCTGGACTTTTATTCCTCTTCTCAAGAAACTTAACAAATTTGCAGTATCGGTCATAACCACCGACTTCAAGGAAGTAAGATTTGATTCAGTCTGCAGACACTTTGATGCACATGATGGATGAAAAGGAAACAGTCTGACTCTCGGAGGCCCTGCATGTTTACAGAATTAGTGAGTAAAAACATCACCTCATTCTCCTTTATATACCACCCATCTTTGATATGGAAATCTTTCAAGCAAGAAGCACAAATATATGTCAAAGATGAATATGCACCTTCATAATACCAAACGCAGTGACTGTATAAATACCTTACAGGGTCACACCGGAACATGGAAACACGCCAGAGATCACAACTACAGAATCACACATAACAAAACACTGCCTGAAGATGAAAAACATGTGCTTGGGTAACTAGTGTTTAACTCATGTAGTTAACATACATACATATTTGATTATTCTGTCTTCTTTCTGGTAATGGACAATAGCTCCTCTTGGCCAAACTACTAACCTTCTTAAACAAAGGCATCTTCCTTCAAAATTCTAGGTTAATACTGAAGTTCGTGCACCTTTTAATACAGAAATGTGCACATGCAATTACTGCAACTGAGAAATCCCTTACTTTGCATTGATCCCATTGTTATAGTGATCAATACCTATTTCAAGAATCCATATGTGCTTTCAAGCATTTTTTCCAATGAACACGGTAAGGTCACAGGCAAACAAACCCATTTAGGGGTATCCTTGACAAACAAAACTCCTGACAGAGCTGAGAAACAGGATTCTATGTCTCCAGCCTCATATATGTGAACAATAAAACTACAGGCAATATTCAGGTTGACTCTTAGAAGTTGTCAAGTCAAGCACTCAAGTGGAAGACAACTATAAACAAGCCTTTAAAGCTGTTCACCTCCTTCCCCAGGTACATACTTTAACATGAAATTGAAGCAATAAGATCAGCCAATGCTACAGAACTCAAACGCACTGCCTACCCACAGAAGACGTGCGGCAAGTGTGTTTCAAAACCAAAGAGCTATGCTGCAAAACAGGTGTAATGCATGATGCAAAACAGTCATTAAGCCTGTGTCTGACTAGTCCTCTTGTGGGTAATATGTGACATTACTGTACTGAAATGCAGAGAAATACCCAGTTTGGAAAGACACTGCACTTCAGCTGCCAGAGTAGGAATGAGTTACGAAATACTCACTAAATCCTACATGTGAGTAGCAACAGCTACAGGACCAATACACAGTATCACTACAGAAAATGAAAATAGACTAAGCAATCCATGACAGAGACAGGACAAGTAAAAATCCACTGAAAGAATTCTCTCTTCCCCTGACTCCATATGCAAGTTAAGCTTATATTTTTGACACTTTTGTGCACTTAGAAGTGATTGCTCCCACAGAGATTAACAAAGAATCACCAAATTACCAAATCTCCCAGTAGTCTGGTTTGGAAAGGACCTTAACATTTCATCCCCTCTGCCATGGGCAGGGCAGGGCCACCTTTCACTAGACCAAGTTGATCAAATTCCCAACCAACATAGCCTTCAACACTTCCAGGGATGGCATGTCCACAACTTTTCTGGGCAACCTGTGCCAGTGCTTCATCATCCTCACAATAAATAACTTCTTCCACATAGCTAATCTAAACCTGCCCTCTTACAGTTTAAAATCATTACCCCTCATGCTGTCACTACACGCCCTTGTAAAAAGTCCTGCTCCAGCTCTCTTGGAGTCCCATTTAGGTACTGGAAGACTGCTCTAAGATATCCCTGGAACCTTCTCCAGCCTGGGCAAACCCAGCTCTCTCAGCCTGTCCTCCTACAAGAGGTGCTCCGGTCACCTGGTCATCTTTGTATCCTTCTCTAGATCTACAAGAGCAGGTCCGTGTCCTTCTTATGCTGTGGGCCCCAGAGCTGGATGCAGCACTCCAGGTAGGGTCTCATGAAAGTCGAGTAAAGGGGGAGACTGCCCTCCCTTGACCTGCTGCTCACGCTGCTTTTGATGCAGTCCAGGATACAATTGGCTTTCTGGGCTGCAAGGGCACGTTGCCAAATCATGTCAGGCTTTTCATCTGTGAAAGTCCTTCTCCCTGGGGCTAATCTCCATCCATTCTCTGCCCAACCTGTATTTGTGCCTGGGATTGCCCCAACCCATGCGTAGCACCTTGCACTTGGCCTTGTGGAACTTCCTGAGGTTCACAAGGGCCCACCTCTCAAGCCTGTCTAGGTCCCTCTGGATGCCATCCCTTCCCTCCAGCTTGTGAACCACACCACACAGCTTGGCGTTGTCAGCAAACTTATGGACAGTCACTCACTCCCACTGTCCGTGTCACCAACAAAGCTCTTAAAGAATACTGGCCCCCATACTGACCCCTGAGGAACACCACCTCATCCCTGGTCTCCACATGGATATTGAGCCATTGACCACAACTCTTTGAGGGCAACCTTAGAGCCCATTTCTTATCCAACAAGTGGTCCATCCATCAAATCTACACCTCTCCAGTTTATAGACAAGGATGTTGTGTGGGACAGTGTCAAATGCATTGCACAAGTCCAGACAGATTAAGTTGCTCTTCCCTTATCCACCAATGCTGCAAACCCACTATTGAAGGCCACCACATTTGTCAGGCATGATTTGCCCTTAGGGAAATCTTGTTGGCTGTCACCAATCGCCTCATTTTCTATGTGCCTTAGGATAGTTTCCAGGAGGATTTGCTCCATGATCCTGCCAGGCACAGAGGTTAGACTGAACAACCTCTATTTCCCTGGGTCTTTCTTTCTTATCCCTTTTAAAACTATGAGTTAAGTTCTCCCTTTTCCAGTCACTGGTAATTTCAAAAGTCTGCCATGACTCTTCTAATATAATGGATAGTAACAAGATCATGAGATGTAGACAGTCAGGATCTGAATTCAGAAGTTTGATTTTGAAACAAATAGTTTTTAATCGAGTTTTATTACAGCACAGTTACAGTGATTAAACTAAACTGTTCATTTATGATGTTATTTTAAGACAATTTCTTTGGGCAGAGCTAGGGTTGCTCCTCTAAAACATTACCTCTACCTCTCTCCATACAACTAGAATTGAAAGAGATCCAAACAACTCTTTGCACACCTGATTAAAAATTCCTACAGACATACCCATCTTTAACCTGCTAAGAACAACAGAGACATCAAAACTAAATTGAGCAAAATTTAAGTATTTTTTCCCTCCATTTTCAGTTTTCCAGGCTTCTCAATTTGCACACACAAAATCTAGCTGAGGGAAAGCCTGAACCAACAAGTTTCTTAGTTACAATCCTCTACATCATCTAATAATGTGAAAATTTATTTTCACCACACACTTTTGAGGTTTTTGGGGGGATGAAGGGGTAGACTATACAACGCTAACTTGTATCTAGAAGCATTACATGATATTTTTTCAATCTCCTCAGACACAGAAGTAGCCAGCACACTCCTACAACTAGACCCAATTGTAAACAGGGACATCACTTACCTGAAAAATGACAGCTCCATCTAGAAGTAAGAAACTCAAGTCTCTGCCATCTAAATTCCACCTTTTTGAAATATGTCTAAACAACTCTGGTGATCATTCAGTCAACGGAAAAACCCCTTCACCCAGAATTAATTCACTTTCCAGGAAGAAAATCAAGATTTTGTACACCATAAAGAAATCTTTACTAAAGTCCTAACATGTGAGCAAGAAACCTACTGTCTTCCAGGTCCCAGGCATCTATGAGCGACTAGAGAACCTTATTCAAACACCTTCACCACAAGGTTTGTGACTTGTTGCTTCCTGTGCCTTCTCTCCATACTCATGAATCTGGCATTCTTTGCTGTATATGAACCTGGTCTTTGGTGTTACAAGTATTCCTTTACAAGTCATTGACAACACCATTGTTCTCCACTCCTGACAAGTGGCAATTTGAATCTCTTCCTGCCAAGGAGAGAAACCAGAGTGACTTTCATTTCCTGCAGAGGTGAGATTTCACCAAACCAGCAAAATTCCTGAAGAGCAATGCATATTTCACTTTAAAAGCAGCGTACAGGACTTTAGCATCAGGTCTGAGATGAGTCATGGAATAAACATCTCCCCAAAGGCAATGCCCCTGCCAATCAGCTGATCTACAGCAACTGCAGCACACAGTGGCATTCACAACTTCCCAGCCCTCTATGGAACTCAGTGAATGCTGAGGACCCACTTCTGCAGCCAAGGATGAAGGCAGCAGGTGCCAGGTCACAGAGGAAGAGGTGGGGGAGCACAGAAAGGACAAAGCAGTGTCCTGGTGTGAGGTCAAACAGTAGATACTCTAGAATGGCACAAAACTGAAACCTTACTTTTGAGGAAGAAATGGACAAGAAAACAAGGCAATATTTTCCCCATAAGCATTTACTGATTTGCATAAAGATGGGAAACCACTGGAAGTTTCTGATCCTGAGAACATTTCCCAGCACTTTACTGCTGAGTTGGAACACCACTGCTACCCTGTTTAAATCAAGGAAATTTCAGGTGTTAAGAACATCACAGCTTCAGAAGGTGACCCTTGGCTGTAGATTACAAATTGGACCGAGAAACTTTTGCAATCCCGATTGAAATACCCATTCCCAGCGTCTCAGTGTTTTCCCATTCTATAACAGCAGCAATATATTAAATATACACAGCTCCCCATCTCATTTCAAAATGCATTCTAAAAAACACAGTCACAGGTACTCAGCTTCACATTCTGTATCAGATACCTAAAAGCCAGGCATCAGGGCACCTAAATTATGTTCTGGAACCAAATCCTACAGTATAACTAAACTCCAATTAGAGAGGGAGAAAAAAATAAAGCTTGCAATTTCTTTTCAGTCAAGCTCACAACTGCAACTACAGGCAAATCACCATCTTAGTTTCAATAAAAACATTAGCAGGAGGCAGATGCTGACTGGGGTGATAGTTTCCATTTGTTTATTTAACAGTCATGCACCATTTACCAACATTAGTCATTTCGTTCCTATATTCCCCCCAACTGCACTGTTTTAAGGCTTATCAGCAAATCTACTTCTGTATCATCGACCATTTTTTGTAACTTAAGTCTATGATTCCACATAAAGAACCTCTTGAGGGGTTTTTTGTCAGTTGTTTTTAAGCACTGTTTGATTCCAAGGTCTTCCTGGACCGTTAACAATCCTGCAAAAAACAACTGCCCTTAGGAACGCCAATTTAATCTCAAGAAATGTAAACAGCACAACTTAAGAGACTTCTCTAATAACGGACTACTAAAATGTAAAAGTTGTAGGATCTGCAAAAGCAATTCAGCAATTCTACAGCAAGAGGAGTTACCTTACTCCTCCCCCTACCCCCATATCCTAATCATATTTGGGAAAGAAACCAGTACAATTCCCACCCAAACCTACAGAGTTTGTTAAAGGAATCACTCCATGAGATTTATCAAGTAAATATTCAATATCCTAGACTCTATAATCACGGATTTTCCAGTTTACTGCAAGATGCTGCTGGTTCTCTTGCTGGTCTTCTATTACAGAAATGCCCTCCCGCTGCAGTTACCATCTTAACCTGCTGCTTCCTGGCGCCTCTAGTCTTTCGGTACTCCCAGAGAGAGAATAAATAAGCTACAGGTCATCCTATGCATTCTTACAGTTACTGTCTTACAGGGCTAATCCAGCACCAGCATAGAAATTTGGAGTATCTAACTGGGGCAAATAGAACAGACTCTGTTTCATGAATACATTTCTGTAACTTCTGTTCACACCTCAGAGAACAACTGCTGATGCAAAAGGGGAGACACTGACACAAACACACATAACACACTTTCACAGAACAGATGAGTCCCACACAGTTACTCTGGTTTTGATTTCCAGCTGCAAAGAAAAGATAACCCAGCAGATTTCTTCAGTTGCATCAATAAAACAGAACAGGTTTTTGCCTGAACAACTCTATTCCAGCTTTTCAGTCACACACAAAAATCTGAATTTGCTTTATAGTACATCTGAAATTTCTTTCCTAGATATATGTAGAATACAAAACCCAACAAAATTACTCATGTGCAGGCTGCAATGAAGAGACTTGCAGCTCAAACCCTCAGAGCACTCACAGGAGGCAACAGAGCACATCCTATTCCCACTAGCAATTCTCGTTTAAATATCTTCTCAAGGCAGCTATTAACAAGAAAATCATGCCTGGGACATAGCTGTTCCCAGCTCCCCAGTTACTACTAGGGGAATCCAGTGCAGCAGAAGGCATTAGATTTTTCTCCTCCACAAATGAGTTTCTATTTAGAAACTACTTATGCCTATTTTGTGATGCTCTGGAATCTAAACCACTGTAGCAATGCAAGCTCTTCACAAATGACTCCAAGCTTGCAGTATCAGCACAAAGACTACAGTGTCTCAGGGAAAGGTGCTATTGCAGCTCATGCAGTATCATTATTTAGCGAATTTGCTTACAGCAGTTGTGCAAGGATGCATCTCGATTGCTATCTGCTCTAAATACAGAGCACTGCATGCTGGAAACTACAGTCTCCACTGGCCACACGTAGTATTAAAAAAGCAGGTGGCAATTGTATCCTGTTTTACGCATATTCATTTGAGCCCTCAGACTCCTGGCAAAGGGCCAGAGCTCCCAGACAAAGCCTGGAGGTTTCCCAGAGTAAAACAAAAATGGCCAAACTAGTTTTCGGACAGGCAACAATAATATGCTCTAGCTCAATATCAAGTCTAACAGAAAAACCCAGAATTAGTTAAAGCAGAAATGTAATCTAAATTAGGACATTAGTAATTAGGTCAAGCTAATACCAAAAGCCATCATGCAAAACCTTACGAAGAGGCCAGCAGGGCCTCCAGGGGCTGGGGAAGACACTTGAATGGCAGAAAGTTAGCTAACTGTAATTAGTGATTATGAACAAAAAACTTTCTTCCAGATTGACCCACTTAAAATAAATAGAAGTTCTTTAAAAAGATATGCATAAATTTAATGCATGCAAGACTGAATTTGCCAGAATAGATTCTTAAAGGGTTTTATACACAGAAACACCAAAAGTAGCAAGAAGCTATTTCACATCCAGTGACTAAAGTGTAGAGCTTATTTCATCTGTGCGGTGGATTAAAGATTCCTCCTTAAGGCTCATAAAGAACTTCACAGCTGCATGAAGACAGAAGCTACCACTGTTTTAAGCTGGCAACTTATCTAGCAAAGAATAAAAGTTCAGAACACCATCAAGTGAGACACAGTTCAGAATGACCACAGGTTCCTCAGTAGGAACTGAAAGAAATGTACATATATTGAAAGAAACCATAGAGAAAACTCATTTTTATCTTTCATCAGAGTTCACACCTTAACACGTGCCAAAGAAAAGTTAAGAAAAAAAATCACACAATAATTTTTCAAAAAGCTGGGACTTCGAAGCAAGCTACAGCAACTTCAGCAACAGAGTAGCCCACTGAGTACCAAACATCTTATCAAACCAACACTACCTCAAAAAAAAAAAAATTAAGCAAATACTTCATCTTTGATTTTCCTCAATCTCCAGTGTTCATCCAATACAGTCACTTCAAAAAAACTTCTCTTCACTCACACTCCTCTTGAAAGAGATTATTGGAGGGGTGAACCAAAGTGCACAGATTCAACATACATGAATAAATATCTATTTTTATCTCACTCTGCCATGTCCAGCCTTTGTAGCAACCTTGACATGCCATCCACCTGTTTCCCTGATGCTTTTGACTAATTTCATTCTATTCCCTAATCCGCAAATGCTTTTCCTGAGCCAGTCCATATGGCCACTACATTGCTGTGCTATCTGAACTGCTGGGTCAGGCCCACGGTCCATCCAGCCCAGTATTGTCTGACAGCAGCAAAACAAAACACTACCTAGAAACAGCAAAGCTACCACAACAGAAACCTGACTCTCGCTCCTTTGTCACCAGACACCAACTAGAAAAATCTGTCATTGAACTGACGTGTTCCCCTCTAAAGGGGACTTCTAAGCTATGCTGAGAACACATTTTGAACAGCCTGCTAATTAAAAACTGTCTAACAAATTGCACTATTAAGACATGATATCTGTAAATGCCTAGTTCAGCCTTGCTTTTTTAGCTTTATGTTTGTACAGAGCCTACTAATGTCAGTACAGGATGCCAACACTTCTGGAAAACACAGAGCATGTCATTCACAGGCTTCCACAGACACTTGAAATTGCAGATTGGACATGAAAAGCTCTAAAAATTTGGTGAGTTAGACAAAGAGTAAGAAAAACTGAACAGTTTCCCATGTGGTCTTAAGATTTTGTCCTCAATATTCTCTTGCCCTACATGGTATTTTAAGTTGCAGTCACAGAAGGGAGTTGATACCACAGTCAAAGTACAAATCAGCTCCTCTTCAAAGTCCAGACAATTTTCTGAGCATACCTAATTCAAGATTGCCAATAGCATCTCACTTACTACATTCCATACCTTTCTCACCTGACCACAAGATTTTCATCAATTCCTACACCTACCATGCAGGGTGATATTTCCACCAACTACAAGGTAATGCCCAAGTTGCATCAACACCTGAGAAAACTCCAATGCACATCACTTCGTTATTAAGTGTATCCATAGCTACACAGAACACATTCTAAAAAGACGGAGGTCTGTAATTCTTATTTTAAGGGAAGGACAAGTGACTCCCATTACTCAACAATTCTGAAGCAGGTAATGCCTGGTCAAAGACATCTCAGGCTCATTTAGTTAACTAAACTTAGCAAAATCATCTTTTAGTGTTACCAGATCCCAAATTAGATGTCTTCAAAAGCACGAAGATGGACTCTGAATCAAGGAGCCTAAATTCATTCCTCAAACTGGGCACATGTCTCTCACTGTGAAGGGGCCAGCAAGAAGTTTGCACCTCATGTATTTTATAAAAAGGACTGAGACAGATGTGGAAGCACGGCAGATATTTTGCTGAATTCCACTCACTCAACAAGAGTAAAACCATGCACTAAGACAGCTGACTGTTCAATTTACCATGATTTTTAAAAAAAACAACAAAAGCCTACAAGCTTGACCCAGCTAAAGCCACAGACTTACCTTGTCATCTACACTGTAAGTGGACAGAAGTGACTGAACTAGGATAACTGTAGCCAGAGGTGTACCTACTAGGGCAGGCTGCATATACTAAGAAATGCACAATATTCAGTAACATCCTAGAAACTACTTGGTTACTCTCACTTGTCATCAGCATTGGCAAGTTTATGTAGAAAATAAAAGTCTAGCATTCTCTAAAAACATAGGCAATGTAATTAAAAGAATGCATTGTTATGAAGACATTTGTGGTGCATTTTTACTACTGCAATACCTCTAATTCTATCAACATTAGCTTTGTGGGTTTTCTACAAGACAGTACATGTAAAACCAGTCTGTGACCAGAGATGAGAAAATGGAAATTTATACTTCATAAAATCCATTATGAGTTACAGTGTTCTAGTTGTGCTGCTGTTCCAGAAGTGTCCATACCAAATTAGAAACCTGTCGTATCAGCAGGAAAGTAAACTGTAAGAATTTTTAGAAGTTACATTAATTTTTGTTTGTGGTTTTAGTAAAGTCTGGCAGAAGTGAAAGAGCTGACAGATGAAACTTAACACAGTAATTTTAGTCTCTGCTCCTCAGATCTCATCAGTTTTCCTCCAAAGGTGATAAAAACCAATATTTCTCTCGTTTGCACTAGGGAACTCTTGGGGACAGTCTCATAATCCATGAACAGAATCAGAAGCAAGAGCACATTCCCCTCACCAAAGAGACAGAACATTTAAAAAACAAGTCTTTGCAGCATAGACTGAGGGGGGGAAAAATTGAACCAAATCAAATAATCTATACTGTAGTCAATAACACAATTAGAAGCACTAAGGCTTTTTAAAACAACATTGGCTTAGAGCAAGGCACAGCATTTCTTCACAGAAGAGCGGAAAGACTATAATATGTTTTCTCTATACACTAGTCAACTTGAGACACAAGTAAATTCTGCCATGAAGTCCCCAAACTGAATTATACTAACACCACAGAGAAGGACAACAGTTGCACAGTCATCTGTTTGAAGTATAGCAAAATTCTGCCAAAATATTCACTTCCCTCTGCAAGCCCAATAATGCAGCACAGTTAACCCTGGACATACAACACACATGATGAACAAAACACCTGCCAGTGAGAGCCCTTTACCTACTGAAAAACAAGAAATCCAGTAGCCTAAGTTTTATATATAGGCAGGAAACTTGCAATAACTTAGACAAGACAACATTAACACATGATACAACACAAGCCCTTTTAGAACAGAGTAGACCAGAAGCTCCACCCAGAATTTTAATCTAGAAAAGACTTTGCAGGACTTCCTGTATTTCCAGTGCAGGTTGTGGAGCCTTCAGATCAGAATTCATACTCTACACCTGAGTACTTCAGATTCTAAAAATCTAAGTTTTGCTAATTGCTGAATTATTTCTACTACTCCATCTAGAAGTTTCTTCTTTAGTAAGGAGTCAATTTGTCTTTCGGTTTTACATAGCTATTTTAAGTCAGTAACAGATCCCACTGTAAGTAATTTATTTGTTCATTCTATCATCTCCTACCAGGAGGTTTTATTTTAATAAACTAAGGTGGACAGGGCCCGGGGGCGGGGGGGGCAAATATGAGATAATGTGCAGGAATTCACCTGATTTGTATACAAAGGAATTTCAGGGAGTTATTGCTGCCCAAGGTCAATTAAAAACAAAATTCACAATGCATGAGGAATAAATATCCACAATGTAGCTTATTCTGTCAAAAAAAGTCACAGAACAGATTGATACTGGGAAAAGAATATGCTTTCAAAGTATTTCACAGAATAATCAGCTTCTTTAAAGTCCGTATTTCCCTCTTCAATTTTAAGAGGTGCTGAAATACACAAAGCCATATTAACAGGGTCTGGAAAACTATGTTCAACGAAAATACTGACCAAAACAAAGAAGATGAATTCAAATATTTCTAAGAATAGAATTTCCAAAGACAATGAGGCTAGTAGGTTTTTGATGCATGCTAAAAGTGAGCTCCCTCAGCACTTTGTTACATTGCTGAACAAAGAAAATGTTACAGGTTGTTCTCAGCTCCAAGATCCAACACCGCTGAACTGCACAAGTTATTTGCTTGAGCAATCAGGTCTATAGGAGCTTAAATTTCTTCAATAAGCAGCTCTGGAGCTGTGCTCTTCAGACTTTTGACCTTCTGAGTCTTTCCCATATAGAACACGACCATCTCTTAAATACTTAAAGATGAGAAGCATCAAGACAGCACTTTGGGCTTCTCTTAACTCTCCATCACAAGGAAGGAAATTTCCCCTAACTTCCATATGCTACAGCAAGCTTGGAGGGCATGACTAAGAGCAACACATTTTCTCAAGAAAATTAGGTCAGCTAACAGCCCTTTTTAAAATATAAACTCTTCACATTTGAGGGTGGTTATGCTATAAAGAATAAGTATGTAAAACCACCTTTCGACACAGATTTGTCTGGCCCTGCTTGCACTTTGGCCTAAAAAGATCTCACTTGTCACTTCAGTGATCAAAAAATCCCCCAAATACCGTATGTCTCCTCTTTTTCAAAGTGCAAGAAGCAGGGTAGCTGATTTCTGCTCACATCCCTGAGGTAGTGCAGCTATGAGTCACCAAACAGAGTGAAACTCAATAGAAGGGGATACGTTGGGCTTAACCCCATTAGTAAGAACAGATCACAGCACGATTTTCATACTCCCAGCTGAACCTGCACACACATGAGTGAACTTGCTCTGCAAGCTATCAGGAAACAAATGATCAGAAAAGCCATGGCTAAGATTCACTTTTTCATATGAAAGTTACATATTTTCTGTACACACACACAGAAAAGTAAGCACACCATTGCAAACCAATACTTCACATGCCGTAAATTCTGATCAGTGTGATTTCAGAGTATTAATTGATGAAATGAAGTGGGAGCAGCTAACAGCTGAATGGAGGCAGAACTCAGTGACAGATGAATGAGTGTTGCTTTGCAGGGAGACCTCACATCCCGAAAAACTACACTGAAAAGTCAGTTTAACAGTCTTTACAAAAAAAAAAAAAAAAAAAAAAAAAAAAAAAAAAAAAAAAAAAAAAAAAAAAACCCTACCAAACTCTTGGTTGTTTCAGGATACTATGAACTGATAAAATAACGTGGGGCAGGAGCACTGACCTTTAGCCTCTCACATTGCAGGCAGGTGTGCCCAAAGGGTTGAGGAATCTTCTCAGAGAGGTGAGGGATGTTAATTTACACCCAGAAAAAGTGAAAACACAGTTTCAAAAGCTTCCAGGGCCAGAAACTCTCCCTTATCTACCTGGGAAATGAAGATCCAGGAAAATGCAGTCCACAGGTCAAATTCTCCACACCTGTTAAAATCCAAATCAAGGATTCTTTGAATTAAGCTGAATTTTTTGCTCCTCTTTTGTCCAAAATGGAGCAGAACAGGAATCCCAGGAATGAAGGAACTTTTACATTTTCAATTATTCTGCTGAACCTCCTTCCAGTGCTGCCATAAAACACACCTCCAGTACACCATGCAAAATCATATGCTAGAAGCAATGTAAAATTTAACATGCTCGTGAGCAGTTTCCTCTCATAAAAGTGTCCTAAATAGTAAACTGGTCACCAGAATTTCCTTTTGAACATGGTATCCATATATCTGAGCACTAGGCTTTTTCCAGGACAATTGCCAAGTGGACTCCAAGTAACTCAAATCACTTCCTCATACTTGAAGCACCCACGAAACCTCTGATATGCACTTTATTTTTCTCACTACTTCAATTCCTCTGTATTGAGACTTTCATCCAAGCAATTTAGAGCACCACATTGCTAATAGAAAAATATTCAAAAAATAAACATTCACCATAACCCAAGAAGATAACACTGAAAAACATTAAACAGACACAGCACACAAATATTTAGTGGCCATCAAAACTTGCATGTAGCAAAGAATGCTACTAACAAAATAATTGAAATGCAAATAGCATTTAAAAAAACAGTATGACTTTTGCCTCAGCTTTCCTTGTTATCGAGCTTTATACTATTACATGCTCTCACTTCCTGGTTTGTCAGAAACCACATTGTTTTAAAGTCAAAGCTGCTCACATAAAAGAAGGAGGAGCGACAGCAAGTATTTTTAGAGATCTTTGAGACCTCTGATAATAGCAGAGTATCTCTGTAACCTTAAAGACAGTTTTCTCCCAGTGTTTGGTCTCCTGCATCAAAGGAACATTATTAACTTGCCTAATCGCTTTAAACTGCAACTTAAAGCAATTGGCCTAAGAAATTCAGTGATAATATATTACATTTGTAGCTTCAGCAGGAAACGTTGTATCCTCAACTTTTGGTAAGACCTGTTATGAAGTATTAAATACAGCCATGGAGTATTCAAAAAATACGGCTGACTCACTAATTCATTAATAAAAAACGGACACTGAAACCACATTCTACCATTCCCGACAAGCAGACTGTGTAATGTTATTTGAATGAACTGCTCCCTGAAGCCCTCACTCCCTCTACATGGAAGTTCTGGCTACTTCCAAAGCAAATGGGAAGCAAAGAGGGGTGTAAACACCTCTATCGGAAAAATTGTTTAGACTTAAAACAACAATGTGTTTTGATGACAGATTGAGTTACTAAATTAACATTTAACTTTCTTGTTGAGCATGCCTGTTAAACGTTTAAACACAACAAAACGCTTCCCAGCTCTAAATAAAGCAACAATTTCTCTGAAGCAAACTAAGGAGGATGCTGTTTAGAGATGTTTCAAGTGTAAAGTATGCATATTTAGAGGCTCACATGCTTTTTTTTTTTTTCCCCCAGCTTTTGTGATAAGTAAAAACAACCTAGCTGAAATCCAGTATGGCGAAACTGCAAACATGTAAAAAATTACCAACAGAAAGATAACATCAAAAAACTGTGGGATTCTTTTGCACACCCGCGCTGCTCTTTCCCCTCATTCAGGCAACCAGCTTACCAGATTAAACACAGTGTCGACTATGTCTCTGTTGGACACTTCACCAACTTCCACCAGTCCTGTCAGCACCGCAAATTTCATCTTGATGCCTCGGATGGGGACGCCCGGGTTCAGAGGCTGCAGCACGCTTCCCCCTCCGGCAGCGTTTCCCTCTCTCCCTCCTCCTCCTCCATCATCACCTGTTGGCTGCACAACTTGCCTGCCTTCGCTCGCCATGGCCAGCTCGCCGCAGGTCGCGGCTCAGGGACGGGGCAGGAGCCGCCTGTGCCGGCGGGACGGTGAGGGCGGCCCCTTCTCGCTTCCCCCCTCAGCTCCGGCTGCGGCGGGGACACCGCGGCTGTGCCCGAGGAGGAGGCGCCTGTCCCGGCGGGCAGGTACCCACAGCCCTGAGGGACAACGCGAGCTGTGCCTGAGCCCCTGCCGCGGGCTGCCCGCCGGGCTGTGCCGGGCCGCCCCTCCGAGAGCCGCCCGGAGCCGCTCCCGCTCCCGCCGCCCCTCACGCCGCGGTGCCGCCCGGCCCCGTCCCCTTCCTGCCGGCACAGCCGCCCGCCGCCGCCATGACAGCGCGCAGCCCCCGCAGCGCCTGCGCGGGCCGGGCCGGGCGCGGGCGGGGCCGGCGGGCGGG
>JAWWEU010000125.1:12990891-13090217 GCA_035583155.1 Acropternis orthonyx | reverse complement strand
GGGCCGGGCGGGGCGCGGGCGGGGCCGGCGGGCGGGGCGGGCGCGGGCGGCTGCGCGCGCACAGGTGGGACAGGTGAGCCCTGGGGATGGTCCCGCTGCGGGCAGGGGCGCTCGGGAACGCGGCCGGCAGGGGCTGCAGTGTCTCCGGAGACCCCTCCCCCGGGCCGCCCCTGCCGCCGCTCCGCCACCCCTCCGTGTGAAGTTCTTCTGCCTCGTGCTGAGGTGGAACTTACTGTGTTTTGGTTTATGGTCATTGCTCCTCATCCTGTCGCTGGGCACCACTGAAATGAGTGTGGCGCCAACCCCCTGGCACCATCCCCCTGGCGCCATCCCCTTGGCACCATCCCCGCGGTACCCGCCTTTGCGAAATTCACGTGCATTGATGAGGTCCCCTCTCAGTTCTTCACTTCTTTAAACTAAAGAGAGACCCAGCTCAAAGAGGATTCTCCTCGTCACAGAGATGCTCCGGATCCCTCCTCACCTTTGCGAGCCTCGGCCGGAGAATTGCACGCAGCAGTCCAGACGTGGCCTCGCGAGGGCCAGGTTCTGTAACTGCCTGGAGTCTGGCGTTCCTGAAGCAAGGTTTTATAGAGAGGGGTGGGCGGGTTTTTTCGAGTTTGTTTTGGGGGATTGCTGTTTGTTTGTTATTATTCTTGTTAAGAATAAAAGAAACCGTACGCAGACGGCGAGTCCCCAGCTGCGTTCGCGGCTCCAGCCCCGAGGCACCGCCTGTGCTGGGGGAGGAGAGGAGCGTTTCCAGCCATCCCGGGGCCGCGGGTGAGCCGCTTCCACACCCAAACCTCCGGCGCGGGCGGGCGTCCTTCCTCCTCCTCCTCCAGGGGAGCGCAGGGGACACGAATGCGGGTCAGGCGAGACGCCGCCCCGACGTGCCGAGCGGAGGTGCGAGGGTGCGGGAGGAGGGATGGAAAACTCGCTGCCTTCCCTCGGGTTGAGAGCCTGGGAGTGTCTCGCCGCTCGCTCCGGGCTCTCAGCGCCGGTGCCACCCCCGCTCCCACCGAAGGAGCCCCCGCCGAGCCCCTCGGGGGCTGGGTGGGCGCTGTGAGCTCCGCGCACAGCCGCGGGTCCCGCTCCTGCTCCTGCCACGTGTAAAGCACGACAAGTGGTGCCCCTTCTGTGCTTCCTCCTAAGGGCGACCTGAGCTACAGGTCCCATCCTGTCTCGAGCGCAAGGAGCCTTTTGGTTGACTTTTCAAATGAATCTATTTGATATTAACCCGAGTATCTGTTAATAAAGAAGTAGGAGGGTCTGCTCTTCCAAACTCTTCATTCAAGGAGTCTTCAGTCCTGCATTTTTAAGGAGCCTGCTCGTGTTAATAAGGATTAGACACGCTTCTAAAGGCCGTCTTGTACCAGCTGTTTAACACACAGGCAAGTGTCTTGAGTTTTATCAACAAAGTGTCAGAGCCACCATAGCAGCAGCAAAGATTTCCAAAGGCAGGATCCTCTCAGGGGTCTGAGCATAACTTGCAGATACTCAAACAGATATCGGAAACAAATCTATATGTACATTTTAATGCTTCGCATTCTCCGCAATTTAAAAAGCTGTCATTTAATTCTATAGAGGGAAAGGGAATGAATCTTTAAATTGGTAACAATTCCTGTGTTTTGAAATCTGGCACTAAAGAAACTCCAAAGAGGATGATGGGTGTTTTGTCTGGGAAATAAAAATTGCACCTTATTCTTGACACTGCATTGTATTTAGGACAGAGGTGTTTGCATGTACACCTCCCTGACTCTGTTTACACACAAAAAAAGGTACAAAGAAACTCAAACCACAGTTTTTCTGAAGTGATGTGCAGTGTTCCTGATAAGTATGCTACATATTATTTTAATATTTAATATTAGTTATTATACTAAGTGGATTTATTATTACCATTGTTATTAAATAAAATTTTAACTTGCCTGTGGCCTGATTTGGGAATGCCATACTGGGTGTATGCTGGTATTAAATTTCCCATGCTTTTTGGCCAAAAAATAAGACACTCTACAACACTTTCCATTTCAGTGCTTGTTCCATTCCCTTCCTACATAATTTTCTCACATTGTTACTTTATCCATAGAGCTTGTGTCAAGACTAGAATATTTCATAGCTGCTCTCCTGTTTGAATTTCCAACTCCTAAAAGAGGACTGAGCTCCTTTTTTTCCTTTCTTTCCTCATTTCCCTTAGTTACATACATACATGTTATTAGGAAGAGATGCTGATCTCTAATTTAAGCAGTGAACATCTGCAGTTTATTCCTCAGAATCAGAAATGTTTAGAACTGTAGTGCTGACACTTCAGCCTCTATGAAGCTACAATGAGCTTGTGTGCTTATACACACACTGTGTAATCTTGCAATTTTAATCTTAGAGTTTGCTGCGCCAGCATTTCTTATGCATGGTTTAGATTCCTCACATCTACTGCTTGAGCCTCCCTGTCTTTCTGAGTCACCTGTAGCCTAAAGTGTCGTCTGCCCTCAGGTAAGGAAAATATAATTTTTATTTGAGCCTTTAAACTGACTAATTACACATTTTCACACATCAGTTTTACCTGCCTGCTTTTATGTATTCCCTGCCTTCGTTGTTGACCTTTAAGCTTTTCATTAGGCTATCTGCCACCAGGCAAAAGCAGAAATGGAATAAAGTCTGGAATTTTTTATGTGCCCAGTGACTTGGAGCATGAATTCTATTCGTGGCCTTTCCTGTTATCTGAATAGAATATAACATTTGTTCTTAATATTGTTTTGCTTTCTTCTTTGTTTTAACATCACACTGGAAAAAAAATAAATATAATTAATTCCAAAAATCCATCTTAATGGATATCAGATGTTTTCATCTAAACTGCACAGTCCAATAGCCAGCAAATCCAGTTTGCCAGTGCAGACAGCATTGTCACATTGAATCCAGTCAGGTCTTCCTGTATTTCCTTACAGATAAATAAATACTTCTTGACTGGCCTTGATTGTTAAAGGCAGTGGGGGATGTGCATTAGTAAAGGCAGGTAAAGTTCAGCAGACTGCCAGTTCAGAGTTCCAAAGACAATTGTTTTGTTTTTTGAGCCAGGTAAAACCAATGTTAAAATCTCCAGGTGATCTTTTCTCCATTGGGGCTGGTTTTATGTTGAAGCAACCATGCCAAAAATCCACCACCAAAGACCTGGAGAAACAGACTATGTTAGGTAAAAGTTATTTAAACTATAGCTGAGAATTGGGAATAAACTTTGTCTTAATCCTTTGTCCTGAGCTTCCCAATTGTGGTTACAAGTTTAATGCTCCCACAATCAAAGTGGAAATGTTGAATTAAGGGAACAAAAACATTACAACCCAAAAGAAAAATCACTAAGCATGGATTACTAATGAAATTAAACCCCAGATTGGGATTGAAGCCTGTGAGATTTTATGGAAAGGACTAGTAAAGTCTCTAAAGTCCATTTTAAGAAAAATATACTTTCTGTTTAAATAACCTTTTAGATACTACCATAGGTGCTGGTTTAGAAGCTTTATTCAAATCTTCTGAACCCTTTACTCAGCCCTGATCAGGCCCCACAGGGGATGCTGTGTTCCTTTCTGGGCTCCCCAGGACAAGAAATGTGGATATCCTGGAGTAGGTCCTGTGGCAGGCCACAGAGATGGTGAAGAGCCTCAAGCATCTGATGTAGGAGGAGAGGCTGAGAGAGCTGAAGGGAGAGAAGTCTTGGGGGCATCTTTTCAATGTGCATTAATAGCTAGTGTGGGAGTGAAGTACAGCAGCTGAGGAACAGACCCACTGCCAGCTTCATTGCATCTGTTGTAAGAGTAATTTTTGGCAGCTGGAGTCATTACCCTTTTAAATTGCTGCAGATAAATCTGAACAGCGCTCAGGGATCAGATCTTTTATGTAAAAGCCCCCATTTAGTTCATATAGGGTAAGAAAGCAAGTGTCCACATTAAGTAGTAACTTTATTTTGCTTACACAGTTCAAATAAGTTGATGTGTTCAATTTTCTTCAGGTTTGGGAAGGGCTTCATGACACCAAGTAATTTCAGAAAAAGTTTTGAATTAAGTACATTTTAGCAATTAAATACTCTGTCTTTAAGTAAAATGAAGGAAAAGAAATAATACATAATGTTATAACTTTTTATGACAGAATGCTTCTTCATCTTGATCTCGAGCACTGGATGAGAAGAAATGGCCTCAAGTTGTGCCAGGGAGGTTTAGATTGGATATTAGGATGACAGGGTTGTCAAGCCTTGGCACAGACTGCCCAGGGAAATGGTTGAGTCACTATCCCTGAAGGAATCTAAAAGACATGTAGATGTGGCACTGGGGGACATGGTTTAGTGGTGGACTGGGCAGTGCTGGGTTAAGGGTTGGACTTGATGATCTCAGACAGTTTTTTTCCAACCTACACGATTCTAAAATTCTGTGATTAAGAGCTTCTTTAAAAATCCTTGACAAGAAATAAAAAAATCCAAATTAAAAAGCTGCTTTTAAATACTGTTGACCTTAAATATGAGATGTCCTCTCGATTTCTACAGAGAGCATAGTACTTCAAGAGAGGAATGTCACCCCAAAATAAAGATTAGCCTTGACTAAAGAGGGAGCTTTCTTTTGATTAGGCATGAAGGCCTTTGGCATTGTTTTATTTTTTAAATATACTTCAGTGTCTTTTTATAATGTGGAATTTTACTTTTTTTAGAACATATTTTTTTAAATGCTTATGGTGATTTCTCCTCCTTTTTGTTTAGAAGTGTAATCAGTTTATCTCTTCATTTGTTAGCATCATGTGTTCATCATTGGTGGATTGCTGCTATCAGTGTTTTTAGAAACACAGAATTAATAAATGAATGTCAAATGAGTCCCAGCTAGGTGGCATTGGAAAATGCATTTCCTTTCTCTAAGGAAATTATGCAGGTACTGAGCTGAAAAGCTGATTTAGCTCATCTCTTTTGTTCCTTTAGGGTCTTCAAAATGTCAGTGTAATTCCTTACACTATCCAAACTGTATCAGGAAATACCTTATGAACTTTTACCACAGCAAATTATGAATAAATTTATGAAACACCTCATTGTGCACTACTTTTAATGAGCACTCCTTACTTTTCCTTTTGAGTCTGCACCCTTATTTTGTTACTCTTTTTTCCACTCCGTCATTTGTACTAAAAGATACCATTGTTGTTGTGAAAGTCTCTTAAGAATCCAGTTTCTGGCAGCACTGTAAGACATGTTTGCTTTGTTTTCTGCTTTGGTAGTAAACCCTATGTTGTTTTTGGGCAAAACAAAGGTGCATGGCATTAGCAAACAGAAGACATTACAAATCATGTCTCTTCACTAGGGCCCTATTCACGGAAAGCCAATTTTAAATGCCATATTCATCAGATCAGCTGTCTGTAAGCTTGCAGAGTGTGCTGGAGGGGGTTGTCTTTGCACCTGTGCTTACCTTGCTGTGCTGGACCCAAAGGATTCTGTGAGCCTGTGGAAGCAGCTGCTCCCAACCTGGCTGCAGCTGTACCCATCCCTCATTCCCTCACTGCACACAGCTTGCACCGCAATTGTTTCTCACGTACTGTTCAAACTCTCCAGCCAAGCCTGGTCCAAAAGAAGCATAAGATCCAGAAATAGCTCCATATTAGAGTTTTGCGAGGGATTATGAGAGGTTTTCCTGCATAAAACTCTAGTATGATCTCAGAGAATGTTTTGAAATCCCCAGCAAATTGCTTCTCACGGAGGCTGGATTAAGATCTGTGGAGTAAATGCAGTTATGGGCCTGTGCTACCTCACAGAAAGGAATGAGTAACAAAAACCTGAATTATTATTATTATGGAAACAGCTCACTGTTGGTACATATTGTGATGCTTCAGTCTTTCAGTTCTATTGTACAGTTTGAACAACATGGATTAGAGATGCACCTGTAATGAGCAATGCAGCTCTATAATCTCCCTCTGGCTTTTAGTATTTCCCTGGATCACAATGCTGAAGCAAAAACAGTTGGAAGAGAACAGACAAGCCTGAGGATTTCGGCTAAGTCATTGTTTCCCAGGGACTGCGTAGCAACTGGTGGCTACACAAAAAGGAAGGAAAATAAGGGGGATGGGATGTCTCTGAAAATTCATGCTGTATTTGGTTTTCTTCTTTTTAAACAAGCCTATGTACATTTTGGATGCTGTATTAATTTTGTCTCGCCTGAAACTTTTCTATTTTAACTACTAATTCCTTTTAATTTTATCCATCACACATATTTTTTTGCTATCTCATTTTCTTTTCAATAAAGCTCCCCCTGAATTAATGCTTGCGTAGGATTCAGAGGGAGGAGGCTCTCTTGGAGGGAGGAAATTTAATAGGGCTGTGCGTAGGAGGATGAGCAGGTCAAGGAAGAGAAGGTGAACCTCATGTTCTGCAAGGAAGGGATGGTATCAAAATAATGAGGTGAATTAAACAGAAGAGGAACAGCAGGAAGTGAAAGGAATGGAAAGGAAGGACCCTGTTTTAATAGAAACAGGGATCAATCGCAAGGAAGTATTCAGGGAGACAATCCATACAGAGCAGTAATGAATTGAGGGAATCAGTGCTTTAGGAACAGAATGCAAACAGGAATAAAATATTTAGAAGACTGCAGCCTTTACCAAGCTCTTCTAAACTGCAGTGCCTTTCATTGGATTATCAAATCAGTCGTGCACCAAGGAACATTCTTTTACATCTTTACTTCCTTTAAGAAGTCACAAAGTGATCAAGGATTGTCTGACTAGATTAGCTGTGGTATTTTGCATATCAAGGCACTCAAACTGACTACTGTGCAGGGCAGCCAGGTGCTGAAAGACAGTAGCTTACTGTTAAGCATCAGGCACTGTGGAAGTCAGTATTTCCTCAAGATATAAATCTTTTACATAATCCTTTCTGTATTATCCCCTATATCCTATCCCCACCAGATTTATGAAACCAGCGATTCACCACTGATCCGATTACTCCAGTTAGCACCAACTGAAAACAGGAAAAAAAAAGTACCTCCACCTCAAAATGCTGTGAACATCTCTCTGACCTTGGGGAAATAGGAGCTCCAGAGAAAACCTGGGATTGGCCATGACACCAGGACATAGAATCAAGGAATTAATTGGGCAAAGGTAGATCTAAACAATTTCCATAGCATTATGTCCATCTTGGTCTGGCATCACTTGACCAGATGGTGATACATTGATAAGAGGTGCTACTGACATTACAGCAATTAATCTGTGGAAGTACCAGAAAGGAACACAAAGCCAGTCACAGCTGTTTCCTGGATGAATACCCTGTGAGAAATTTATCTTATTTATGTTAATGAGAGGTGAATTGTGGGAGGAGTTGACTGAGTTGTGTAGTGACTTAAATATGATGTCAAAGTATCACCCAAAAGTGTTGATCCTAATGTTATTAGTAAATGTTGGACCACTGTATTTCTGCAGCTGCCAGCCACCCACTCACCTGCCTCAGGGATAAGTGGATCTGTTTCTCTTAATGGGCATTAGACACCATTATGGAAACTATTGATTTACACATGCCCAGACAAATGAAACTAAACTTGTGATATGCTATTATACTTCATTAAAAAAAACCCAACACTATCCTAGCACTTGAAAAGCTTGCAAAAATTCTGATCCAGACTATGACCCACTGCAGCCATGTTATCCTGACTATCTAGAACTATCTTTCATTACTGCTATCTGTTGCAGAGTTTCACAAATGTACTTAAGGGTTGTTTCATTGCACTGAATCAGGTACTAAAATTCTGGTAAGTGCAAAAAGGCCCCAAATATCCAGAGATTTTTCAAAACTTAGTCTTGTGGTTCTCATAAATCCGAAACTCACTGAGAAATTTTCAAGAGAAAATGTTCCTGGAAGACTTTGGTTTTCACATTCATGTGTGGAAGGCTAGAGAGATGCTCAATAGGATGGTTTTGATCAACTGTCTGCACCAGATGAAGAAACTGTACACTTCAGGTCAGTGAAAACTGCCAAAAGAAGAGAAAAAGAGTAGAAGGTTAGCAATGCACATCTTATTTTCTTAATTTATGGTCCATTCAGGAACGGACATTTTTTCATATGGGAGAAGAAGAGAGATGGGAGAATTCTGCAGAAACTATTGCACAATTGTGATTATCTAACAGCTGAATAGGCACTGGAAATCTTCAGACAGAGCTTCACACCTCCTGGCACATGCCAGTGGTGGCACACAGACCACTGCGAAGCAACATGCTATCCAGGCAAGAGCCAAGAACTGCTGCTGCCACAGTGGCTTTCAACAGCAGCTTCAGGTACTGCACATGCTCCCCTTCAGGCCAGGGTTCCCAGAGCACACGGGCAGAGAGCTTCGTGTAGATCAGTGAATCCTCCTTCAAATTAACACTCTTGGTGTGGTTCACTTCCAGAGACCTCAGGTATCTGAGTGATGATTAACAACCTAGGTTATTCCATGTCCTACACTTTGATAATTCTGAGGCGCCCAGGGTATTATTTATTCAAGTATAGCTAATTTTGCATTATCATAATACTTGTTATTATTGTTAACTAACTCTTGCCTTTTTTTGAACTGTAAGTTTTTAATTGCTCTGCCGAATTCACCACTAATGGTTTCCCCTTGCATAAAAAAAGCTAGCTTTCTTCTGCATATTTCCATTCCTTTGTTATGTTCTTATGAACTTGCAAATCTGTAAGCACTTTTCTCCATTTGCAGGCCAGTGTGGGGAGGTCAGGATGTTTATAAGGACGTGGAATTCCAAAAAATTCATTTTGTATTTTAGTTTTGATTATTGCCACTTAAGCATAATGACAACATCCATCCAGCTAAAAGTTCAGTTTCATTGGAAATTGCTTTTTTTTCCAGTGAACCACTGCTAAACAAAAATGTATGAGCAATGTTTTCATAAGTTAAAAAAAAAATAGTAAAATAGTCTCATAAGTAAAATAAAATAAAAAATGGAGAGTGAACAACTTTCTGTTCTAACATGGCCATCTGTCATTTATAAAGACATCACCCCATTAACCTGTCTAATCAACTCCATTCTTTTTTCAAAGTTGGTTAAGTAAGTTTATGAGGAGACGTAGATGTTCTCTTGATTAAATCTGTTGTAAAACAGCCTCCCTGGTGTTCTGCTTTGTGTGCATTTACACATATAAAGGTAATTACAAGTACATATCACTACTGTAAATTCCATGCTTGTCATGTTACAGTACATGACATTTTCATTTCCTCCTGGTGAAAATGAAATCCGATATTTTCTGTTCAAGCAATAATGACCAATTAGAATTTGTTATTATTAATGTTTATCCTAAGGTACTCCAAGTCACGAGGTGGTTTCCTCCTAGGCAGTTGAATTTATAACGTGGAAAAAAGGGGGTTGACATGTTGCTATGCCACCTTCAGCCATTCCCCCTCAAGCCTGGTTATTCCTTCAACTAACTGGGAGATCCTTATGGAAAACCCACAATGCAAGGGAGAACTTCACTGAGCTCAAGCTTAGAGTTGAAATAACTGATTCTCCACAGCAGAAATGTCTGTCCCTGAGCTTTCCTCCCTGACATTTTGCTTTTATCACAGGAAGCAGCACTCAGTGCCCCTGCAAGGGCCAAGAGCCCTGGGGAAGTCGGAGTCAGTTAAGTTGCATTAGTCCTGATGCAACGTGGTCAGTTTATCTGCATGGGGAGCTCTTCACTGCCTGCAGGTTCCTCCAGTGGTGGGGAAATGATTGCAAACTGACCCTTAGAAGAACTGCCCAAGGAATAAATTCAAATAACTCTGCTGTACTGGAACCACAGCAGGAAGGCTGCTATAGCATGCAGTCAAAGTTTATGCAAATAGCTGAAATACTGAGTATGTTTTAAGAGCTTTACTAGTCACTTAAGTCGAAAATAGGTCATATTTATCACTGCCAATATCAGCATTAGAATATTTTTTTTCCATTGCCTGACTTTTCTTTTGTCTAAAATAAAATATATGTCCTCAAATCCTGAGATGAGTAGATTTTACACATATGGAGAATTTTTTTAAAAGATCCTTCAATGGTGGTGGAAAGCACTTTTATTCTTAGAGGAGTTTCAGAAACAAATCTCTCAATTATGTATGAAATCTTCTCCCTAGAAGACTTTCCTCTCTAGAGGTAACCTGAGAGAGAGGCAACACACAAACCCTTTGATGAAGAGAGGAGGAAAGGCAGTTCTGTATCATATGTGGAGAGAGACAGAGAGGGTTAAAAGAGAGCAAGCAGTTCAAATTATATCATGACACATCATATGATAGAAAGCACGTAACAATTTTGGGGTGCTCCATTTGGGAGGTGGAAACGGATCTTCTCTACCCTCACTGAAATGCTGTGGAGGAAACTGGTAAAGGATATGTTGAGGAATGTGTACAGCTCAAGGAGTGGTCAGCACATCTCTTGACATATCTCAGGGTATTAGAAATTCAAAGCAGCCTAAAAATATTCAGACATAAATTAATAAATACCCATAACCTTGTGTCAAGCACAGAGACAAAAGAATGGAGAATCTGACTGGCCACTTTTTCTTCTTTGCTCTTTCTCAAGTCATAAGCACCTGTATCACAGTCATAAACATAAAGCATCAGCTGTTTCATCCCCTTTTTCTCTCCCTGAAGAAAACTGACACTTGGAAAAACAAGGAGTAAGCTTATGCCACCTTTACAGTCTGAAGGCAGCTGGGTGTAATACCATGCAACAGCTAGAATTCTAATTTAGTGCTGGCAATTTTAACAAATAAGTGGGTTTGCACAATTTGAGCTTTACTGGCTCTTCCCTTACGATTTTATTTTTTCTCAGAAGCTCAGGGAGCTCGTAGCAGCAGAAGAAGAGAGTAGAAGCAGCAGTGGCAGACTAAATACTCTGAACTTCAGCTTGTTCGGGCAGCTAGCAGACAGGATCTCAAGAGAAGCTGTGGATACCCCAACCCTGGAAGTGTCCAAGGCCAAGTTGGATGGGGCTTTGAGCAACCCGGTCTAGTGGGAGGTGTCCCTGGCCATGGCAGGGGGTTGGAACTGGGTAATCTTTAAGGTCCCTTCCAACCCAAACCATTCCATGATTCTATGATTCATGGGAGGGTGCTCTGAAGGGCAAAGGGCCACAGGGACAGGTCAGTCTTGGAGGCCAGCCTCCTGAAAGCACAAGGGCAGTCCATCCTGAACTGCAGGAAAATGGGTGTACACAGCAGGCAGCTGGACTGGTTGAACAGGAAATTCCTAACTCAGTTCAAATGTGAAAAGGAAGTGGATGGGGCTGGAAGTGGGGATGGGCTGAGCAGCAGCAACAGAAGTTTTGTGGCTCTGCAGGGATGCAGTTGGGTGCTACATGCTATTGCACATTGCCAGAGAGGCTGTGGAGTACCCAGCCTTGAAAATTTAAAAAACTTGAGTACGTAAGACCTTAAGGAACTTGATTGAACTTTCCAACCTAAATTACTCGCTGGCTCCATGCCCTTCAAAGAATCCAGAGTCATACAGGCCAGCCCAGACCGCGTGGCTCAGGGCACTGAGCAGCTGAGGTTTTGCTGGTCTACAGTAAGGCTACTTACAATTTTAACTTAGTCATATGAATAGAACCTAATTTAAACTTTACCCTTATTGTGTCATTTCTGGCAGTCTTTCTTTTCAATTTGTGTGAAATGTATGTACCAGTACGTGGGTTTCTTTCTTGGAGGGAATGTCAGTTTTCAAATCTGGATCTGCATTGTCATGAGGATTTTAGAGATGGAATCAATTAACAGCCTGATTTAACTTAGGCTAAAATTGTTTTTCCATATAATACAGACTGGAGACTACCTTTTAGTTGTTTCTTCCTATGTGTATAGGCAGTTTTTAAAAGTAAAACATGGTATTTTGAAATGAGAGGTATTTTGAGTTATTGTTAAAAATTGCCTTATTTTGAATATTGGCTTTTATAAAAAAAGATATTTAGAAATATTTTCTGATGCCCAGTCATATCAGAGGGGAAAAAACCCTGTGTGTTGTTGGCATGATGAAAAAAAAGTGATATGAGAGTAGGACAGGTTTTCTACAACATTCACTGCACTTCTTCTTCAACTTTTTACATAAATTGGTCTAAAAATACTCACAGTAGGGAAGTGAACTAGATGACTTCTTGATGGCACTTCCTGTAAAATATTTCTGTGATTTCCTTGTCAGGATATCACATTATTACAGATTTGAGCCCAGGGGTGAGAAGTCTTTCTGCCTAAGTCCATACCTATTGAAATGCACTGAGGTCTCTTGTATTTAGCTGAAAGAGATCCAAAAAAGAAGGCTTAGATACAGAAATAAAAGGTTTACATGTTCTGGTAGTGCAGCTGGACTGATGTTGATGACAATGTTCTGGGTGGTTATTTTCTCCTCTTTTATTTTAAGCACACTTACAGTAGCATGGCAAAGGTATTTATCCATTTCAGACAGATCTCTCTTCTCCAAACTTAAATTTGTATCTTAAAAGGGTACAATTTTAAAATAGATGTTATCAGATGTTAGTATATAACCTCACTGTTAGAATTGAATAAATACTGCAAATTGGAGTCTTGCATAAAGAAAGGAGAAAAAATTGAATAAAGGGTTTGTGATTCAGCTGTAAAAATTAACTGTAAGTATCCACACATTTATAAAGGCTTGAATTCCAGTGTTACAAGAGTGTGAATGTTGTTGGGGACTGGCTGCAGTATTAGTCTAGTGCTAAGTCTATTTTCTGCTTTTTGAAAAAAATTTTCCACCAAGATTATGACTGCCAGATTTCCTACACCATTTGCTACCCTCAAATATTTTGGAGGCTCCCATCATCTTAATCCAAGCTGTAATAGGGATGATTTGGCCCTGGGAGTACATACGTGCCAGCTCCTATGACACTTCAGACACCTGGTAGTCTGAAGAGTACAATTTGAAAACACTTATGTGATCTAATAACCATGTTCTCCACTTACTAAATTAATTTAATGAGCCACATTGTAAAATTATACTGCAAGCCATTCGTGATCCTTGAGATGAAACATGCTACTCTTCAAATAATGCTGAACAGTGAAATAATTGCACCTTGAAAGGGAAAAAAAATGACAGAAATATCTTAATTTAACTGTGGCATCTGATCCTTCATATTTTTAACATATTGGCCTTGTGCAACTGATGATTGGGTAAATAGACATTCAGGTATATGCCTTTTAGACAAAAGCTTTTGAAGTCTCATTTTCTTAATTTGAAGTGGGTGCTGGATAAAATGCATGAGGAAATTCAGATATTTCTGCCAACTACAGCATATTGGAAATCTTCTTGCATAATGAAGTGTTAACTAAGTCATGCTTTTGGAGAATGATTTAAAGTGTGATTCCAGCACCAAGAGACTGTAAAAAAAGCAGGGCTCCATGGTGTGTCAGTAACTTCAGCGAAAGATATGCTGAGTTTGCAAAGAAAAAAGGTGGGAATGTTTGGTTTGGGATATTTTCCCCCTCCTAATTTCCATTTCCCCAAACTCTTCCTTTGGGATTTTTACATCCCATGCATCATTAGATGGAATAAATTATCATCAGACTAAATTGCATGATTCAGTATAGCTGAGTTGGTAGTAGAGGGGGAGAGACTTTAACCTGCACCATAGGCAAATTTAGTGGGAAATAACAGATAAAGAAAATGCTCAATCACCTCACTAGGACTCTTTCACAAAATAATCTTTTATAGAAGATTCAGAGTTTTCAGAAAGCATAATGAGCAAAAATAAGCTTGTATATAAAGATGCATGATATCCCAGTTTCAGGAAAACTCACTAGCAGTTTTACAGATAAATTGCAGATTGTTCTATCAAACACCAGGGTAAAAACAGAGAACTGAGAAACACATAGACAAATAAAATTTTGATAATCAATCATTTGCTTAGGAAAATTTAAAAAAAAGTAGAGAGAATACATAGGAATGCTCTAAAACAGGTAAATCTGAATAATCCACTGCAGTATGATCTAAAAGGGCAGAGGATTATAGAGCACAGGCACTATCTGTCCCCCTACCCTACTTAATTTGCAGAAGTGAAAAATTAAGAGGCAGCATATAACATCTGGTCTCTATTCCCTACAGAGACCAGATTTAATTGTACTTATACTAAGAGACCGTTATTTTTTGCCTAAACAGCTTTCTGCTCTTTTCAACCATAGTACTCTTAGTACCTTGGCTCTGCCTGTGCACAATCTCTCCAGCCCACTCTCCAAAGCAGCAGCAGAAGCGGATCGGGGTTCTGGGGGAGTGGGCAGAAGTAGCCCATTCCCAGGGAAGGGAAGCTCCCTTCCCGTTCCCCACTGCTGGGGCAGGGGGAGAGCTGCAGGGAAAGGCTGTGGCCTCAGCAGGCAATACAGGAGGTGAGAGGGGCTAGAAATGCAGCGTGCTCCCTGTTATTATGAATGCTGGGAAGTGATCCATGCTAGCAGTAGTTTTTTTCTGCATAATTTATGTGTTATGCCATAATGGTTTGCTACACTGGGATTCAAACTATTCGAAGTATTTTTAATTAACAGGGACCCATAAAGGAAGAAAGCTATATCCTTTCAAGAAAATAGGACAACAGGGAGCCAGGGTTCTAAGGAAAATATTGTCAATGAGGGATAAGCCTGGCTGAGTCTTGACTTACACTGTGGAGCAAATATTTAGGGCAAGCTAAATAATGTAAATCTGAAGTAAAATCAAAAGCTGAACATTAAACAGTCTGTAACAGTGCTATGGAAAAGCATATACTCACCAAGAATGGACACTGCCTGGCAAAGCACTTGGACTATGGTTTTGTTCTGCCTAAATTACACCTGAACTCTTGATTAATGTTACTCCAAATGAAATTTAGGTTTGACTAATCTATTCCTTAAGACCTGCTTGTTGTCAGCAAAATGTAAAAGTTATACATAACAAAATTAAGTATTTTTTCCCCTAAATTAGAGAGGTTTATGTATAAAGCTAGCTGCAGTGAATTTGCCATGGGAGCAGGCCACCAGGATCTAGCTCGCTCTGCAGGGGAACAAAATTGGTTTTGCTTTTTTTTTTGTTTTTTTTTTTTTTTTGGTGTGCAAGTTATTTCTGTAGATTTACCCTGTCTGTAAGATTTACTGAAGTGGAAGTGCAAACACAGTTGTAGGAGTTATCTGAGAAGGAGAGAGGAGAATTTAAAACAAAGAACTTGTGTTTTCCTAGGCTTGTAAGGTAAAAGCGAAGGGAAATTTGGGGATAGTGTGTATTATGTGTGCTTTAAGACAGCTAAAATAAAAAGGAAGATTGCTTTTTTTACATCTGGATGGAATAATTTTCTTGATTCACACGCTAAGTAAAATGCTGATAATTCCTTCCTCAAATATGGAGTACATAAATAAGTTATACAAGAATACTGATTTTGTTGTGCAGTATATTCATAAATATTAGATAAAAAAAGAATCTCAGTTACAGAAAACAACAAAAGCTAGTGCAGTCTCTTGAGTTTTCCTTTCATTAAAATAAATCAGTAGTCTTGCTTGGGTTCTTGAAAATAATTTCTATCCAGAAGTTAAACATGTTTAAATAAATTGACTGCATAGATCTCCCAAAGAAAGAAAGGCTCAACACTACTGTTAGATTTATGGAGAAAGTTTCTTGGTTTTATCTGGTGGATTAAAAAGTATATGCTAAATAAAACATGGTTTCTGTTGATTACTTGATAATAGTTTGCGTGGTCTGTGTAGAAAAAAAAAAGTCAAGTTTCTACAAAAGATTCTGTTTTCTGCTATTTTTCACTGATGGGTTTTTTTTAAAAAATACGTACCACAAGGTTAAATTTCTTAGGGACAGTTAAAAATATCTTTGGCACACGTAGCAACAAGAAAGTGTTATTCAAAGCTTGATTATTTGAATAGAATTAATAGAAATCCATTTTGTTTAGACTGGAAACCTGAAAGGACAGACTGAACAAGACTCTCTTTCCCCCATTGTTTTAAAACCAGTCATACCCTGAAGTGTTGACTGAGCTGTGCAGTCTTAGCCCTCTGTGGCTTTAAAGGTGCCCTTCTCTCTGTCTGTGCTGTGTGATAAGAGTAGTGACTTCTCCTTCTTTGTAAACTCTATAAAGATCCTTGGGACTGATTTGATTTAGGGAAGCTGAGATCAAGATAGTTCCTGGTACTTCCATTGTCCTTATCTTACTTAATGATTTCTAGAAAAGGGCATTACAGAACCCCTTCACATTGAGGAAATTGATTCCAAATTTTGAGTGCTAGAGACAAACATCTCAAGGCAGTCAAGCAGTTTCATGGAAAATGGACAACACCAGAGGAGAAGACAGGAGCCGTTGGTTCCAGAGATGTACAAGGAGATACATAACCCGTCCTGGCTTCTGAATTACTAAATCACATTTATTCCTGGGTAGGGGTTACAACTCTTTATGAGGAGACAAATAGTTCCTTTTCCCACAAAGCCTTTCTGTTAGAAATAGAGATGCTAAACCTTAGTCACTGAAGCGAGAACTTTTTCACACTTACCTTTCAAACCCAGTTCTAGTGCAGATAATATATATTTCATAACCAGTTTTGACCATAGGAAATTATTTTGTCTGACGTGGTGGTTATAAAAACCCCGTTGCACAGCTTACCTTCACTTCTGTGTCCTGTCAGTCACCAGGCATCTGCCTCATGGGCTGCTCTAATGGGCCAGTGGACAGGAATAGCTGTTTCTTACCACCTCTGGTGAAGCCACCTAGTTTAGAGTGGTGGCAAAGTTTAACGATCCTTCCCCTTTACTCCACGCTGGTGGTGCCACACCTGGAGAACTGTGGCTCAGCTTTGACCAGTGGCAGATCTTCCTTGCATCCTGCTGGAAATGGCTCTGTCTGCCACTGGGGCAGTTCATGGTGTCTTCACAGAAGCCACCCCTGCACCTCTGATGCTACCAAAGCCTTGATACGTGAACCCAATACAGAAAACAAGAATATAAAAAGTGAGAGGGTACAAGAAACACAGGCGAGGAAGCTGGGGGTGTTCAGCCTGGAGAAGAGGAAGCTCAGGGGGACCTTATCACTCTCTACAACTCCCTGAAAGGAGGCTGTAGCCAGGAGGGGGTCAGTCTCTTCTCCCAGGTGATAAACGACAGGAGAAGAGAAAATGGCCTCAAGTTGTGCCAGGGGAGATTGAGATTGGATAATCCGGAAAAATACCTTCACCAAAAGGGCTGCCAAGTATCGGAACCGGGCAGTGGTTGAGTCACCATCCTTGGAGGGATTTATAAGACATGCAGATATGGTACTTGGGGACATAGTTTAGTGGTGGGCTCAGCCGTCCTGGGTTAAACGGTTGGACTCGATGTCCTTAAATCTCAAAGCTCATTTCCAGCCTGACGGATTCCGTGGCTACCAATTCCCACCCCCGGACGGGGAGCGGGCGCAGGCTAAGCCCGATGCTGCAGTGCCGCCCTTCTGCCACCAGGCGGCGGCCGCGCCCCCGGGCGCTGCTGCAGTGCCGCGCCTCGGCCACCAGGCGGCGGTGGCGGCGTTCCCGATCCCGGCTGGATCCCGGGAATCGGCAGCCTTTGGAATCGCCCTGCGCCCGCCTCGCTCGTACACGCGTGTGAGCGGTCGGGACTGACGCCTGGAGCTCGCTCCAGCACCCCCCTGCACCGAGCCAGACCTCAGCTGGCGCTGTTTCATCACCCTCTCGGGGCAGGAAAGACTTCCAAGATGGGAGGGGAAAGGAATGACGTGCCTTGGGGCGCTGGTTTTACGGCCACATGGCTCAAGCACGCTTTGGTGAACAGCATTAAGGGAAATAAATAGAAATACCCGCTGCCTGGTCTCTGAGGAGGAAGGGTGCTGCTTTTTGTCCCACGTTAACAAGCTCCTGAGAAAGTTTCCTCTGGCATGCCAGGGACACCCTGCAGAACAGCAGCGCCCCAGCTATGTCATGCCTCCAGCAAGGCAGACCACTGTCACAGCGTGGAAGGCAGGTCTTATATGGGAATTACTCTGACATGTTTAAATTGAATTACTACTACCGTCGTAGTCCTTTTCCCATCTAAGGAGTTGAAACATTCCCATTTCTGCTGGAGTATCACCGAGTGCATTCTAACTGCTGTGTGCCACAGAGGCTCACCAAAATGCTGCAGGAGCACTGCAGTGCTGTGTCTATCCTGTTACTTTACTTGCTTAGGAGTTTTGTTTTCCACCTTTCTTCCATAAAGTGGGCAGCAGCAGATGAGCCATCCAAGCAGCTTTTTTTGGGCTTACTGCAGCTTTCTCTTGTCTTTGTGATCCAGCTGGGTGGGTATGCAGACACTACACCTGCCTCCCCAGACCAGAAAGCCTGCATGCAGAGGTCTCTGTGCAGCAGCTGACCTTCAAGGAGTTTCTTCACAGGTGACGCAGCATCTTTCACTCACCTGGCCATAGACTGGTACTTGCTAGTCCTGGGATCTGTCCTTCTGGATCAAACACACATCTCCTGGGACTTGCACGCTATTCCAGCCTCCTCGTGCCTCTGAGGATGGCTTTGGCCCTGCAGTCCAGGGAAGGAAGCCTTTTTCAACTTCTTTCCCAATCCCAGGTGAAGACCCAACACAAAGGTTTTGCTGTGGCAGAGCTGGCTGAGAGTGGGATATCTGGCAAACTCAGATACCTGCCTGTGGGCAGCACTACCCCTGCCTGCAGGCACCACCCCACGGGCTTCCTTCAGAAACCAAACTGAAGCTGGGCATTCAAAACTGGGTTTTCCAACCAAGGGCTCCCGTGGCACGGTACAGCTGATCCCTAAGGGAGCTGCCAATGGGGGGACCACAGCCCAGCCAGACGTGGGAAGCAACAGCAAAGCCCTCACCTGTCACCCAAGTGCTCTTTTTCTTCATGGAGCTGGCATTCACAGTGTCTTTCCAATAAAAGGGAAATACTTTCTAATATGAATCAGGGCAATAGGAATTGAAATGCCACTTATTTGACTGACCTGAGGATCACGTTTCAGGATTTATTTCTGTACCAGAGTCCACGGTTATATTTAATGCGCCCTTTGGATGCTCGCTGGGACCAAGGCAGGCAGGTGAACAGACACATGTCCTAGAAGAACTGCTGAGTTCAGAGCTGGTCCTGATGACTAGCAGCAAGACACAAAAGTAATTCTGTCAGTGGGTAATGCATTTACAAATATATTGCATTTCCAGTGGAGAAGGTGATGACTGCTCTGCACAACTGTGGTCCTGCGTTTGAGACTCTGCACCTGTGTCATGGTTTAACCCCAACCAGCAACTCAGCCCTGCTCGCTCACTCCCCTTCCCTGGTAAGATATGGAGAGAATCAGAGAAGTAAAAGTGAGAAAACTTGTGGGTTGAGATAAAGACAGTTTAATAGGTAAAGCAAAAGCTCCACACACAAGCAAAATGAAACAAGGAATTAATTCCCTGCTTCCCATGGGCAGGCAGGTGCTCAGCCATATCCAGGAGAGCAGGGACCCATCATGCGTAACAGTGACTTGGGAAGACAAATGTCATCACTCTGAATGTCCCTTCCTTCCTCCTTTTCCCTTCAGCCTTATATGCTAAGCATGACACCTTATGGTGTGGGATATCCCTTTGGTCATTTGGGGTCAGCTGTCCTGGCTGTGTCCCCTTCCAACTCCTTGTGCACCCCCAGTGTCCCTGCTCGTGGGGTGGGGTGAGGAGCAGAAAATGCCTTGGCTTTGTGCAAGCCCTGCTCAGGAATAACTAAAACATGTTCATGTTATCAATGCTGTTTCCAGCACAAATCCAAAACCAGCTACTGTGAAGAAAATTAACTCTATCCCAACCAAAACCAGCACAGCCTGTCCCAGTTCTCAAGAAGGTACAAGAGGTCCCCTAACAGCAACATCGTAACCAAAACTTTTCTTACAGCACCCAAGAGAGACACAATGTGAGAATCAAAAGGCAACAGTTTCACTCATCAAGGCTGAAAATAAAACCAAATGAGTAAGTTACCTGAAAAGCTCCAAAGCAATCCAGTCATTCCAGATAAACACCTGCACAGCATGCCAGACAGGTTTTCTTGGTGTCAGGCAATTAAATCTTTATCAAGATGTAAATCAAAATGCCAGCTTACAAATTACCATCATAAAACATTGCTGGAGGTTATGTTTCCCTTTTTCTTTTCTACAGCTTATTAACTGTATCTTTCTGGAATATGCTGGTTTAGATTTGTCATAGAGGAAAGCAGAAACTGAATTCAGGTGTATGGATGAGTCTTAAAATATTTGAAATAATATTGTGAACATTTGTTAAAGCTGCTTGTGCCTTTATTCATTCTGTGTTATTATGCAGATGTATGTACAGACATAAAGCTACCAGATGAGTTACAGCTACTCCCTGCATTTGCCTTCAAAGAGGCTGGAGGTCTGTCCTGTCAGCTGGATTGTCCACCTGTAACCGATACCCCTCTCCCGGATTTATCCATGTTGGTAACGTGCCCAAGAAGGAGCAGGGTCATCTGCCAGCTTGCTGATTTCTTACTGTCATAGATTGAGGTCTGTGAAATTAGACTTTGCTGCCCTACAGGATTACTTAAGTGCATTACCTTGCCCTTTGAGACAAACAAATTAAATTTGCTGCTGCTGAGGTAGACTATGTTATACTGGGCATCCTGCCTTTTCTTTATTCCAGCCTTACAGCTGGAAAAACATTCATTGAAAAAAGATGGTAACATACTGTCTGCATTAAGTGACATTTTATTGTGCAGGTCCTGCTGAAGTCCTGTTAATCTTTATCTGGTTTATGTTGTTTCTAGTCAGATGTTTCAGAAATTTCAGTAAGAAATACAGAAAATATTTTTCATGGCTTTGTTAAATATTTTGAATGTAGTTTGTGCAAAGGTCAAGTGTTCCTATGTGGTCAACAAGTGATAAGCAATGTTTAATAATGTGCCATTTAAAATGGGTTAAAAGAAATCGCAAAGGTTCACACAGTAATATGCTGAATTCAGAAATAGATACATTGTCACTGTTGTGGCAAGAAGAGACCTCAGTGCCAAGGCAAAGGAAAAAGGGACGAGGTGCCTGTGGAGAGGAAGAAGTATAAATCTTGCAGAAACAGCAGGCAACTCAACTCACCTTGCACAGGGCATTAATGCTGACCCTAAACAGCTGGTCCTCTGGTCTTGGCTCCCCTGAAATGAAGACCTGGGTCCATGTCTCCTGTGTGTCAGGAGTATTGGCTATCAGTCCCTGCAGAGATGCCTTGTGGAATAGCTCTGTCTCCTTCCCAGCTGCCCAGAGTCTGCAGCATATGCAAAGGATGCTCCACTCTGACTCCGCAGTTTCGGCCCAGACCTAAAGCAGCATATTGGAAAAGATGCACTCTCGCATCTCATTTGCTGTTCACACTGTGATTTAGGATTAGTAGCTGCTAGGACAGAAGCAGACTATGTACTTGGTTTTGTTTGTTGCAAGGGCATTTAAAAACAGACCTTGTAAATCCTCAACAAGGGAGGTGTTGGCAAAGTGCGACTGCATCACACTGTGCTCTGTAACAGGGGACTCTGGCCAGCCATGGCTGGAGCATGATGATTGCAGGGAGGAAGGGAATGGGGCCAGAGAAGGGGGAGATTTAACAGAATTTAAATGTACTTTCATGGAGCATTTTGGCTGGTTCTGTGTTACAGTAAAAACTGTACCGGTGTCAAGAAGAACTTTTTTATTGCTATGAGATGACAACCCCCTCCAAAACAAAACCCAACAAAGTTCTAGAAAAAAACACTGAGTGTCATTAATTCCCTGTGGAAGTGGATTGTTGAAAAAGCATCATGGCTTCTTTAGTGGTGCAAACACTAAACAAAAGGACCGTACTTATATTTGAGCAAGACACATGGGATGTGCCTGACAGTACCATGTTTCGCTAAGGAATGCTTGCACTTCCTTATGTCCTGCACCTCTCTAAGATCTTATCTGAATGTGGTCTGACGCATTCATACATTTTCTTACTTGTGGCACCAAGCATAAAACATGTTTTTGCTCATTTCAATACATGGACCAAGCCATGCTGGAAAAACACGCATTTTACAGTGGTGTAGAAAGAGATGAGACCCTAAATACAGGCTGGGGGCAACCTGAAACCCCAAATGAGAGAGAGAACGTAATCATGCACAGATGCAACTGTGCAAAATGATTCACCTGAAAGGCAAAGGCCAAATGGGCTGAGCAGCTCACAGGTGTCTCCAAGAGCAGAGATCCAAGGCGTATGGAGTTAGGACCCATGGGAACCTGTGAGGGAACACTCCTGTTTACTAAGGAATAACCTCCAGTGTTTCAGTATTCAATCACAACCAGACCTGGGCCAGGCTTGCCCTGAATACAATAGGTGACAGACTGAATCAGTATGTGTCTACCTCCTCAAAATTATCATTCCCTTATCTAGATGCAAAAAACAGGTAACCTCTGCCACAGCCCCTGACACAGTACAGCCAAAAATTAAGAGCATTCTTCATTTTTATTTTCATTAATGCTTACTGTTGTATTTGCAACTCTTTTCAAAACTGGCTTCTGATTTACCCTCCACTTGGTCTTGAAAATATTCAAATGATATTCCTAAATATCATCCTAGGTAGTTAATCCTGCTCAGGTGAAGTAAGCACAGTGTGACATTTAACAGTGTAACCATGACACCTCCACTCCGTGAATGAAATTAAATGTATTATCTCTTTCCTTTCCCTGTATTGTGTTGTCCTGAGAACTAAGCAGGCCTTTTCCTTCAAATGCTGACAATATAATTTGTATCATTCAATCAGCACAAACACTGAGTTTTAAAATAACCAAAAACACAAGAAGAAGATGACAGCATCAGGTAGTCTGCAAGTGCAGAATCACAGCAACTGTGCTGCACCCCAGATTCCCTGTACCTGTAATGTGCCCGCATAGAAGGTAGATGGCAAAGCTGGCACAGATCACACACAGAACGTTGATCACACACGGTGTTTCTCATGCCAAAACCAAAGATTACAAGTGGGTGAGGCTTTTGTTCAGTGCTGGACATGATTTTGAACACATCCATCTTCCCGTGGACCCAATGCAGTCCATGCTAAGTCAGCATGAGGATTCTCAGAAGTTCCCATATGCTTTGGGTCAGGCCCTGCAAGTTCACACAATCACTTGTAAACACAAGATTTCATGAAATGGTCTGCATTACAAAATGATGCTCCTGGACTTCATCTTGTTTGTGGGCCCTGTGCTTTCTAGTTTTTTTACAAACATGTAATTTAATTTGAAAACTGCCTCAGTTTTTGTCTTACAGAGGGTTCATGGATTTATGACACAGAATGCCTATTATTCTATTCTTCCTATTTTTTCTTAGGATGGAGCATCGGATACACTTCATATAATAGCAGGCAGTGGTTGGATTAACAAGTAAGCAAAGATGGGTACAGCATCAACAGGAAAGAGAAACTACTATTTAGTAGAATAATGCCAGAGACTGGGTCACATATGAGCTGACTTCTGCATGATTTCTACCTTGAGAAATTTTGGCTGATTTCATCCTTCGAAAGCAGGAATACAAAGTACCAGCTACTTTCAAAAAACACTCTTTTTCTGTGTCAGCTGTAGAAAAGTCCTTCTCTTCAGAGTTACAGAAAGAAAAGCATGGTCAAACAAGTAGCTATTCCTACAGAGCAGGCTTACCTAAAGAAACACAAGTATCAGAATCTCTTAAAGGATGCTTGTCAGCAATTACCTTCCTTTAGCACCCTATTTTCCAAGCTGCCCCCAAAAGGCCACCACAGCCCAACTCTGAAGGTCAACAGGCATGGGCTGTTTCAGACCAAGAGTGTGGTGCCTGTCAGAGACACAGGCAGTGGCAGCCCCTCTTCTTCCCTCTTGAATACCCACTTCAATTTTTAGCTAAGGCACAGAAGACAGAAGATCTGCCTGTCTCTCAAAGCAACACCCTGAATAATTAATTTAGGAGTGTATCAGTAAGACTTGTCATTTCCCACCACACTCAGAAACCCAGACCTCATAGGTGCAAGGGCAGAACAAAAGAACTCACCCTACTCAGCACTGAACGTGCCTCCATGAGAGAAGCCTCACACAAAGGCTTTGCAGCAAGGTAGCAAACACACATCATGGGAAGGCTTCAGGAGAAGCCTTCATTCCTTTTTACTCTATGGCAGCAGGAACAAGCTTTAAACTTCCCGCCTGAAATGATGATAATTCTGCCCCCAGAGACCCATCACTGGTGGGGCATCCGATCAGGCTCTCACAGGGCTGGTGACAAACACCAGGCAAATGCCCTCCATCAGGATCTCTGTTAAATATATTTCCTATGAGCAGCATTTGTTTTCTTTAAGATTCTTAGGTCAGCTCTGCTAAAGCTGTCTTAAATCCCAGATG
The DNA here is from genome assembly GCA_035583155.1 of Acropternis orthonyx. Lineage (NCBI taxonomy): Eukaryota > Metazoa > Chordata > Aves > Passeriformes > Rhinocryptidae > Acropternis > Acropternis orthonyx. The sequence goes on along the minus strand of JAWWEU010000125.1, from coordinate 13,065,901 downwards.
CCCACAGGAAATAGGGATGGCAATTCAAATCAGAATACCTTACTCTAAAACCTTGGAGGAGTGCAGAAAAGGGGCTTCTCTATATAATTCACTAAATTATATAATTTATAGAATGAGACCTCCTGGATTCCCCACCATTAATGGCTTTGCATTCGTATAATAATTACTAAGTATGAGATCAAAAGATAAATTACATGATGGCCCACACACTTGAGATATAAGACAACAACAAAAAAATTAATACAGGCTTTGCTCAGTTAAGAGCTGTACTGGATACCTCTTTTAAAGCTACCAGTCACTAGTATTTTCTTGGGATGGAGGGCAGATGAATGAGATATAACCACCCCTCCCCATTCCTCGGGGCTGCTGGATGAGCAAGCAGTCAAGAATGAGCACAGCCAGCTCCTCCACCCATCAGGACGCCTATACGAGCTCACCACCAAGAGGTGTGTCCTTCTGGAGAAAAGTCTGGCAGGCAGAGAGCTTCCCTCTGTGCTCCAGGGCTGTTGGACAGCAAGGAACTGCGCGTGACCTGGCAGCGTCTTAAACAAGTGCCTTTAATATTGCAAAGCTGGTCTGAATCCAGCAGGGTACTTAATAGCATGCGTCTGTCTCTAAAGAAGAGCAGTTGCTAAGGAAACCACTTAAAAGTCTACTTTAAAATATCTGCTGCATATTCAAAAGCCAGAACAATTTCCTGCTGTCAAATTGCAACAGCTCTTCAAAGATCATTAGGAATATTCCTTAATCATTAAGACAGAAATATCCACATGGCCCTTCTCAGCAGACAGAGGACTGAATTCTCATCTGTGATGTTATCTTTGTAAAACTGAAATAAAATCAGCTGTGCTACTGCGCAGTCATTCCAAAGATCCTATTTTTCAACTACATATTCCTAATACAAAGTTATCATGTCTGACATCATCATATTTTGAAGTATCACAATTTCTAACTTATGATACCTCCCAAGAGAATCACAGAATCATTTAGGTTGGACAGGTTCAAGGAGAAACTCAATTTTCACAGCTAACATGCTGTAAGTGGAGAATGCCAAAGGCACAGTGTGAAGGGCTAGGAACATCCTGTTCTAACTCACTTTTCCTTGCATTTAAGAGGACATATTCTTCACTGGGGGCACAAAAAGCTCAGCAAAACCCCTTTTTTTCTGTTTTCAAATAAACTGCCTGAATACTCAAAAGCCATTTAAAGTGTCAGGATAAACAATTCAATCATTTTCTTTTACTTTCAGAAAACACGGTGTATTGGGTTAGCTAACTTTCCTCATAGCAGCCCTCACAGTGTTATGCTTTGTATTTGTAGCTGGAGTGGTGTTTAAAACACGCCAGTGTTTTGGCTACTGCTGAGCAGTGCCAGCACTGCTCACTGAGGAGGGCAAGTGACAGAGTGGCTTTGTGGGTGAGGTCAACACAGATAAGCTCTACCCAGATAAGATCAACCCAGCCACGGTCAGCCCACCACACCTGAGATCACCACGCACAGAAACCTGACTTTGGTTTTAATGACAACAGCCAATCCTCTAGGCATGCTCTTGATCTGACCTTCCCAGAAAGTGTACAGTGTTTAGACATAGGAGTTTATTTTCCATCTTCACCAGGACAGAAGCAACCCATGTCTCTTGAATTCAGAGGAACCCTGAGGCAACAGACGTACATCTGACTCCCATCTTTCCTAGGAATGAGAACTGGTTTAGAGCCAGCAGTCTGATGCAGGCATTCCTGTGATTGTGCTCAAGTTACACCATCACCCCCCTGTTTCAGAATGCCTTCTGTCTCTGTGTAAGTCATAAGTCCCAAATGAGACAGAAACTTACTGAGTAAGATAACCAGAGGAAAGAAGATTCCATGTCCTCAAGTCTAAGCACAGAAGGGATGTCACATCACCTGTAGAAGTATAGAGTAGAGCATGACTTTGAGAGTTAGGCATTGCACATCATTTGAACTCTCCCAAAAACAATAGAGTTTCATTTTTCTGTTTCTTGTTTTTAATCAGAACACCTATTAGTTTGCTTAGTCATGCTTCAATGTTAACATTAGGATTATTTATGCCAGGGCAATACCTGGCAAGAGTGCCAAAAAGCACATTTCCCAAGAAGAAGAAAGCTGCTTTTGACCCACACCCTGAGGACCGTGTGCAGAGTCTGTCAGCAAGGAGAAGCATGGTTGCTCCACCAGGGCTGGGATAAGGATGACAGCGAAGCAGAAGGGCACCTGAACACGGAGAGCCAGGCCAGCTGGTTGCAGCAACAGGGGTGAGCTGCATTCCAAGAGCCACCAAGCCTGACCATAAAGAGAAGAAAGGTTTGAGGCCAAGACAGAAGATACATCAGCCAGGGAAGCACAGGATCAGCGAGGTACAAGGCCAGGCATGGCATACTCACAGCATTGTTCAGGCAAGGGCCTGAACTTAAATCTGGCTCCTGAGACAAGGAACAGGGATCCCCAACAAGGGTTCCTGCAGTTCTTTTGCCATTTCCACGGCCCATGCTGACAGCCAAATGGCCATGGCAGGGGCAGACCCTGTGGAGTTTCTCAGCACACAGCAGCATCCATGCAGCCCTTTCCCACTGTAGCTCACCTGATTTTGTACAGCTGCCTTTGAAAAGTGCTCTGAGAAATTACAGCTATTGCCAGTTATTTGAAAGTCAGTGTTAAGACAGTGACTACCTCCCTTCATCGCAGCCACAGGATGTTTTCTGGCCTCTTCTGATCTGCTAGAGAGATAATTAGCTAGGAGTGTACCACAAGGCAAAATTCTTCACTTATGAGGGTAGAAAGCATGGTGCAAAAGCAAGTTCTCCCAGTTGCAATGTCAGGCATTGCAGAGCATGGGCCGATGAGAAGAGCACAGTTTTCAAAACCACTCTGCTCTGCATTTATAGCTTGATCTGAGATCAAATACATGGAGATTACAATGGACTTTTGTTTTCCACCCACCCAAGAATCCCAGCTGCTGTGTGTTCAGTTGCAAGGCTGGGCAGGACAGCTTGCTAGCACATGGGCAAAGAACCTGCCCCCACCCCCAGCAGTTCAGTTTGTTTCCCCATCACAGGAGACAGTTGATTAAGGTTTTAGAATCTGGTGATGGAAGCATGCAGGAAAGAAGGATGAGTGAAAAAGGGAAGAGAGGCAGCAGGAGAGACATGATCACAGAAGAACATGTGCAAATCATGAAGGGAAAGGAGAACAAAATAAAGCAGAATAGGTGGCAGGGGAGGGAAAGGTCAGAAACATGATGAAGAAACAAAACCAGAGGCAGCAAGACAGAAAAGAACAAGAGAGATAATCTTTCAGAAGCAGAAATTCCTTGTCAGGAGAGCTGGAATCTAGAAAACTTAATTCATCCTTTAGGACAAAGAAATGCAAGGGGAAAGTCCAAGTTAACTGTTTGCAGGCAAAAGCAAATGTTGCACAGTACAAGTTCCTGCCCTTCCTGTTTTTGACTTTTTTTGCCTCCTATCCTCTGAGTGCTGTCAGAGGCACCTCAAAGTACCAAGTGCTGCACTGTAGCCCATCCCTATGCACCAACCTGTCCCTCTGCATATTCTTGCTGTTGTGCCCTGGCCTTGTCTTCAAGCCTGCTGCCTTCTCACAAAGCTGTGCTTACGTTTGCTGCTTCATTTCTCCAGCCAACGAAAATTCCTGATGCTGACTCTTCAGCTGCCTCCCACTTGCCTTCCAAAACCCTGTAAGAGTAGTTTCACTGCACATAAAGGCTCAGCATGAAACATTTATAGTTTCCATGTTGGCCTTTCACTGCAAACTCTATGGGGCAGAAGCTGTCTTCCGGCACTTGTGCCTCCATATCATATAGGACCCTGACACTTCTGGGAAGCCCCTGCTGATGCTGCTCTGTAAATAGCAATACCTGTTCTACAGGTAATATGCTGGTTTTGTTCTCAATAAATCCCTGTGCTAGCCTGGATACCCTTCTGTATGGGCCACTTCTGCCCAGATCTCCCACTCTTTGCCCAGTGTCAGGAGAGCTGGTTTCTACAGAGCATTGTTCTTCTCCTGTCTCACCACAGAAACCGGGGAACAGGGAACAACCCGCAGTGACAGATGACAGTGTTGCTATTCCCAAAACATTCACAAGGTCAAATTTCATTCTAAATTCTGAGTGAGGCACCAAACACCTCGAAACCAGAACAATCTGATAGTTGCTCTTTGCTTACCTAACCCCTTCTTCTACAAGTAGACCTGCAGGTGAGAGCTCTGAGGGGTTTTATTGATGCTTTTCTGGGCAGAACTTGACGGGATTTGCAGTCAAGGCACATGGTAGAGTGCTTAGCTATCCCTTGCTGATACAGAAGGGAGACAGCTGACATCAGGCTTCTTCCAGAACATAGTAAAGGTGACATTGCAGCAGATTAAGGATGCCACCTCATAACAGCACTCGATGTGGATACACGAGTCCAAGTTTTTAAGAATCTGCACTCATAGCTAGGAGACCAAAGAACTTCGTTTCCTGAAATATTAATGCCTTTGTGAAGTCCCTGGCTGGGAAATTGGAGTTGTCAGTTTGTAAACCTATAGGTGCAGTATCATGTCTTAAAGGGCTTTTTATATGGTGAGGTTAATCACAAAGGAAAGTTAGAGGAGGTAATGCTCTTGAAATAAACAAACCAACCAAGCAAAAACCTGACTTCAGCAAAACAAAAGCTTTCTTACTTCACAAATATCTGGTATAAACTTGGCAGTGACCTCCTTAAGCTCCCGTGGAAGCTGCATGGGCTCTCATTTTCCTCCCCAGGTGTCTGTTTCCAGGTGCTCTGGTCCAAGAAGTGGCAGGGACAGCGCGTTTCAAAGGCTTCCGTAAGGAGATGCCTTCTGCCAAACCGCGCCAGGGGTCAGCGGCTGTGTCGGTGGCACCGCGCAAAGTAAATGATCTCTTTACGCCGCCGTTTGGACACGGGTCGCTGCACGAGGGCTTTTCTCACAGGAACAGCCACCAGCCCCACCCCTCCTCCTCCTCGGCCGAGGCCATTCCCTCCTCCTCCTCCTCCTGCCGCGGGAGGCGGGGCCGGGGCGCTGCGGGCGGAGGGGCCGCGCTCGCACCGCGGGGGCGCTGCCGGCGGGAGCGGAGGGAGGTGAGAGCCATCGGGACCGGGACCGGGATCGGGATCGGGGATGGGGAGGGAGCCGCGGGGAGCGCCTGCCCCGGGCTGCTGGGCGGGAAGGGCCGCGGCAGGGCCGGCCCGCGGGGCTGGGAATGGCAGGGAGCGGGATTTGGGAACGGCAGGGAGCGGGATTTGGGAATGGCAGGGAGCAGGGAATGGCAGGGAGTGGGGCCGCGAATGGCAGGGAGCGGGATTTGGGAATGGCAGGGAGCGGGACAGGGCATGGCAGGGAGCGGGACAGGGAATGGCAGGGAGCGGGATTTGGGAATGGCAGGGAGCGGGGCAGGGAATGGCAGGGAGCGGGATTTGGGAATGGCAGGGAGCGGGATTTGGGAATGGCAGGGAGCGGGGCAGGGAATGGCAGCGCCCCGCGATCCGCGCAGCGCTGTGTGCACAGAATAAACCCGTCCCGGTGCTAATTGGTGATTAGTAAATGGCAGCAGGGACGCCTCTGAATTGCTGCTGTACATGTGCGGTTTGCTATCCGGGCAGGGGGGAGAGATCGGATTGTCACGGGTTTCAAAAAAACCGAAGCCAATAAAAACCCCCTCTGATTTAAGCCGAGCTTAACATACAGTTCACATACCCTGTGTGCATCAGTGGGGTTTGGAAGGCATGCCGTGCAAGGGCACTGGGAGTTGTGCATTCCTGGTTACATACATGGGATCTCCCGGGGCAGCAGCCCTGCCTTCGCTTTCTTCCGGGTTTCCTTTTTTTCCTCTCCTCCTCTTCTTCTGGCAGCCTGGAAAATTTCCATCCGCTAAGCAGCAGCCAGCCTGTAAAAAGGGCACCACGCATGTTGAGCTACAGTTTCAATCGCTCACCCAATTTGCTTTAAGCATTCTGTTTCCCTTCCTGTCCGCAGGAACTGTTTCTCTTGAGTTAAACCCGTGCAGGTGAACAGAGTCAGATGGAGCCCCTCAAATGATTTCCATCTAGAACTGTCCACCTTGGACTTTGGCTTTAACACCAGTTGCCCCCGCCCCCTTTTTCAATACCCCTGGCCGTGTTTGCAGGCACACCAGCTAAGGAAAGCACAGGCTCCTGTGGCTCCAGCTGGAACCAACGCTGTTTACATAAACAGAAGCTAAAGAGCAGGTTCCTGCTCCTGACTTGAAGAGTCAAACCAAAACTTGTCGTCAGTACTTATTTTTGGCTGGAATAAGAGGCCTTTGGAGGGTTGAATTTGATAGGGAACAAATGCGTTAATCAGCTGATGAATTTGGATTGATCCTCTGATTCATGCTGTGGATACAGGGGAGTCTAAATATAGCCAGCATTTCATGATGTTCGCTCAAAAGCTGACAGAAGTGAAAGCAAGTGTGGGCTTTGTTAATTGGCAGGCTTTCAGTTTGGTCGTGCTGTGCTTCACAGAAGGAAGTTAACGTGTTGTTGTTACCAGTCCGGGATAACAGAAAATAAAAAGCAACTCAAGAAAGTAAATCTGTTTTTAAATACCTGTAAGTACACTGAAATAAGGGTGTGATATTGCCATCAGCCTGCAGTAGAATGGAAAATCTGAAAATTCCAAGTGATTCCATGTTCAACTGATCCAACAACAGTGACTTCCAGAACGTTCAGCCTTTTATCAAGTCAGCAGTTAACCTCTAAGCGCTAAGTAAAGAAACCTTTACTCTTTCCATGCAGAAATGGCATGAAAGGTAAACAAAGAGCATCTAAAGCAACATGCTCTGAGCTGTGAACAAGTTTATCGGAGACCTCCCAAAAGCTATGACACTGCCATTTTCTACTAAAGCAACCACTTACTAAGTTACCTTTGACTGCATGCTTTTTGCAAGCACACAGAGTTTATGTAGCAATTTAAAAATGCAGTTTTATCAAAAATTTCAGATCCTCAGATGCAGATTGGCTTGGGGAAAGTACAAGAGCAAGGCAGTGCAGCCCGGAATTACAGCATCCCTGGGGTACATGTGTTGCTCTTTGCTGCCCGATTATGTCAGATCACCCTGCTGTTATTTATTTTTTTTGCATGCATCGTAAGCATGGATATTTGTAGTTCCTTTATTATAGCATATAATACCTTCCACTCATAATTTTGCTCTCAGCAAACTTTGAGCAATTAAGTTAGAAATCCCTCACTTAAAATTTAGTGTGGTTAGTTACAGTGATTTGATGATCCAGTTCAAATTACTCTGCAACATGTAATTACTACAAATTGCATCTCAGCCTGTTGGACTTTCATGAAGTTAGCTGTTACTCTACAAAAGGCCAAGTAAGCCAATTTTTCTACATTTTTCAACATGTTATATGATTCATCATTGGTGAATTTTTGTCTGTACTGAGCCAAGTGGAGTGTTTTAATTTATCTGGACTGGAAAACTGAGAAGCCAGTAGATCTTGCTTGCCTGTGTTAGCCAGAGGAGTCCATTTGAGAGTTACATGGCAGAGAACTTCAGGCCAGACAAAATAGCAAATAGCTGCGTGGGGTTTTTCTGAGGAGGAGGGTTGTGGGTGCAATTGTGACAGAACTGAATATCAAGTGCAGATGAAAAAAGTTTTTAAAACCTAACCAAATCTATTCCTCCTCCCTCTTCCCCCCTGGGAGCCACAGTGCAGATGTTTCAGCCGTTGGTTGAAGAGCATGCGTAATAAGCTCATTTTCACAGCCTTACTCGTATTTTCACAAACCCATATTTTAGCAGAGTCATTCTCACGCTCATTTACTCCATCACAACCTCTCCAACCACTGAAAATTCAGGCTGTCATTATGCAAGTGGCCAGCAGCAGTGCCTTACCTTGCTCTGCCTGCAGATGCGTGCTGCTGAGAGCGGGATAGTTTCTGGGTGAGTCACGCTGACCGCCCGACCCGTAGCTGCTTCTGGGCAGAGCTGTGCTCTGCATGATCAGCGGGCTCCGAGGGTGACATTGTTTCCTGAATGATGTAACTGAAAATTGCCTTTCCCGCGCTTCTCGTTTCCTGACCACTTTCCTCTTTGTTCTCCAAGACGTTCCGGCAGCTGCGCGTCTTTTACTCCTGATCTTTTTTTTCCCCCCTGCGAACCTGCGTGAAGACAAGTTATGTCAACAGCTACTTTAATTAATTTGGTACGAAATGGAGGGTATCAAGTGAGAAGGAGGGCCGTGCTCACATCCCGCTTCTTGCAAGACGAGAAGCGCCCGACAGGCGCCTGCTACGTCTCCAGCTCCGAGCGCCGTGCTTCCCGCTTCGATTCGGACGGGAGCGGGAAGCCCACCACGTGGGACACCTTCGGCATCTGGGACAATCGCATCGACGAACCCATTCTCCTGCCGCCAAGCATAAAGTATGGGAAGCCGATTCCAAAAGTGAGCCTGACCAACGTGGGCTGCGCGAGCCACATCGGGAAGCGCAAGGAGAACGAAGACCGGTTTGATTATTCTCAGCTGACCGAGGATATCCTGTACTTTGCGGTGTACGATGGACACGGTGGGGCAGCAGCAGCTGACTTCTGTGATAAGTACATGGAGAAATATATTAAGTAAGTGCCCATCAAGTGAATGTGTGTAAAATAAATTACAGTAGAAATTCTTCCTTAGGGGTGAAAGGGAATGGGTGGGTTGAACATTGTTGCTAATCCTCCAAGGTTACGTAGCCACCTGTCCTAAGGGGACAGCACCAGCACCAGATGGAACAGACAAGCTATGAACTACTGTGTGTGGTGCCTGCCCCAGTGAGCAAGGCCACAAAGACAAGAGAGCAAAATACGATTGTGCCTGTCATCCAGGAAATTACTGGGAACAGAGGGAGAGTGTGAACTGGCTGTTTTCACGTGGGTTCACTCTGATGATGGTTTGCTTACACTCTCCTGTATCTCTCTATCACATCCCTGAAAGTTAGAAGAGGAACTTTTATATTTGAAAGATTACAAGAGGTTGCTGCCAGTGAAGGTCATGAGTAAAATCATGTTACCTTTTCACTGAAATCCAGCATTATTCAATGCCTGCAGGGAGGAGATAAGACTATGAAACATATTGATCAAAATGTGTATTTCTTGGAGTTTAATTTTTTGTTTGCTGGTTTGTTTCTAGGGAATTTCTTGCTGAGGAGGAGAATTTGGAGAATGTTTTGAGCAAAGCTTTTCTAGAAATAAACAAAGCATATGAAAGGCACGCTAATCTCTCTGCTGATGGTAGGTAACAGAATATTCTGCTCACATGGGTGTGGACATTACCATTTGCCTTACTTGCTCAGTAAGATGTCCAGAAAAGTGCTTGAAAACATTTTTACTTAACACAGGATTTTACTCTGATCACTTAACTGCAAATGACGCAATTATGGTTTACCTCCTTGAAATGAAATAGCTACTGAAAGTCTCAATCAAATTTACTGTGGGAGTTATGAGTCTGGATGTTAGCATAATCACCAATTAATTTCTCTTAGTGTGATTCTGTCAAGGACGGTGTTTGTCAAGGTAGCTAAGAGTGGTTTGAATTTGCAAGGACCATAATTTTACTGTGTGAGAAAGGTGGAGGGGGGAGTTTTGTTTGGGTTTTCTTGTGGGGAGGGGAAGTGGTGTTTTTATATGTTTGTTTGTTTGTTTGTTTAAAAGCAACAGTGTCAAAGTTCCCCCTTCTAACTTGGCTGTTTCACCTGAGGAGGAACATAAGCCACAATTAATGCAATTGATATTGCTTCTGCACAAACAGAATCACAGGAGTAGCTGAGTGTGAAAGGGGAAAAAGCAGTGAAGAGGAAAACAAGTTTGGCTGTGGTAAGGCTGTGGTAAAGCTGGCACCAGCCCTTTTAGAGTCCGTAATCCTGGCTTTTAATGAAGTTCTTGTATATGTGTCTAGAGACTAAGTACATCTGAAGTTCCAGTTCCAGCAACTGGAGTTTATAGAGAGTAACTTGGGAAAGGAGATAGAGGTGCCTGTCCCAGTTCTGTCACAGGAGTTTCCTTGGCAATGAGATACAGTTTTCAGAGTCAGTTTAGCCAGTCTTAAAAAAAACCCCAAACCAATCCAATCAAAAAAATCCCACCACCAGCCCACAACAAAAAAACCCAACCACCAAATCCACCCTCCCTGTCCCAGACAAGGAGAAAGTCTGTCCCAGTGCTGGTGCAGGTGCTGGCAAAATGACTGATGTCATTCCAGAAGGACAAAAACTGTAAAAGTTTTCTCTCCAGGAAAGACTGGAAACCAACAAGTCCTCTAGGGACTGAAGTGATACTGTATTCTGAAGCAGCTTTTCTTAAGCATTGAATGAGTAGAGTCAAGTAATGGAATGGCTTCCTGCACTTTAACTGCTAGATGAGTCTAGGTAGACTCAAATATTTCCTGGCAGGACAGGTAGCTTGACAGCACTGTGAGAGATACACACCTTTCCTCTTTCCTGGTGCAGACTAAGGTATCAGGAAAAGTATCTTAAGTCCTGAAATGCAGCCCTTTAAAAAGGGGGGTTAAAACTATAAAGTTCATTTTCCCATTGTATTTCATGTCCTAAAAAAGTCCAGAGTCACTTTTGACCTACAGGGTGAGTTTTAATTGCGCTTCAGTAGAGCAGATGTGCTTTTTATCCTAGAGCCTCCTTGCAAATATTTTTTCTTAAAAGCCCAAGTCCAAGACAGCATTTGAATGCAACTTTATGTGCTTCCCAGGATCAGAACCTTTAATTTTCATTAACATGAAGATCTGTTTGTCCCTCTCCCTGCCCCCTCTTGGTTTGGTTCATCACAGTTAAGTGTCAGAGCAGCTCCTTGAGGAGAAGGATTGAGAACTGTACTTGATATATTACTCAGTTTTTCTGAAAGCAGTTTCCAGTTATGATATTTCATACTTGGAGACTTACAGAACTGTGTTACCGCAATATTTGACAGAAAAATTGTGCAGCAAGCTGAGCATTTTAGAACTGCTTGTAGGACTTTTTTCGTATCATTTAACCAGCTGGCGCTGCCTAATGCCAGCAAACTTAAGCAATGGTTGCCAGGATACTGTGCAAGCCCTCTTAATTAAAAAAGCTTCAGGTCAAGCAAAATAGAGGGTAAAAGTGTTCTCAGACATCCACAGGGACCACACTCTGGCAGGCACTCAGTATTTCTCAGGTAGGCTGAACACCTATAAGCTCTTGGGGTCCAAGTGCTGGCTGAAAATCAAGCTCTGAGGCAAAGAATGGAGTAACAGGGTTGCGAATTTATGAACAGATTAAACTTGTTGCATATCTGTTGCTAAAATAATTCAATACTGTGTTTTGACTGCTTTGTGTAGATATTTTTGTTGTTGCTGATGTTTTGAAAGTTACATAAAATTTCAGTGCTTGGCATGTGTCTTTGTTGAAGCCTACTTCCAACCTGATTCAGTTTGCCAGCAAAATGTGTGATTAATTGTGGCTATTCTAGATGTGACAGTCAAGAGAGTTGCTAGAATAGCTTGAAAATGGTGGCTGGTTGTGGAACACAGTGTATCTGGGATACACTGGATGCTCCCCAAGACTGACCTCAGTTTGAAACCTGGCCACAGCTGATGAAGTGGAGAATAATAGCTTAGTCTTGTTCCAGTAAATGTCCCTTCCAGGCTCACTCCTTTCACTGTGTCTGCAGAAAAACCAGTGCATGTTGAGGATGTCCAGGTCTTTACTAACACACAGTCAGCTTGGAAGGTGTGTACCTGGGTGTTTGAAGGAACCTAAGTCTAAGGACAAATCCCTGTAGCCAAAATGGCATGTTTGAGGCCCTGTTTATCATACTATTTAAGTGGTGAAAACCTTATATAATGGCACCAAGTTAACAGGACTAGAGATGTGCCTTGGAGTCTTCAAGAGCATGGCCCTTTGTAGGTCATTTTACAATTGCAGAATATTGGAAATTACAAATGGAAAATACATAGCATAATAGTTTCTGTGAGCTTTCAGTAATGAAAAAGCATGGTATATGTATGTGTTTCAGGTACTGCTGCTGTGTTTGGCATGCAGTGCTGCTGGAGGGCTGTACTGGCCTGCTGGAGACTGTCACTCTGACAGGGATCTGTACCTGTTGTTTCACACAAAAGCATAAGAAACTTGCTGTAGGCAGGCCTGGGGTAATCTGTCCTCTGCCTAAATCCCGTCTAATCATTAACAGCTTGGAGATATGCCTGAGCCCTGAAGCTTGATGTTTGATATCTCTTCAAAAATGCATTTTCATTCCCTTCCACACCTTTACATACATCCAGTCACTTTCATGCCACTGCTAAACTTAGGTAAAGGATGCAGTAAAGGAAGCTCACATCCAACAAATGTCATTATCCATGGGACAGCTGCCATGGATGGGCAGAATGTTCTGGTATTTTTGACCAGCAGTAAACACTGAAACGTAAAGGCTGCTCCTGCTCATTGTAAGCCAGTGCTCAAACTACAGGGAGTCTCTGTCCATCAGCCTTCATGCTCAGTGCATCCCAACTCTAACCACATTGGCCACTCACTTCTGGAATAGCCATTTTATTATGCTGAGCAAACAACAAAAGTTATTTTAAAAAACCCTAAATTTTAAAAGTAGTGGGGCTTGGGTTTGGTTGTTTCTTTTTTTTTTTTTTCAAGTTAACCATTCAAAAAATGATTTTTATTTCTTTACATATGTTAACCTGCAACACTGAGGAAAAGGGAGAGCTGCAGAAATTGTACTTAAGTATTTCATAAATCCATCGGCATTGCAAAAGAAGCCTTTTTATCCAAGGGCCCTGATTATTACCTAATCAAGTTAAAAGCTACTAATTACAGTCTTAAAAGGGTGTTAACTTTGCGTATTTCCCATGGGCCAGAACAACTCATATACTTCTATTCAGTGCCTTTAAGATGGCTCCATTTCAGTTGGCACTGGTTTGGACTCCCCATTTTAGTGTTATATATAAACATATATATCAAAAATAAATAAATAGAGGAAACAGATTTGGCCATATTCTATACTAAAGGCGGTCTTCAGAGTGGCCACTCTTGCCATATGTCAGACAGCTGGCCCTCTAGCATAGATAAAATTCTTTGGTTGATTCATGAGTTGGTATTTTTCTCTACAGGGTAGGGGGGAAAATGTAGATTTTATTTTGGCTGAATTTAAACTGGTGTTGTCACATAGTTTCAGCAAGAAGGTGAGAATGGTGGCAATTCCCCAGGAGCACCAAGGCTGATTTACCTGTAGCCAAAGATGCACGTGCAAGCCTGAAATGCTCCCTGTCTGACCTGAACAGAAAGTGCAGGCAAACCCGAGAGTGAGTCCTTCCCGTGTTCTGCAGCCCTTACTCTTTCATCTCCAGTGTTGCAGGTTTATTTTGTTTGAACAAAGTCCCTGGGTGAATTTCCTATTTGCCTCTGTGTGCGTGTTATTTGTGGCAGACACTGTACCTGGTCAGCAGCTCTAGAACTGGAGGCCCTGGACATGTGCTGGGCTTCAGTGGAAAGAGAGATCTGCTTAATTTTGTCCCAGGTGAAGGAGTCCAGCGGTTCCTAGCCTGGACTACTGGAAGGTTCCCACATCCTCTTTGTCACATTAGTTGAGATGACTTGCAGTAAAAGTTGTCCAGTGAGTGTTAAGAACCTATTGAAAGATCTTAGTTTTATAGTGATATTGTTAGGAAAACAAAATAAACTCTTTAATTGTTAAAACCAATACATATGCTGATGCAACGTATTTTGTATTATTAAATAAACTAGCAGCAGTTGTAGTAAAGCATTAGAAATGTTATCCCATCATCATTCCTGTGGTTTTGAGCAGTGCTAGAAATCACATAATGCAATACCCATGTTCTTGAGTCCCTACCCAGATCATGAACTGGTTCCAAGAAGGAGATTGTGAGCAGCTTGTGTTTTTTATTAGGAGTGCCATTTAACTAATAAACATACAAAGTTCAAGTTGCTATGTCTGTTACTACAATTCTGGACAGTGTGTTGTCTTGTTCTTTTGTACCATCCCTTGATTTTGTGATAGCAGCTCTTTTCTTTGGGAGTTTGCACTCAAAAGATGCAGATTCACCCAAGTGTCCAAATGCTTCCAGTCTTCTATGAATTAAAGACTGTGGACTTAACTTTTTCTGAAACGGCTTATGTTTCTCAGCATAATCCCAAAACCACAGAATGAAACGGGAAAGTAGCAGCAGTTCTGCATTAATTTTTATGTCTGTCTAAAATGCATTTTCTGTAAAATAAAAAGGTAGTTTTACATAGGTTCTTTATTTCACTTCTTCTAACTGTAGGCTAAAACAGGTATTTTACTGGTTCTACTAAAATTTCTAATCACACTGCTACTTGTTAGCATCTCACTTTCATAATGTGCCTCAAAGTGAGGCTGCACCAGACTAGTCCTTGCTTCAACTTAGAAACAGGATGTCAGTGCTTACCTGAATAGTCCGAAGCTTCCCACATATTTTGGAATATCACAGCCTGCGTGGCAGCCATGCCATAAGCCAAGGTTTGGCCTTGGTCTCCATGGCTGATGCTCACCATGGACATGTTGATTCAGTGTACAGCTAAACCAAGTCCTCACTGCAGTAATAATACCTGTTTTAAATAATAATACAAGCTTAGTTAATGCTGTTTAGTGAGGGATTTTTTTCCTTTTGATTCATCAGCTCGCTGGTTTCACTGCACAACAAGGCTCAATGCATCTTTCAGGGCTTTGTGCACTTCAGTTTACACCCAGCCCTGTGTTTCTTGCAGGGTGCTGAGGCCTCACAGGGTTGGGGAAAGAGGTTGTCAAGACCCCAGAGCACTTGCATTCCTGTTGCTGTTTGCTGGCAGCTGGTCAGAGATGGGACTGGCTAGCATTCCTTGGGATCAAATGTGCAGTCCTGTTTCAGATCCATCTCGTGTCCCTGGGGTCAGGCCTGCAGGGCCACATAGTTGTAGCTGAGCTCTGCCAGAAGCAGTGATGGAAAGATGTTTAACTGTTAAGAGTTAAATACAACCCTAGTGTAAGCCCAAAACTCACCTCGATTTGGCTTGCTTTGAAAAACTGGAACAACTGGAAAAGCCCAGAATGCAGGTGACCTACAGAGGGCCTTTCAAGGGGATTTGCATTGGCTGTGAATGCAAATGTGTTCCAGGCAGCAGCTGGTCCTGGGTTACCTCTGCAGAATTTGCAGGAAGGGAAGGTACTAATTGTACGATGGGACTACTCCTTTCAAAAAGCAAAGGAAAAAACCAAAGCTGGGCAGTTCTTCTCGCATTTTCTTTGCTGCAGATAAAACTACAGATCTTTTCTAAAATAGGCAGACTCACATTTCTTCTTTTCAAGCACTTCTGTTTATTCCAGAGCATTGTAGAAGTCGAGATGAAAAGCCCTTCAGTTTACTTGCAGAAGTTAATCCAGCCAGGTTCCTGTGTGCAGTCAGCCAGCTCAGCACCCAGGGCTCTGTTCTGCCCTCGAGGCAGGCACTGTACACCCCGGTAAGTGATCCCAGCAGTGCCCTGGGCACGTTGCCTGGACAGCCACTGCCACCTGACTGCATCAGTTTGCAGGCACAAGGCAAAGCAGAATCCCAGAATTCAGCTTCTCCTTTGTGCTGAAACCTCCAGCAAGTGGACAGGATCTGAAGGGAGTAGCATTCCCTCCTGAAAAAAGCCAGTGGCCTGTTGGCTGAACCTTTCTTCCCTTGGCAAGGCTGGGGAAATCAAAGCGGGAGTGTTAACAGCTCTGACAGCAACAGGGGAGTGCCCCAGACTGATAAAGGAGTGATCCATTGCTTCTCCTCTGGTGATCTACATGGAACTACAGTTACTATTACTCAATTGCCCCCTTCACCACCTAACAGAAGGGAAGAGCCATCACCTGTGTGGTGACCTACCTGTGCAGTCACTGTGCCCAGGGATAAGGTCAATAACATGTAACTTGAGGTGAGCTAGTGGGACAGAAAAGCTATTTGCTATAGGCTGTAAGGAAGCAAGTGTACCTTGCAATGCCTTTATTCCACTTGCCCTGTTTGCATGGAGCCATGTTGTTGCACAGAAATACTTATTCTTTCCACTTCCCCTCTCTTTCCCCAGTCCTACATGCATGCATGTTTGCTCTATTTTTTTTTCCTTATATGTAGATTTAGTTTAAACTTAAAAGCAGTTACTTACTGGTTATGTAGAACACAAGTTGTCTTCATTTCACCAGCTGAAACTGTTGCTGCTATAAATGGTTCTATGCTTTGAGGCAGTGCTAAAACCTCTCTTTCATATGACATTTATAGCAACTCTGCTGAACTCTGGGACCACTGCAACAGTGGCTCTGCTCCGGGACGGCATTGAGCTGGTGGTGGCAAGTGTGGGAGACAGTCGTGCTCTGCTGTGCCGAAAGGGAAAGGCCATGAAACTCACCATTGACCATACTCCAGAAAGAAAGGAGGAGAAGGAAAGGTACCTGCTGGCTGGTCATGTGGCTTCCCAGAGCATGGCTTCAGTCAGGATGGGCTTGTATTCTGCTGCTGGGTTGGGCCAGGAAGAAAGTAGAGAGTTGAACGTGGTGCACTGAGACCACCTCTGAGCTGGCAGTAAACGGTACAGCTCCAGTTAATTCATTAGGTTCCATTTAGAGGATGTGGAAAGCTCTCCATGAGCATAAACTGTCTCAGCAGTAAGATCGGCCTAAGTAAAATTCAGTAGAGCCATGACCACGTGGTTCAGACTTATCCAAGACTGCCAAGCTAGAACCAATTCCTGAAGAAATGCACTGTGGTTCCCAGGTCATGACTCAGCCCACCAGGACGCATCCCTTCTGTGGAACCCTTCAAACAGCTAAAGGCAACCCTCAGTCTCCCAGCTTAGGCACTCCATGCCTCATTCCCCATTGCGGATAGAGACAGAAATTGCAGATGGAGACAGGGGTAATGGTGTGAAGCAGCAACTCATGTTCACTTTTTTCTTTTGTGCCTGTGGACAGGATTAAGAAGTGCGGTGGCTTCGTTTCCTGGAACAGTTTGGGACAACCTCATGTGAATGGTAGACTTGCAATGACGCGGAGCATAGGAGATTTGGAGCTTAAAAACAGTGGTGTGATAGCCCAGCCAGAAACAAAAAGGGTTCAGGTAAAAGAAGGTCTGATTAACAGGGACAGCAACATTCGGACTAAGGGGCATCATAGGTATTCGATGCAGGTGGCAGCACCCACACGACATGAGCCCAGGTGAAGCCTGATGGACACCTGCTGGTTTCTATTGAAGTAACTAGAGGGTAATTCTAATTAAATTGTTTCAGATTAACCCTGAAAGAATGGAAAATAATCTGGTACTAAATTCAACCAGATCAACTTCTAAGTCCCATTTCTCACAGTAAAATACATGATGAGGGAAGAAAGATAACACATGATATCCATTACTGAAATACAGAGGTGTTAGTCTGGCTGGGTCCTGTGGTCAGATGAATAACTTTGAGGTTAGTGCTGGTATAAAACCATCACTGAGAACCAGGTGGGATATGGATGGGCCACCATCCAAAAAAAAGTAGAATATGGTAGAGGTTTGCACAGCTGAGAGGAAAGGGCATCTGCATGCATCTTACCATAGCTCTCTAGTTGTGCAGAAAACAAATTAACCACCCAGAAGGTACTCAGCATAGTTGCCCTCACTTTGGCAGGAAGGCTCTCCTTTCAGCTCACATTCTGTTTGTTACTTTTTCCCTATGCACCTCCCAAGGCCCTGGAAACTTACATTCAGTTGGTCCTATAAAATGCCACCCACTAGGCCTGAGGGCTTTAGGGAGATGACCACAGTGCTGTCATGTCTTCCTTGAAATCCTCAGTTTCAGGAAGAATTTTGCTTGCTGGATAACATATCTGGTCTTTTGGCTTCCAAGGACTGGAAGCACCTTAAGCCACTCTCCTCCAGTACAGTGAACACAGTCTGTGTGACTGATAGATGTACCCGAGGATTCAAGGTGCAGCCTTGGCTAGCCAAGGGCTTGCAGGTTCCAATTAGTCCTTGCACAGAAAACAGGAGAGCAGGCACTACCCCTGGACAAAGTGCTTTGCAACAGAGTGTAGAAACGTGAAGGCAGTTTCATTTGCCTTGCAGCACTCACCCCATTGTTGTGTGTACTGTGTGCCTTTACTGCAGTTGCATCACGCAGATGACAGTTTCCTGGTCCTTACCACAGATGGCATTAACTTCATCGTGAACAGTCAGGAGATCTGCAACTTCATTAGCCAGTGCCATGATCCTGCTGAAGCTGCCCATGTTGTTACTGAGCAGGTAATGCTGGGGCTTCTCTTGCCACCAAATGCTTGTTGTTTTTTGTTTGGTTTGATTTAAAAAATCCCCAAGTATACAACCACACATCCAAGCGAATTGAACTTTTTTCCTTACTTTGTCTTCCCACATCAGGCATCAGTTCAATTAACTTGCTTAGCTCACAGCCCACTGTAACTGCAGCTTATTCCTGTGCTGAATTTGCCATCAGCTTAGACAGGAATGGCTGCAGTTCTGGATGGTGGCATGTCCTGTGGAAAACTCTGGGGCACACCAGAGTGGAGCATCAGGGCTGGGAAGGAGAGTCTTGGGTCTCAGGGCATGCTGTCCCACGTGGAGCCAGACGCTTGTCTCCTTTTCCAAGCCAGACGCTGATGCTGACACTGTGTTTGTTCCCTCAGGCAGTGCAGTTTGGCACCGAAGACAACAGCACGGTTGTCATAGTGCCCTTTGGAGCCTGGGGCAAGTACAAGAATGGCGAGGTCAGCTTCTCCTTCAGCCGCAGCTTCGCCTCCAGCGGGAGGTGGGCGTGAACACCCGCCACAGCCACCCTTCCCTGCCATAATCTGGCCACGGCGTGCGACAGGAGAACCCATCCATCCGCTCACAGGCTGACTCAGTGTCTCATCCATCTCCTCTGTTCCCAGTGCCATAGAAGGTGCCAGCGCTCCCTCGGTGCGTAACGCCCCGCTGCTGCTTACGGCTGACCGCGTTTTGCTGCTTGAGGTTATTCCATTGGCACCGAGGCGGCCGTTTGGGATTGTCCTCCCAGCAGCTCCACACATCACTTTGTTCACGTAGACGAGGCTCTGGGGTTTCACCTGAGGCTGGAGGGGTTGCACAGTTGTTTCATACCTACTTGTATTCCCCTTAGTTACCTGGCAGCTGTGTAAGCCTGAGCCGCGCACTGGCTTCCTTGTACGTTAATACGTGGGGGAACAAACGCACAATGTTCTTAGGTAGACAGAAAGAGGGTTTGTGGTCTTCCTCTGCTGCAGCCACCCAAAACTCCTCTGTGCTTCAGGAGAAGTGGGTGAAAAACAAGGGAGACGTTTCAGAAGTGTTTCAGTTCTGATGCCAGTGGCATTCCATGTAGCTGTAAAACTTCCCGAGACAGTGCTGCTTTGCAGGGCTTTATGCTCTCACCGCCATCATCCGTGATCCTCTAGCTCCAAGGAGACAGACCAGGCTGGAGCCACGTGCTGTTGGACAGATGGGAACCTCTCTCCATTGGGTCCAAAGCCTGTATGGTCTCTGTGGACCATGCGGCAGCCCCCTGCACTGTCTTCTCTTTGCTGTGTCAGTGCTTGACAGGAGCACAGAGGAGGGAAAAAGACGCACAGTTTTGATACCCAGAGACTCTCATCAACTTGAATTTCTTTTCTGTTTTGTTTTTTAAATAAAGAAAATAAGCTAATTTTGAAGAGTTTACGGTTCAAGATTTGATGTGTAAGACAGTTTTTTTCTTCATAAATACGTGAGGATTTTCCTGCCTTCTGCTGAAGTTGTCTGAGCAAGTTGTGATCTCCCTTATCTCTTCATGGTATACAGGGACATGCCCCAAGCAAGCTAGAGAAAGGAGAGAGAATAACATAAGGTAATTTTTACCAGTTTTGGGTATTGTTTCTAGCAGGTGTCACATATTCAGATACCAGAAAGTAGTTTTATACTTAAAGGAAATGTTTCCATTTACCTTCTTGGAGGGGGTGTCTGTGTCCAGTGAGGCATGGGGGGGGACCAGACCCTGAGCCTGCTTATACCACTGCTGTGACATGGACTGCATGTGACATGTTGGCAGCAGGTAAGATCTGTCCCAGCGTGCCTTGTTCAGACCTCCTTCATACTCTGTTCCACATCAGTTGTGCAGCTCCCGTGGCCTCCAGGTCACCCTGTTGCACTGAAATATGGGCAGAGAAGAATTGGTCTTTCCTCAGGCTTGCCAGAGTATTTCTCATTCTATGGATATTTCTAACAGCACAGTTGTTAAAAACAAAACAAAAAATGAAAGAGATGAAATGCACTAAATCACCTTGCAGAAAAAATTCCTGACGTGCCTGGGCTGATTCTCATTTTCCAGTGTGAAGCACTTACCTTCATTACTTTTATCCCTGTCCTTTTAGTCCAGGGTTACCCCTTAGGCAGTCATTCCACATGTTTTTCCTTGCCGCTGGTCGAAGACCTAGCAGCACCCAGCAGTGCACTGTGTTGTACTGACATCATTAAGTTCTCTGTGTTTGAGAGTGTGCTGGTTCTCTCCCATCACTTGGTGTATTACATGGTGTGCATAACTTGTATATTCAGTACAGAGAGCTTCTGAGTCAGTGTATATAAGTCTGTGTTGTACTGGATGCCGGTGCCCAGGCCTCTCCAACGAGCACACCACTGTTTTACAGTTGTAATTCCTTCTCTCCCCTCAGATTTTCCCCAGGGTTAGGGTTTGGTGTTCACCTGAGGTCAGAACGGTTGCTGGTCCTGGGCTTACCTGAGTCAGGGAGGGCACTTTCTGTCATTAACAACAAGAGCAGGTTCTCAGTCTGCAGCAAGTTCGAAGATTCCCACAACCCACGTGTGGCAAAAATAGCAAAACACGGCCTCTCCTGAGCACCTGAGGAGACACTGAAGTTCAGAGAGCTGCTCTGGTTGGGCTGCAGCAGGAACTCTTGACAGCCCTCCCTCCGGTCAAAGTGTCCTGCTAAAACAGCAAGTCTGGTAGTTCCTAGCAAAGGATCAACCACAGCACGCAGCAGTTACTCCAGGCACAGGGAAGGGTTGGAGTCAACCTCTGGAGAGGGAGTTGTTTGTGGGGGTGGCTTTGGTATGCAGTGTCAGACCCTCTTGATGGGCACTACAGGGATTTGGACAAGCTCCCTTGACACTGTCCTGTTCCATATGCTGCTTATTTAAGTTTGGCCAGCTAGATCTATGCAGACAGGAGATATCAAGGGCTGAGGGTGTTCCTGACAAGTAAACACTGAATTTGGGTTTTTTTATGAGCAGTGTTGGATATTTGCCAAGCTGAATACAGGCTGCTAATGAAAAACACTGCAAATGAAGAGCAGGTGCACTGAGAAATGAGCTGGCAGCTGAAGCAGCTTCTAAACATTGACCCAGATGTAACATGAAATGAAAGTTTTCCTTCTCATTGGAGAGTTTTGGGGCATTTTTTTGTTTTATCCCTATGTGGTTGTCTGATTTCATAGAGAACAAAAGCAGCTGGGAGCTTTTATTTCTCCTGACAGAGTGTTTATCATCTCAGAGGAGGGTCCATCCGTAACTTCCTTTAGATTTAAAAAGGAAAGGATAAGACAAATTCTGAAAAATAGAGGATGATTAGATAAAGATGGACCCAACAGTTGCCATTACTGCTTTTGTACAATCACAGCAACACTTGGATTGGGAAGTGTTGTTTCCTGTCTTTACCACTCCATTACATTGGGTGGCCCCTTCTTAACAGCTCTTTTCCCTCTCAGTGTGTGTACAGGGGCTCCCATCTCACCACCATCCCACTTCCTCATGTGCTCCCCTGCTCATGGGGGAAGAGCTGGAGTGCACTGTGCAGCATCTCCCTGGGGCAGGAGAGTCCTGGGGCACCCCTGGCAGCCAAGGGCCCACAGGCAGGAGGGGGTACAGAGATTCGTTTCAAAGACACTCTCTCCATAGCTGGTGTGTCCATACCCCGGCAGCACGTCGCTGCCAAGCTGTTATGATGCTGGGGCACTTTGAATCACTGTCCTCCCATGTGCACAGGACACCCTCAGGATCTTTGGAGACCTCACCTTTGTCTAGATCACAGTAGATGGCTTCCAGCATTGTGATTCTCTCAAGTACTGGATGCCTTCATCTCCAGTAGTCCATTTTGTAGGGGAGTTCACTCTTGGGAAGAGCCATCTCCAGAGGCTGCAAATTGCTGCCTCTTTTCCAATTCCTCTCTCAATTCCCCAGTTCCTAGCAAGGTATCCCAGCTGTAGGGCTTCCTTACCTTCCAGATTCTTGCTGTCAGCACCATTATCCCAGAATTGGATCAGCCAGGCAGCAATCCACTCACCTGGAGTCCTGTAATCTTTCTGCATGAGGTCAGGGACAGGGTAATTTCTGCTTCCTGTCTGAATTCACTCACTCCTTCCTCTAATTAATTCATTGAAGGACCAGCATCTTGATCAAGCCTTTCCTCTTCTTCCTCCTTCCTTACTAATCGATGATATGGACCTGTTGTTTTCCTTGTCTACTGTTTCTTTTCACTCCTGGGGCAATTACTGTAGTTGCTGCAGTTGTTTGGGTCCCTGCCTAGACCACAACCCCCTGAGAGCACTTGAACTGTGGCTGCACAGGGACAAGTCAGGTCCCAGTACAGGGACGAGGAGCTGCTGGTTTTCACTGGGGTGAGGCAAAGCACCCTTCCATCAGGTGACACATGAGTTTGCCAGGGTTGATTACCTGTTCAGGTGTAAAGTGCTAGGCTATGGGAGGTGTTATCTGTCCTAGGAACCTGCCCAAATCCTTCCACACATGCTGCCACCCAGGGGATCGGGTGTATTTCAGTATTGCCTCGCCCCAAAAATCCTCTCTTACACCATGTCATCACCAGATTCCACCAACCCCATAACATGCCACCAGTGTTAATTGGCAGTGTTAACAGCTCACACAGGCATGAACAAAAACCTCTGGAGCCTGCACAGTCATCCACATCGATCCCAAGTAGAGAGTGGGAGATGTATTCCCTCATCGTCTTGTGGGGACCAGACAGCTCCTGCAGCACAGCGAGGCCGTCAATGCCAGGACAAAGCCCAGAGCCATTGTTTGGGCTAATGTGCTCCCAAGGTCAGCAAAATAAAGAGATAAGCAGTGCAGCCAGCAAGCCCCACGACTCACACAGGAGCTTCCCACTTAGTAACTGCTGTAGCTGTAGCTCACTTAACACAAAGCTGCCCTTGTCTCCTGCCCCACACTCGGTGCCAAAAAGGACAACAGGGGGGGTTGACCTTGACTGGACATCAGGTGCCCACCAAGTTGCTCTATCACTCCCCTTCTCAGCAGAATGAGGGTGGGGGAAGAAAATAAGAAGGGAAAGAAACCCATATTACTCGAGATAAAAGGTATTTTAATGAAGTGGATTAAATACTTATTCTTTACCATCAGCAGACAATGTCTGGCCACTTCCTGGGATGTAGGGCTTCAAGGACACAGTGGTTGCTCTAGAAGACAAATGTAGTAAACGCTTCCCTCCTTCTGCTAGCTTTTGTTGCAGAGCAGAGAGAGGGGGGGAATGCTGGGCTGACACGTCTGATGCTGTGGCAGCGCTGCCCAACAGTACCCAAAGCCCTGGTGTGTTACCAGCCCCTTTCCAGGTACCAGTGCACAGCCCAGTACCACGGGGCTGCTGTGGCCAATGAGCTCCATCTCAGCCAGACCCTGCACACACTTGCATGTTTGCTTCTATCTGGTCACTAATACTCCTGCTGCCTCTAGCAGCTCTGCAAGCAACCAGCTGTACGCCCCAGAGCGCTCCTGCACAGCAGAGAGCTCCTTTCAGCTCAAGCACAAAGAGCAAATTGTCCTAACAACAGCAGCTGCCTGTCAGAGGGGTTTGTTATTGCAGGATATTGAAGGATCTTACACTTTCAGGGAAAAGAAATAGAATCTGTTTGCTCTGTTTGTTGCAGACTGAATCAAACATTAAGGGTGACCTACTGAGCAGACTGTAACAAGTGTTTGCTTTTTTTCCCCTGCCTTTTAGAGAATGGATTCCAAGGCCCATGGGATCTGATAAGAGCATTCTTTTTGGCCTGAACTCTCCCCCTGGAGCAGGGGAATCTCTCACTCTACAGGCACTGCAGGAGGACAGGCTGTGGGTGCAGAAATATGCTGTCCAGCTAGGTACTTATTTTTACTGTAGGGATATGGAAGGCAAGGGAGGACCTCACGTTGCTGGGAGAGGTGTTCAAACCGCAGCTGAATAGAAACAGCTTGGTCTCTGTGCCACCTGGAAAGGGAGGGTTTGTGCTTTGTAGAGGGAACTTGCAAAAATGTCACTTGGAGGCTTGATTTAGGACAGCTGGTCTCTCTGGGTGATGAACACAGTGCAAGAGACTGAAACGGGGATGAGATCCACTGGCTCATATAATATGGGGCCTTCACTGCAATCAAGTCCCTTTGGACTGAAATGCTCAGGGCTGGAGAATAATCATGGAGCACAGTTTGTGCTTGAGGGTGTGGAAAGAAATCAGTATCACTGCTTTTTCCATACTTGGGGGAAATGAAAATTGTGAGGAGCTTAGACTCACCACAGGATTTCTGCTGACTTCCACAGGATCAGGGTATCTATCAGGCCACATTTTCTGTCTCAGCAGTGGATGTGCTGTGGTCAAAGGCATTGGATTTCCAGCTAAGGGAGAAGCACAAAACAGCAGATACCAGTGAAACTGGTATAATGTGAATTTTTCTTGAACAGTCAAGTGGGGCACTGCTGGGTCATTGGTCACTCACTCAACAAGCTGAATGTATGGTATGGCAACACTCTGGATATCCCGTGGTTCCAAGGATGCTGCTCTGCATGCACGGATCTCTCTCGGGACCCAGGATATGGAGAGCTTGGGCACTGGTGCGTGCTATAACTGCCTACAGACTTAAGTGCAATTGCACACATTCATTACATAGTTTGCCTTAGGACTGCAAGTCATTCCTGTGGTTTGATGCTTGTCTTCAGTGCAATCAGTGTCTGAATTTCATCTACTACTGTATTTCATAGACATGCCTATTTTGCCTTTTTGTTTCTTAAAAAATATTTGTTCATTTTCATCAGCTCAAAGCTACAGTGGAGCAGATAAGTCTGTACTGGAATGCTTCCAAGATATTTTAATAAAAACTGGCTTCTAGGAGTTGTGTTGCTACAAATGGAATTTTTTTCTTCCCCTGCATTGCAAACTACCAGAAAACATTCAGCTTCCCAAGCTGTGCCACCCCTGCCCTGTCACCCCCCAGCCTCAGCACCTGCCATGAAGAGCTTCCGATAACCAAGGCTTTGCCTACAGGGACATTCTCCCAGTGATAACCAGTGCAGGGCATCTTCTGTCTCTGGGCTTTGCTCCATTAGGGTGACATGTTCTAACTTGCCATTTTTGCCTGCCTGGGCGGCTGTCATGGTGAGCAATGTCATCCTGTGACACAATGCAAGGAAACAAATTGGGCCTCCTCAGCAAAAGAATGTATTTTTGCTTCTGTGTGAATGCAGGGCTTTTCTGTTACACTTTAGGAAATTTTAAAGAGAAAGTAAGAACTTTTTTAACTCGGCTGCAGAAGTAACCCTGAGATCCCTAGCATTTTTAATTTAATTTACAGCTGAACTCAAACCTATTTTGCTCTCTCTCCCCTGATAGAAGCATCCTTGATTTCAG
This sequence comes from Acropternis orthonyx, assembly GCA_035583155.1. Lineage (NCBI taxonomy): Eukaryota > Metazoa > Chordata > Aves > Passeriformes > Rhinocryptidae > Acropternis > Acropternis orthonyx. The sequence goes on along the minus strand of JAWWEU010000125.1, from coordinate 13,040,242 downwards.
TGAAGTCTTAGCAGCACTTTATAGCTGATCCCCAGCCCTTCCTTGCAGGACCAAAGTCGGTCCTTTGTTGTTATCCTTTGTCTCAGCTCAGTTTGGAGCTGATCATCTCTCAGATACACGCACATATCCCGTGGTGGTATCGTCATCACTGCTCAGATGGGTGAGTTCTGAGAGCTTGGGCAGTGTGTCGGGAAACCCGCCAGGCAGCTCTGCCCTTTCACAGCAGGTGGGAAAGGGCTCCCGGGTTACTCTGCAGTCGGAGCACTCGTCCCATAGCGAGTGTCCCTGTGACCTGCTGCTTTGTCTGCAGGAGAGGAGGAGAGCGGCTGAATCCCCGCAGCACCACGGTGGTTCCCTCCCAGCTTCATCCAGAGGGACTGGGGAGAGCAGCCAAGCTTTAAGGGCAGCAGTCCCTGCTGTCACACGGGGTGCTCCCAGCAGCTGGCCCTGGGAAGGGCTGGAAACTCCTCCAGGAGTTTATCTGCACCGGCTGGCGTTGCAGCTGATGGCACAGCGTTTCCGTCACTGCTGTTGGGCAAGAGCCTTCCTACACCCACCTCGTGCCTCGGGATTTACAGTGGAAACTTGCTCTTGCCCAGCTCTGCCCAGCAAAGCAGAGCAGGCAGCACAGGCTGGAACTGGGGAGGGAGCAGCCCCTCCTCCCCGGGGGCAGGTGCTGGTGGCTCACCCAAGGGCTACCACTGGCTCTCAGCAACCTGGTTTTGCCTTTTATTTATTTAACTTGATCATTACATTTTTTGGTCATTCCCCTCCATGACGTCACTGCTTTCCCTACACATTCCCTCTATAAAAAGCTCTTGCCACATCCCCTGCTGGCCTGCCCATCCTGCAGCACAGATGCCCTTCGCTGGGGCAGCAGCACACTCTTGAGCCAGCATGACTGTATTTAGGTTCACCTGTGGCCACGTTCAAGTTGTGGTCCCATTTATTGTCCTTTTCTGGGACCAGCCACACCCCCTATGCAGTACCTCAACTGCCCCAGGAACAGAGCAGGCTTCAGCTCCCAGCACATCAGTCCTGTGTCTGTGCTTGCCTACCCCGGCCTCCTCTCTGCATCGTGTGGCCTCACTAGTGAATCAGATCTGTGTCCTGCCATGGACAGACGTGTCCCACTGCCAGCAAACCTTTAGGAACACATACATATCTTTTACAGCTTCCACTGAGCCTGGAAAGCAGCTCCAGGCCTCACCTTTCCAAGTTGTCAGAGTTACTGCAGCTGTCACAAAAGACAATTCAGTCACAACAAATTGCTCACAAATTGGTTTTTACCTGCTAAACTGAATGCCTGGCCTTGGGTGGTGCTTCTGCATGGTGGGACCTGTGGTAGAGCAGGGTTAATGGCTGGTGCACTTGCCATGAGCTTCCTGTCCCTCATCCACTGCCTTGTTATGCTCCAAAACTCACTGCTGGCCCAGCTGATGGGATTTTGCAGTTCCAACACTGACATTAGAGCTGCCACAAATTCACAGGGCACCATTCTTCCTTCTCCCAGACCCAGGTTCAGTGCAGGAAGCTCCCAAAGTGCTATCTATGGCTTTCCTTTTGTTTGTCTGGACAGAAAAGAGCCCCATTAACTCCCCCAACACCTGATTTGCAGCAGGGATTCCAACCTGCATTATCTTAAGGTCAACGCTGAAGCCTGTGCTACATGGGGCAGGGGCGGGACTGCATTTTCCCAATCCAAAGGTCCACCAGGACTGTGGCCCCTGCCCTCGGCTTTTTCCTGGCACCTCCACTCTCTGTACCATGCCTGGGGGATGCCACAGCTTGGGTCACTCCACTCAGCCTCTGGCTTGACAACCTCTTTTGAAAACAAAAAGGGCAATTTTTTTTCTTCTTGTTTCATCAAGGCAGGCTTTCAAGAGGCCTGTGGACAGGAGATTTTGAACATGCCACAGGCTGGGAGGTGGAGAGGTGCAGGGCTACAAAACCACCCTGTGAGGCTGGATCACCTTCCCACCACAGAGCCATGCCCTCCAGCACATCACAAGCTGTGGAGATGAGGCGCTGCCCTGCACTCTGCAGGCAGGATATGACACTGACAGCAAGTTCTCTGTGTCATTCAAAAGGCTGCACCAAGTTAAGGCCATGTTAAATGCCTTAACACAGGCCAAAGAAGGTGCCCAAATCATTGTCTTCCCAGGGAAGATGAGGTTGAAATACTGCATATACTAAACGACCCAGCTGCACAGACCAGCCTGGAGCTGCTGTTAATAGGGTATCTCTCCCCAGAAAGAGCGGGAGGCAATGCCAGACCCCTCACCCTGCACTCAGCATGGTTACCTGGCTCGGAATGTTTCAGTGAGGTTCATCCATGACCTGCTCCACGACCGCAGAACGCTGGGCTGCAGCTATGAAGGGTCTGCAGCCACACGGAGAATCACAGTAATTTTCCTGTAACTGTCAGAGAGAAAGCATATTTTTTTTTTCAGTGTGTGAAAAGACTTAAAATGTGGAAATGCCTTGCGCCTATGAAAAGTGGACATTACCAATCCTATATAACCAAGGCATGGCTTAGGAAGGGCCATGAAAGAGGCTTCTATAACCACTGCTCGACAGCACACTGAAATGTAACTAAAAACCCCCAAGAGTTCAGAGGAGTTCATGTGAAACACAGTACACACAGACAGTTGAGTTTATAGGTAGAAGTTCCTTTTCTTTTACATCTAAAGAAATCACTTGCTGTCACGCTCCAAGAGTGCACTGTCAGTTCTGGTGCCCATCAGCCAAGGACCATGGCAGGCCCAACAGCATTAAAGCCTGGTTTTTAGCTGGAGAAAAACAAGAAACCTCTCATTCTTTAGCATTAACAGCTTAGAAAAGAGTATAAAAATGGATTGAAGAATTAGCAAAATATTTCAGCATTGGGGGATCTTAGGCTCTTTCTCACCAGATAAGGTCAAGTTCTGCTCTAGCAGTCATTATCTCCTTGAGGAAGATGATTTAAATGGGATTTTCATACCACCTCCTTTTCCATTGTCCTTACCTCAGCACAACTTATATAATTCCTCTCTGCTTTCTCTATATTGGTACAGCCTGTTCTTCCACACACTGTCAAATTCTTCTGAATTCACAGTCTACAGTGACACTTATAAACCGAAAAAGAATAAACTAAGACACATTATTTCATGCTGCATCATCATGGATGGCCATACTCACATTCAGACAGCAAAACTGTAACAAGAAATAGAAATTTACTCCTCCTGATGATACAGAAACTTGTTACTCATTAGTTACTGCTCTGGTGTTAAAAATGTTTATTCAGCTGCAAATGTTGTGTCCTTCCAACAAATGCAAAACAGCTTTTTGGTGGTAAATAGCAGGTATTTATTTGAAATGAAAAAAAAATACTTCAGTACCTGAACTATTGCATTTAATCATGTATTGTTGTAGTCGTGTTACTCTACCTTTTTGCATTGGAGACAAATATACAATGAACATTCAGATATCACAGATTGCACACTAGATAGTAAATCGTCAGGCCTTTTACGTAACCACCAAAAAACAGATATTGGATTCTGCAATATAGTACAAAATTCCACACTCCAGTCTTAGCCAGTTATCTTCAATTTACTCCCGATGCTGTACAAATAAATGGCCATTTAACTAGGGCTTACAAGTTAATAACAGGACAAAAAAAATATACATTGCACTGACACAAAAAGTCAGCTGTGTTAATAGTCATGCAACAAGTAACCAAACTTGCTGAAATTAAAAATACTTTCTAAAAACAGTTTTAACTGCATAAGTATTTTATACACAGTTCATTTACTGAAACAAAAGGAGTCTTTAAATGATACAAAGCAAATATAAGTTTCTACCAATTTTATACATAAGAAAGTGCAAAATAACTTATCTAAAGTGTTTTGTTGTTGAACTGATGAATGTTGGCTGCAGGCAGCCAACCCCCCTCTCAAAAGCATGACATTACAGTTGCACACTACATACGAATGTTAAGAGTACATGGATAAGTTTACTACAAAGAACAAGGCAGGAGAAGACATGTGAGGTACTTGCAGAGAATACAAGTCTACTAATGTTAGTGTACATGAATATATTTTTGCTCAACAGATTTTTACATGGAAAACAAAGCAAGTATTTGCATTAGAAGCTTGAATGAAATGGAAAAAAACCCACTCCCATGTGAACACAACAGTTGCCCACAGCACCAGCTGCCAGAGGAAACACCAGCAGGTGTGCTTTTCCCCTCCACCTCCAACAAGCACAAACGTGGTTTTTGGAACAGCGCAACTGAGGAATTCGGTCAGAGGGCTGTGCTGGTTTGTTTGCAAAATGCAAACTGGGACTAACCTCTACACTGCAGAATTTGTAAAGAATAAGGAATTTTTTAGTATTATAGATACCAAGCACCAAAGGTGTAGAACAACACCCATGCCAGACGCAGTCGACCACCCCTGCACTGATGGCCTGCTGTCCTCATGACCCTGCATTAGCACTACATGCCAACTCCTTGCTTTAGTGTTAGGTTATGTCAGTGTTATCATCATAACATTGTTTTTATTAGGGTTTAATTATGTGGCTGCACAAGTTCCAGTCCACAAAAAAGACAGCTTCCTTAAATTTGGGTTTGATTTGAAATCTGGAGGCAAGGGGAGGAAAAACTCTGTGGACTCCAAGGCCTTTAAGAGTTGTTAAAACAGCCTTTTGTTCAAACAGAAAACGTTAAGGCCACTAGCCTGTCTTCTGAACTATGCTGGTTTTGCATCATTTTGGGAAGGGTGAAGGCAACGTTAGAGAGAAAGCTGAACACAGAAATTCCAGTGCTCTGCACATGCTTACCAAAGACCTCTTCTTGTTTTTTGGGTCAAATCTGTAGGGTAGCCACGCAGTGTGGCTACTTGACCATTACTCTTTGGATCCAAAATTTGGGTCAGCTAAGCTCAGCAAACCTGCATTTAGTCAACAGTGTGCAAGGGTTCTAGAGAAGCCTTTCTGTTCATTTGGGGACCTAGTATACATACCAAAACAGGAATATATATCATTTTACAGACCAGCACATACATAATAAACAAACAAGTATCAAAATACATATTTAACCTTCAGTGCATAAACATGTGATACCAGGGTAAATAGTGAGTGGTCAGAATTAACAAATTATTCACCGCTAAAAGTTCAAATCAAGAGAAGACAGGTGTGCCCCTGCAGTGCCAAGGACCTTCTTGGAAGGAGCTCACACCAGCACAGAGGGCCTGGCATTTCTGACGGGGCATTTCTGATGATGGCGCTGGTTTTGTTTGCCATCCCGGGTCCAGAGTCTGCCCAAATCATTCCAAGGGAAGGATAATCCCATTGCTGCGAGTGAGGGACGACACTCACTGAAGGACTAGCAGAGCAAATGTGGGGCCACCTGTCTTCTGTTGGTCTGGGTCATATCCTTACTGCTATTTAAAAGAATCCATAGTGAATATACCTAGATCTAGATCAGTCTGTCACTCATTTACAAAATATATACACATACATTAAAAACCAAACCCAAACCGAACACCAGCCTGCCCGCTGCCCTCCCTGTCCACCCTCACCCAACCAAAAACCCACTGGCAAGACCTCATGAAGAAATGAAGTCCATGGGCCTATCCAATGCGTGCGTGTTCCAATCCCAGTGGATACCAGTGTCTCTACTTCATCCCACATGTAGTGCAAAATAAATGACATAGTAGTAAAAAAATACTGCAAGTAAATTCATATTGGAACTTAAAAACCATAATGGAAATCTACCGCTGTCCTCAAGTTGATGCCATGTGCTGAAAGACAAGGAATGCTCTGAGAAGCATTTCTGGCATGACCAAATATCACCCTGTTTTAGAGCAATGCCTATTGTTCCAAAAGGGTTTTTTTGCAAACAAGCTACAGGACAACAGCGGTTAAGTTTTATGCACGAGGAATTAATTCTGTACCTATCTGCAAGCCAATTGCTATTGACTAAAGAAGGTAAAAGCTGGTTCTTGCACTGCATGAATCAGCTGCTAATGAACAATAAGTAATTAATAAAACTGCAGCTCTGACATATGTATAAAAGAGGCCTTATTAAATATGAACAACACTGAGGTGGTAAATAGTTTGGTATAAAATGCAACACAAGTGTACAATTTAGTTCCTGGTTATCTTACAGCTAGAATAAAATACTCCAAGTTCCTATTCTCAAAAATGTTTTCTTTTGAAAAAATCCATGTAATTCTATGGATAGCCTCACTTAAATTAAGATACTGTGGGCAACTGAAAGAACAAACATGCACAGACTGGATTTTTAACAGAAATACACATAATGCCTTCGAGTTTTCTCGTTTGTTTTTTTCTTTTTTTTTTTTTTTAAAACATTCGTATTTAAATTGATAGATGAGATAAAGATGCCACACGAAGTACAGTGGTTAATCTGAAGTCCCATGTAACAGGCAGTTAAGTTCATATTTAGATAAAAAGGCCGTTATACCTATTTACAGTATACACAGTTGCTTGCGAAGAAGGCAGATTTACAACTATCTTCTAAAAAGCCTTCCCCTCCCCCTCCCCCCCATTAAGATGACTAGCTCTACAAAAACAAGACAAGAAGGGGTGTTTAGGATAAGTGAGGATTTTCTCCATAGCCACGTCACATAGGTTTACGGGTTGACAGTTCTGTTGGATTTGCAGTTATTAATCATGTCTTCCTGGGCCTTGCTCTTCACTTCATCTTGCTGTCAGCCTCATTTACCTTCTGTCAACACAAACGAATTCAATGATCCCTTTTAACTTTTAGTGCTTAAAATGCAGTATAAACATAAGTGTAAACAGACAATATTCTAATCCCTTCCAACCACTGCACGATCCTCTCACTAGTCGTTGGAGTGACAGCAGGGCTGGATGAGGTCTCTGCTTGCCTGGAGCCCATCAATTCCTGGGCCCCTCCTCTGACCCCCGCTCATGCTGCAGGTTGTAGAAGCAGTTCTGGCACACTCTGACAGGTGAGGAGATCTTCAGCCGCTTGATTTCGGACTGAAACCTGCTGCACCTGTACAGAAAGAAAACAAGCATAGCTGAACACAGGTCCTCTCCATTTCTATCCATTTTCTATCCAGCTGTGGAAATTCAGGATGACATCATGACTTCAAACACCAGAAAACTGTCCAAACTTATCTTGACATGGAAATGCAATGTAGTGTGGCAGAAGCAGAATTTAACTCATATGATCGCCACAGAATCACTGCAGTGACTCTGCATGACAGCTTAAAAAACAGCTGCTGTCACCAGTTTACACTTAAGCAACACTACAGATGAAATTAGAATGGACCAGAGAGGAGATTTCCACTTCAGTCTGTGGGTAAGAGGAGCTCACATACAGCCTGTCATACACTTTCCTTCCTGAGGCTGTCTGCTAGTGGCTTCTAAATCAGCATCCTTACAGTTCAAGCTAGTAACAGAAACCTCAATCTTTCCCCAGAGTTCCGTGGCATGCAACAGCTTTACCCAGCCTAGAATTCTACATGGAAAAGAGCCCAAAGGAGAGTGTTGGCTGGCTTACTTCTGGCAGAAGAGCTGCCCACAGTTCCTGCAATGGTGACGCCTCTCGGTGAGTGAGAACCGGACAGTGCAGCCAGAGCAGCTGTCTCCCCCCTCGTCCTTCACCCAGTGGTCAGCAGCAGAGCGACCCGGCTGGTCGCTCACAGACCAGCTGAACACCCTGCCCCGGCCATCCCCGATGAGAATCCTGCTGTGATCCCTGCAAGGAAAAAGCAAAAGCATTCCTGCAACAGCTCTGGCACAGTAACACACAGACACCAATGACCAACTTTACACATCAGAGAATGCAGGGTGTTCAACTACTGGCATTAACTAATATACCAATTAGCTTGGTCTGACTAAGACATGGAGCTACAACACTCTATGCAACATAAGGCAGCTGAGTAAGTCTACTTATTTCAGTGTTTTTATCTCAGACCTTGAAGAAGGCTGCCCCAAACAGAAGCACCACAAAACAGCATTATTTAAAGAACAATGGCTGGTTGGTACCACTGAATCCTTGTATGGGCTATTCACCTAAGAGCTGGACTCGACGAGTCGCTTCCAACTCAGAATATTCTGACTCTTGCTGCTGACAACACCCAAAAAAGTGTTTTAAGCAATGGCTTGTGAGCTACTCACTTGGAGATGCCGAGTGCAGTGATTTCTGCTGGATGTGCGTTGTCTTTGCGGTCGAATGCCGTGTGCATAGTTAGTTTGCTTCTAAACACCAACTGCCGCTCCCATCTGTATCCTAGGAATGAGTGGGAGGTAGGAACGGATAAAGCAAACTTGCTGGTTCTCATTTTTGTTCCCTCCTCCCCCAACATGCTTGTATGTGTGAGTTTGTAGAAAGAAAAAATGTCCCCCCACAGATCACTCTCTGTGGCTCAAGTTTTACTCAGGGAAAACACAGTGTTCCACTGCTCCCCAATGCACGTACGTAAGGAGAGGATACAAAATAAGGCACAAAGCCTCCAAGTTCTCTGAGTCCAGTTGGGAGCTGCAGAGGATGGGGACATACACAGTGAAGCCCTGTAGCAAAGCCTGACAAGACTGAGATAGTTTAATTCTTATTTTTTTTTAGTTAGTTATTTTAACTATTTTATTGTATTTTTAAAGTCAAGACTTAGATTTCCAACTGCCATTAATTTTCTTCATAAAAGTTCATATGATGCTGTGTTTTGGGTACGTGACTGCAACAGTTTTGATGACATTCCAGTGCTTTGGCTGTTGTTCAGTACTACTTGCAGAGTGTCAAGGTTTTCTCTTTTTTCCCACAGGACATCCCAGCTCCCATCAGGAGTTTGGAGGTGTGCAGTAAGTTGGGAGGGGGCACAAGCTGGACAGCTGACTCAAACCAGCCAAAGGGATATAACATTATACTTGGGAATGAAATTGAGGAGTGTGCCCTGTTTCTTTTACCTGGTTTAAGCTTGCTGTAGTGCCGTGCTTCAGCATAGCTGGGGTGTGGGTGGTTAACCTGAGCATGAGGATGCATTTTTGCTTGTCCCTCAGAATAATTTACAAAGATAAAACCATCTTTCTCATCCAAGCTGAGCTGGTCTGACCAACGCCTGGAGTCATCAGAGCCGCTGTCTGCTGACCACGCTGCTGCTGCTCTGTTGGATGATGACCTAGGCCTGTGGCTGGTGCTGCTTGGTTGACTCTGACACTCCTGCAGTTTTGTGTCCTGGCCTATGCATGGATCATCAGCCTCGGAGTCACTGCTGTCCTCTTCGTGGGCTTCCTGCCCTGGATTCACACAAGGGGAGAGAAGATGTTCATAGCAAGGCTGCGTATGGCCTGAGCTTTTGCCTTATGCTGCTGCTGCACTGCCCACAACCCAGTTGGGTATCACCACTGCACAACGAGAGGGAAACTGCATGCAGGCATCCCAAAGCCTTTGCAGAGGTTCACGTCCTGATAAGAATCACACTATTCATCCTTTTAGCACTGTCAGAAAACAAGACTCCTTATCTGAAGCTATTTCCTATGACAGTCTGTCTGAGGTAGCCTATGGCAGGCACAATGAGCAAAAACTTCAGAAGTGGTGAAGTTGGCAAAACCTTTCAGCAAAACTTACACAAGTAAGCACAGTCAGCTATGCTGAAACTGTTTGACCAAAAAATATGATGCAGATTTTTAATAACAGGATTTGTTAATACAAAAAAGCAATTATCAAAGACATTTATAGTCCTAGTGACATGGAAAAAAAAAAAAAGGTTACATTTATAGTAATTACTAGTGAGTATCATGAGATCCAGATCCAAATCCAGATCATATCCTCAATATGAAGAGGGCAAGAGGAAGATGAGATGGCTAACAGAAACAATTATCAAGCACAGACTGAAATCTTTCAGCAGGGAAAAATTATATAATTGCTTGTCTAAACAGCATGGTGTTCCATCAATAGATTTTTTAAACTCTGTTGTTATGATACAGTTCAATTTCAGAGTAAAAGAATATCTAACTTTTGGACAATGGTAGCATCTATTGGGCTCACCCATAGCAGAGGCAACCACACAGAGAAAAGTTCCATCTTCAGAGAAAATAAAGCTATGATGGGCAAGATTTTCTCTTACAGCAATATGAAACTACCTTAAGCAAGGTGGTGATCGAAGAACTCTGGTGGCTCTACTTATTGTGCCCCACTGGATGTTTACTGTCTTTTGAGACAAAAACTCCACCATCCATTCTGTGCTGTTATAAGCACATGATTTCACCTACGTATAGTGAAGATCAGCTAAAAGGCAAATACAAAACATACCTATTTGTGCTTCCTGACAATCCTCTTGCATTTCCAGCATCTCTACAGGCTCTGGAGCTGGTGTTTCTGGTACTTGCAAAAACTCCATCCGCCAGAACTGGAGGAACAAGCAAAGTGGCACTTACTGAACTCGTCTTTCTTCTGAGCTACTTCTAGTGCTAAAATGGCTTAGTAGAACTGTGTATTTGCACTGGTAGCATGCGAGGCAGGTCACATCCCTCTGATTTTGGGGACTAGATGCTGTAAAAGGACATCTATGTTTATGCCTGAATGCACTCCACACAGCCATCTCACCAGCAGAGTTTGGTTATGGCAGACCCAGGGCTGCACACAAAAGTACTGAAAATCCAGTTAGACCTGCACTGGTCAGAGATGACACTAAGTTTCTCTTTTCCTGCTAGGCAGCAAAGTGAATTGTCTCAAGTTGTGTAAAACAAAAAATGATGAATAAAACCTACAATCTCCAGACACAAAAGCTAGTGACCTAAAAGTGACCAAAACAGATCAGGAAGGAAAACATTCGCTGCTAACAATTGCTGGTCACCACATCCCACTGAGTGCATCGAAAAGGAGAAAAGAACAGTTCAGGTGAAACGCCCAAGTACAGCAGGATTGCTTTTGGTACTGGCCAGGACACTGTGTTGGATAGACATGACTTCTCTAAATACTGCTGCTACTAAGTGTAAACTTGATTTCCCAAGGAGTGGTTCCTGATACTTACCCTGACAACTCCGTCCGAATGCCCCGTTACTATGACATTCTGGGTGTCCCACTCATTCATCTCAGACACAAAGCAGCACATTATTTGCTGGCTTCGGCCAGTGAAAGTGTTGACACTTGCAGTAGGGCTGCCATTAATGCTCCACACGTGGATGTAAGTGCCAGCACATGATACAATATCTCCCTGCAAAGACAAACAACACATCCGTACTTCAGTACAAGTTGCAGGTATTAGTCAGCAAAACTATAAGCCAAGTTCAATTGTAAGCTAAGCTCAGCCATCAAGGCTGGCACTTTTCAAGAAGTTTTAGTCAAGCTGAGTTTGGTTACCTGAAGAAACCTTTAGGATTATATGCCTTTTTTTAAACTGTACTTAGAAAACCAGACTTAGTAGCAACCTATTTACAGGGTACAATGAGTTGACCAATTTCTCCATTTTTCAAAGCATAACAATCCAACAGCACATTTTCAGTACTTTCGCTTCTCAGTTTCCAAAGACTCTGCTCATGTTGACACCTCTCTTTTTCACAGATGTGTACCACCTTAAGTTTCATTTGCCTCATTGGGAACAGCCCAAACTAGTGCAGAGGGGAAACAGAAACTGCAGTCTAAAGCACTGGCAACAGTACAAACAGATGACTTACTAACAGCTACCTCTGCCTGTTGCTACCCACTCCATGCATTACAGCCCCATTTTGTCTTGATTTCAACCACTACACCCCCTCCAGTTGCAACATCCAACCCTGATGACCACGCATGGGAGCTGGATAAGTGGTGACTTGTAACTCATAGGACCACCAGGGAGACAAAGATATTTCAGGATATGTGTGTTTCCACTACAACTGACACTGCAGTTTCACCCAAGGTATCTTCTGCTTCCTTTAAATCAAGCTCAAGAGAAGTCAACCAAGGTGACATATCAAACCCTTTTCTCAGCTCCTGCGGCAGGTTTGACAACCCCCTCTGAATGTCACCCTAGCTATGCTGCTTCCAGCATTGTTAATAACCTCTTCTGAGCTCAAGTGACTCTGCAGGAAATAAACCCATGTGCCACTATGGACAGAGGACACAAATTATTCTCTAAACCAATGAAGTTTTCTGATGATTTATACAAATTTTGCCAAAGTAACAGAAGAGCTCAGTTCATTGTTCTTCAGTTTAAAAATTTCCACCTCCTGCTACTGTTCCCACATGGAATTAAATGAATGGCATTTGGTTCTTACCGTTAATTCATTTATACAGAGGGCTGAAACTGGAGCCTTGTGACCTCGGAGCTGTGTTAGAAAGGAGAGTTTATTCAAATCCCAGATGATGCAGGTGCGATCCCGTGATCCACTCACAATTATGTGATAAGCCAGTGATGCTGTTAAGCATGTGACAGTGTCAGTATGACCCAGTAATGCCTGCAAAACGTAAGTCAGGAGGAACAAGCTGAAATCAGCAGAGAGCATAAAAACTGCACATCAAACCCTCTTTATGTGAAAGATTCAGATAATATAACACGAATATGCTATCAGAAGATGCAGCTGCCTTACAAGCATTCAGTTGACGACTATTTTCATAATTAAAAATGACAGACTAGTAATTATTTTCCATTTAAGAAGAACTCTGACAAAACAAAATTTCAAGTGTCTAATGTTATAGCCTTCCACTGAATAAAAAACCATTTTGCATCAGTAGTCTGTTTAAAGGGTCAGAATGTGTTCCAGGCTGCACCTGAAATTGCCTTCTGAAAATAGAAATTAAATAAACTATAAACTTCTCTATAAACTTCTGTTGACGTTTAAGAGAAGGTAAAAGAGACAATACAGAATTGCAAGCAAAAAGGCAAAGTCAATTGGAAGGAGGAGAAAAACTTGTATTAGGCCCTACTTTTACATTTTAGGATTAACTACAGCTTACTCAGTCACAAATCACTGGCTAAAGTATACTAAGTGGCCTCCAATACACTGCCCTGAAATTTAAGATACAGTGTTTTATCTTGCACTGTTCTGAAGTAAAACACTTTGGAAATACAGCTTTGTCAGATACTGGACAAGGGACGCTATTAAATAATTCTCTAAATTACTTTTCTTAAGTATGGGTGAAACCTTTTCTCTAAAAAAAGTCCTGCTGTTAAGATGCCAACAGGAACAGTAACACTTTACAACCTAGCTACCTGTAACAATGATACACAGCTGCTAGAATATTTTTATTTAGTTGGGGTTGGGTTTTTTCCTCTGTTTGTGGGTGGATTTTGTGATTTTGGTTGTGTTTGTTTTTTCTTTAGTAAACACACAAAACTTACTCTGCACTTAGCTGCAACTGACTTTTAAGCCTGGCTGCTAGTTTTAGATTAAAGCAAGAAAAATATAAGGTGATTCTAAGGAGGTACACTCTGCTCCACAAACATCACTGCACAGAAGTGTAACTTAAATATATCTATTTTTAAAGAAAAAGTAATTAAAAAAATTTTTAGAAGAGGAAAATTAATCTTTAAGGCAGCCTCCTTTTACCATCCTTCCTGATGCAGTTTTTAGATGGGGGTGGGGGTTACATATAACACTACAATAATGCAGATAATTTTACAAAACACACCTGTATAATTTTGTTAACATCACGACCAAATTCCCCACCTCTCCAGAAAGCTCCTGGTGATCCACTATCCTTAAAAATGATGCAATTGTAAAGATGCATTTTCCCCACTTTCAGTACAAAGCAGTGCCTGGACTACTCTGTTCTCCAAAGATCTGCTGGACTCATGGTTTCAAAGGTTACTAAGAGAGCAATATCCCTTTCATAATTATTTTGATCTTGTCACATAACAGGTTTTTTTTTACTGTATTTTACCTGTTTCAGTGTGAGGGCTTTAGCTTTTTCTTTGGAGACACCCATTTCCCACACACACACTGCTGTGCTTGTTCCTCCAGTGATAACAAGTTTGGGGTTGGGGCAAATGGCACACAGTATCTGACCCCATTCTGACAAGCATTCATAAACAATCACTGCCTAAAGATAAAGAAAACAAGGAACAATTACTTGCAGTACTAGTACTTGGCAGGATAAAAAATAAAAACTCAACGACCACCTTGCATTCATTAAGTCATGATGACACCACTGCAACCCCTTATGCAGTTTTTTCCTCAAACAGAGGCAATTCCAGCCTCTGCCATAGTATGCCTCCTGATATAATATGAGATGAGCTTTAACTGCAATGATTTAATCCATTCATGTTTTGCAGATCTGGTAAAAGAATTATTATTAGCTGGTTGATGTTGTTCTGCCAGCACTCTGATGAAAACCACCAGATAGGGAGCAATAAAACTTATGCAGTACAAGATTATTTCATTCACATGAGAAAGATTTCCACTGTTAGATTTTGTCACTACTGAGGGCTCACTGCTGTGGTACATTCACCACTGAAACAAGCTGCAGTTCACCAACCTTGTCCGACTCGTAGGTGCCCAGTCTGCAGCTCAGGTCTGCGTAGCCCCAGGCAAAAGTTTTATTCCACGTAGGTGGGATGAGAACCTTATTCTGTTCTACTGCCAGAATGCCTTTATCAGTGCACACAATCTGTCCCACAGGCTCCTTGAGCTCTAAAAGGGAAGATGGTGTTATGTTTTATTGCTGGGAGAGACAAATACCATTTGATCCCATTAAGTACCTGCTGCTCTGCAAAAGCAAGGTCTCTGTATTGGCTATTTACGCAAATCTTTGTTTGAGCTGCAGTGATGGCAACTTTTCCTCCTTTCCTAACAAATGCAGAGCTAAGCACCATTAAGAGTGGTGAGAATTCTCTGAGGATCACAGCTCTGATCCCACAAAGTGTTCTTCAGACAAGATGACTGTGGTCATTACAAGTGATTGCACCGTTTTTGGCACAAACAAAAGTAAGTTTTTGGTATTGATTCCAACATCTTAGACAAGCATTCCCACAAGCTGCTTTCCTGACTACAGCCTGTGGTGTCCTACTTGGTTTCATCCAAGCTTTGCAAATATAGATTAGTCCTTTCTAATTTCCTGACTTAAGAGTCTACACTCTCAGCCCTACTATGCCCTATGCAATAGTACGTCCTCTCTCTTCACAGCTGGCAGGCACAGTCACTTACTCAGCTAGGAAAGAAGTCAACATAGAGCATCTACCTGCTTCACAGACAAATAACTTTTGTTCAGTCTCACATCAGATATGAAGTCAAAAATCACCTTATTTTGTCTTGGTGCAACTACCACCAACAACTTTTCCTACCAATACTTCTCAGTATTTCTTGGCACTGCAATAAAGAATCCTTTTGCCATGAAAAACACAAAAATCAAGGCTATGGCAGGCCCAGAAGCAACATACCCTGAATGCTGTTTTTTAAATTAAAACTCTATAAAGAGGTGCTTGGGCTGCATTTTATCCCTCTATTTAAAAAAGTTATCTTGAACTGGTACAGATTTAGTGCTTCCCAAATACACTTTAAGGAAGCTAAGAAGAAAATCTTACAGTGTTAGGGTATTCTAAATTTATCCTTTCTCACAAAACTACAGCCAGTAAGAATATCAGAACTAAGCAAAATGTGGAAAAGGACTACCTTGCTGAAACTCTGAATGCTCGGGTGACAAAACAGGAATAAGAACTGTGGTTTTAAAGTTTACCTTTCACTGGGGCAAGAGATGGCCTCAGGTTGTCCAAATGATGGAAGAAAATCTTGTCACTTGTGGAACCAGGAGGCACAGAGGTTCCCACAGCCTCTCCATTCAGTCGGCTTCTAACACGCTTTGGTGGGTGTGGTTTTTTGAAGAGCTGAAATTCATCAAGAAACTGACTAGCATAAAAAAGTTACAGGCTTTCAAGGGCAGAAGCTTAAAAAGGTCGTAAACAAGGCCTACATGCCAACCCTCTCCCATCTGACTGGGCTATGGGAAGACAAAGAGAAGGTCCATCATACAGTGTTTCACATGGACAATCTCAAAACTCTCCAGGTCCAGCAACATAAAAATCCCAACTCCTCCTCTGAGTGACTGTTCCTCTTGCTTATTCGTTTTGCTCTGCCCCCTCAGGCTGTGGCACCTCTGGACCTTCCCAGAGTCTGTGTGAGCCCTCTTCCAAACACAGCTTCAGCTCTGCCGCGTTTTGCACCCCAGCAGTTAGAAATGGAAAACCAAACTATAAGGTGCATTACTAGTGGAAGAGATGAGACAAAGAAGATGTAGTCCTCATGTTATATCTCCATGCAAAGAAGTGACAGAGTGCACAGCAGCCATGTCACGAGACAGCCTGCCCTGGATCCCCTGTGGAAAGTCACGGGAAAACTCAACAGTCACATAAAATTGTGTTCCAAGAGCACTCCCCACCTATAACGACTTAAGGAAGTTCTGACTTTCCCAGGTTTGTTGCAGTTTATTTCCTCTACCCAAACACCATAAATTCCTCCCTGCAGCTGTAGCTAACAGGCATTTGAAGATCCAGGCAGACCTTTGGACTCGGCTGCAATGCTCTGCCATTGCCCTGCCCTGCCCTGCCCGCCCCTGTCTGTGCATCTGGCTTTAGCTGGACCACATCTGATTATCATCACAACCCAGTGATTGGTTACTATGTCAGGGGAGAAAACCCTGCAGCCACTGCATAACTGGATTATTGAGAGAGAGCAAGGAAAGAAAAGCAGAAAAGCCACAGAGGACAGATGAACAGTTCTTAGCCCTCCTTCCAAGCAGGGAGAGACAGGCAGCTGTAAGTGGGTTGCCACAGGAAATACCCCATGGCTGTCCTGAAATATTAAGTGCTGAGAGCGGAGTCTAAAGTTTCCAACACGTGGGTTGGGTTCCCAGCAAATTGCTGGAGGTACCTGTGGTTTCCATCAGATCTAGGATAGGAAAAACTGACTGATGACATTAAAAAGTTTCACTGGATAGCAAAAAGATGCTAAAGAAATGCCCAATTGAAAAAAAATAGAAAGAAACACTCAATATCCCGAAACCTAAAACCCCATAAAGTAAAACTTTTAATTACATTTAATAATTTAGTCTCTTAAAGAGAACACAAAGTCTAAAGCTTTAAAATGCATCTATCTATCTCCTTAACTGTAGCTGTTCTACAAGAATCAATCTTCTAAATTTAAATTCTTAATTTTTTCTGCAATACATTCTTCAAATAAAAGATGTGGCCAAGCCCTGCAGAAAGTCAAGAGACTGGTGTAAAAAAAGGAAGCATAGTTATTATAGAAATTATTTTATTGCAGGATGACTTAAAATACCTAAACACTAGGTTTTACTTTGAAATTACACTTTCACTCTTCCCCACTGGCTTTGTAGCAGGAACATTTTTTTTTTTAATGCCGATTTCTACTTGAGCCATAACTCATTTTGCCCTTAAGGATGTAAAGTGGAAAAAAAGACACTTTTAATCTCACAAGCAAAGCCCAAAACTGATCTTTGTGTCTTTTATGATGAAAACGCAAATGATTTCACAACACTGGAAGAACATTTAAGGAAAAAGCAGTTTTACTCCTAAAACATTGTCCTGTTCCACATTAATACATTTCAATTCAAGTGCAAAGTGAGAATTCTACAAAGGATATACCTGCTTTGGTATCTGTCCAAAGTTATTAATGAATCCTATGGTAGCTGTCTCTTTTAATGGGTCATTGATGTTATAGATGTCCACTTGCCCCTCATAGAAGAGATGGTGAAAGACATTTACAGCTTCTACTGCAGCAGGACCTTGCTGTTTATAGCCAAAGATCAAGTCAATCCACTCATGCAGGTGTGCACTCACAAAGTCACATTCCAGAGCCTGAAATTCAAAGGGTGTGCATTAAAACTAGACAAACCGGCCATTGGTTGAGTTTACCACACCTGTCACAAAAAAAAAAAAAAAAAAAAAAAAGCAGAATGTATTTTGACATATTTTTGTTATGTTTTGATACAGCTTTTCATTGAAGCAAGTCTTGCCTCAATGGGCAAGTCTTTGCCCTGGCCAAAAAGGAAGGGGAGGAAGTGCTGGTTCTACAGACCTTGGCAACAATCAGCCACCAACCCTGAACTCACAAACTGGCTGGTAACCTGACCACACAGACTGAGTTTAGATTAATATGCAGTGGAAAGTCCCAACTGCTGCTTTCTGCTGTCATTACTGAAATGGAAATTACCTCCCGATGAACTCTGATAAATTCACGAGGATCTCCTTTTGCCCACGGAGGGAGTATTACATCACCACGTTTAGTACCATTTTTTTTGCAGCCTATTAAAAAAAAAAAAAAAAAAAAAACAAAAAGAAGAAAAAAATTTTGAGAGAAGCACTGAAACAGGAAAAGCAAAAGAAATTATGAAAACAATAAAGTTCTAACACTTTTCCTTTTTAAAGGAAGCCATTTCAGCCTTTTCTTTAAAATACTGTTGTTTTTCAATGTCAGGCAATACAACATGAAAAATTCTGCCCTGGTTGTTCATGCAAGATTGCTTACAGGAGCAAGAATTCAAATATTCCTTGCTAAGTCTTCTGAAGATGATCACCCTTCCAGCCAGTGATGTTGATCAGATTACACCGCCTCAGTCTTCACAACACTGTAATATACAGTCTGAACTCAAAACCTTTATGTTTCTCTGTTAAGTGTTCTTGGAACAAGATTATTTTGTCTTTAGTTTTCTATTTAAGTAAAAGTTCAGCTCTTCCCTTCACGTTATGGGAAAGACTCACTGTCATGCATGAAAGTTAAACACAAACACCAGGCAGTAAAACAGCCTTTCATGATCCCTGTGGAGCCAGAACCTTGTTGGGCCAGTTTCACTCACACCTGAGCAGCCAACCCTGCTACTGGGAACTGCCACCGTTGCAGCTGCCCATTTTGCACCCAGAGGTTCATTTTCTTATCTCTTTTTTACTTCATTGTTCTTACTCTATGAGGAAAACTGAAATGAATGTGCTGGCCCCAATTTAGGAGAGGGAAATTACCTGTATTTGGCACCTGTTTAACATGTATATAGCACTGACATGTCAACTGAGAGTATTTTGAAGAAAATAAATTCCAGTGTGAGACAGAGGAATAGCAAACTACTGAGAAGTCTTGATGGAACAGTATTTCATCCCAGGGTTTATGTTCTGTGTGTTCTTCACAACACAAACATTCTGTATTATGGAATGGTATTATTATTTTACCCATGAGAATGGCTACACACCGCAGGAGTACAGGCTAAATATTAATTTCCTAACAGTGAGCAGTTACCTGGTATCCCCCACAGACTGCATGCCCAAGGATGTTGGTGATTCCCCTGGGCATGGTCTGGGCACAATACATTGATTGTGTCCCAGACAGCCCCTTCCCACTTGAACATTAAATGGTGGCATATTGTGATTATCAAAAATGTATTTGGTGAGACTTCTCAGTTATGTTCTTGTCCTATTGCTTAGATTCAGAGCAGAGAGCTCAGAATATAAGAGCTTGATGCCACTGTGAACAGTGACAGAAAAACTAAGTAACATGCACATCCAACAGAGAACAGGTGTGAAGTTTGACTCCTGTTGAATAACCACTGTCACAAAAGCTAACTCTGGCATTTCAAAAAAATCATTAGGAATACTTAAAAAGAAAGTTCTAAAAGGGAAGAATCAAACAGATTCTGCAAAGCATTAAAAAAACCAACAAAGATGGTGAATACCATCACGGAGTAGCAAGTTACATGGAGAAAAATCCAAAAGAGAGAAACTCTGTGTAAAACTGGTTATCTGTGCATTTTGGACTGGAAAAAAAAACCCAAAAATCTACTAAAACACACCACTTCAAACAAAAATCCTTTCTGGGTATTTCAGTAATTTGTTCAGCAATTCTCAGAACAATTTTTGTATGAACTGCTCAAAATGAATACTCACTGCTTGAGGAAACATCTTAAGTCTGATAAATCTGAAAAAATAAATCTGAAGTATCACGGCAGAAAGAACTCCCGCTACACTCTTTCCAGTGAAATGACAAGCTCTGAATCATTCAGACTTTCAAATACAATCCTGAATAAGCATACAGTATCAGGAAATACCATAACTAGTCCTGCTTTTCCTTTCATGTCAGAATGTGCAAGTCACCTATCAATTCTGCCTGTACCATGAGACACTTTTATTTCATGTTGGACTGTTCTGGCACTGCTCTCCCACCCACAGAGATGCTACCAAGCTCTTATTGCCTACCTAGGTCAAAATTGTTGGAATTCAGCAGGAACTCGGGGAGGTAGAAGAACTCTGGGATGAGCTCCTTCACATCTGCCATGTTGTGCTTCGATGCTGAGTACCAGGCCTCCCGCACGCTGTGAAACATCCGGTCAGCCAGGTCGAAGTGACCGCCCTGAGGGACAGACAGAGGCACACCAGCAGCAGAGTTATGTCTCAGCACAGCAGGTTTAGCCAAGAAGGCAAATCAGAGCATCCTCTGCCCAATTAAAGACACTAGAATGTAGCATGTTTCTTCCTCTAACACAAAGGATTTAATCAGCTGCGTTACTTTTTGGTACATGGTAATAATAAACAGAGCACTGAGATACACATACATAGAACTTTAGGAAAGAGTCATCTAGTCTGACTTCAGTCTCCTCCAGAGAAACCCAAATCTTTTTTGCCTGTTGGCTTCTGCCTAGGAAAAATATTTGATATGTAATATTACAAACTGCATTGCTCACTGAAGTGGAAAACCGTTCCAGGCTCTGCAATCTTTTGTTTATTTTAACACTCAGTACTAAAATATCTCTTTGGATAGACATACTGATTTTAAATAAATATCTTTCAACACCTGCAGCACAGAATTAAACAACTGGCATATGATTCTTTCAGCAACAGATAAATAAAGCGTGAGAAGTAAAGTATTTTTCACAACAAAATTTGCTTTGGTTTTTGTCTGGTGATACTTTGTTCCGCATACATTTAGAAAAACGTTCAAACTACAAGAAAAAAAAGAGTGTATTCCACTACAGCTTTTTAAAAGACACATGAAAAACCTGCCAGGCAACAAAAACATTTGATGAAAAAAAAGCTGACTATATTTTTCAGTTATGTCTGAAATTCACAGCAGGCAAGAAACACGAAGCGAGGTGATGCAATTTTTACCTGTAACCGTAGGAAGATCTGAGTAAAAGGCTCCATCCGGACAAGGTAGGAAGCCACTATCATGGCTGATGAATAGTGGGTCCCATAGTGGTAAGCTGGGGTTTCCCCTGCAGATGAAACATCAGAAACACAAAACAAATCAAGCAGTTTAGGTGACAGACGTAGTACTGACTGAAAAAGACCCATTAAAACTGTATTTTAATTACTTTGTGACTGTAGACACATTCAAAAATGGACTTTGTAATTTTCATTCTCAGAAACATGAAAGCTTTTGTATTTTGTCACGGCCATCACTTGAGGTTTGGCCACAATCCAGTAGCCCCAATTCAATGAGCCTCTGCAAAGCAGTACTGAATGGTTAGTCATTTTATATTTTAACTAATTGAAATGTTGCAGTGCAGCTATGGAGATTTCTGCTGAAGAGACTTTTTTAAAAAAACAGGCCTGTGTATTCAATAAAAGCACACAAGAAAATTTGCCTTGACGAACAAAACCTTTATTTCAATATATAAGGAACCTGTAAAATCATGAATATGTAACTTAATTGCTAAAAAAAAACTCAGAATGAGATGCAAACTGCTGTTTCATTAACCAAAAAACATGCATTAAAAGCTACTAAGCTACAATAATGCTAATGCAGAAGTATTCTCATTCTTGTAGTACTTATTTTCATGAAGCAGCACTCAGCCTGTATTAGCAGATAGAGCTGGTTATGTGCTTCATGTGCCAGCCCATTCCAGTCTTTAGATACTGTTAAACTCATCTAACTGTGCAACTGTTTTTACATATAAACAAAACCTGGCACTTGGATTTAAAACAAACAACGCAGCAAGAAAACCAACACCCCTTTGTTCTAATTTAGTGCTTGTTGGACAGATGCTAGAAAACATACTGCACATGCATATCCAGACCTCTTTACCAATAATATAAAAATCCATGAGTCTCTGCCATGGTGAGACAAGCACATGCCCCTCTGCTCTTCCTGCAGAATGGATCATTACTTACCATTGGGATCTTCCCAATCTTTGTATCGCTTCTTGTACTGGGCTAACCTGTCTTCCGTTTGAGCTCCCATGGGCTTTGCCAGGTTTCTGAATGTTTTGGGATTTGTAAGATCTAGTTCCTTTAAAAATAAAACCAGACAACATTATAAAACCAAACCAAACCCTTTCAACACTGCTGGTTACCATATTTAACAGCCTCCTGACACTGTTATCTTTGCTTTCGACACACATAGCAGGTGCAATGTTGGATATGCTTAAAACAGTCCTTTAGTCTGATCCAAGGGAGTCAGTGTGTTTTATTTTAAATCACATCTGGGCTCTAGATAATTTTTGCCCTGCTCCCCTCATCCTGTCTCCAGTTCGCCTTCATTCTGTTCTTGAGTAGTCGACAAGCTCCCTAACAATATTTTACGTTATGGTCTGGCAGATGGCAATGACTGCCCACAAAGGCATTAACAGGATGTTTCATCTTTTTCAAAAGCAAATTCTTCACTGTGGGGCCAGATTTCATAGTAGCCACAGTCTTCTGGACAAGGATGCTTTCTCTGTGGGCTTAGCATACTTCAGGATATTCAGTAGAAAGCTAATGCATAGACTTACAGGAACTGCTGCAATGTAGAGAGGCAACTGCCTCTCCAGAGATCCCAGCCCTCACCTGTGCACAGTCCAGTAACATCTGTAAAATCAGTGCAGGCAGGGACAGACAAGAACCCCTAATACCCTACCTGCTGATAAGTAGGAGGAATAAAATTGAATCAAAAATTGAATCAAACAATTATCAATAAAGGTAAACCTTGCTTTTACTGGAATATGAGCTACCTGTAGCATTTGCAAAACCTCCAACTTATAAAAGACTATTGACAAGATACTTTATTTACCTCTGAGTCATAGTCCGCGAGGATCCAGGGAAAGACAGGGTACTGCATGAGATCATTATAGGATCTGCCAGCCAGAGTGTTTAAGTGCATCAGGTACTGGAAGTTACTGATTTCTCCTCTCTTAAGGAAGACAGATAACAGTACTGTAAAGTTTTCACTTTACAACAATTGCCAGACTATCAGTATTCTCCCCAAACATATGAAACTTATTTCATCATTACAATGCTCACCCAACTTTTGCTACAGCCCCCCGCCGCTGCATTTTCAATGGCAGAACCATTTCCTATTTGAGGATGGTATCATGAAATACTACAAACTAAAATGCTGAGATACACTTTCTATAGTAGTATATTCCACCTGATTAAGAGGATACAGCTTCTCTGTACTGATTAATTATGTATCACTACAAAATGTAGAATCTAATTAAAAGAAACCCCCAAAATTTTCATACTTACTTCCCATCTTTGAGTAACAGATTTTTCTCCCACTAAAGTGCTAAGCAAGCCCGACCTAAAAGGAAGAAGAGAGTGTATTTTGTAACTTAGCAGTAAGATCTGGGTTACATCTTCACAAGACAATCCCAAGTTTCAAGAATAAAACTTGTAAATTGCAACAATTAGAAAGATGGGTCTTTGTACCTTTTTGCTTTAGCACTACTCTTTTTTACTTCCAAACACATACTGCAAAGATTATGCATGTTAATTATACAATTCAGTGCAAGTGGTGGCTGATGAGTAAAATATTTGTAACAACTTGGACAAATCTAATGGCTTCAGCACTCCAATTCCTTTCAGAATCTGTGTACTGACAACATTAATCTTGACACCATGTAAGAAGATATGTCAATACTGCCAATAACAGTACAGTTAAAAGCACCTGCAGCACATCATCACTAGTTATTTATTTTGGTGATGCTCAATTATAAATGGAGATTGCAGAACTCCCCAGATAATCCTGACATTAATGCAAGCATCATTTATTGGAAACTGGTGAGCTAGAGAGCTTGTGAGGAACAGTCACCTACCCTTGCTCTACGCTGGTGTTTGGTCTCTGCCCAGACACCGACTCCGAGCTGTCAGTCAGAGACGGCACCACAGCCAAAAACCTGCATCAGCAGTACAGAGGAGATTACCATTAGTGTTTCTGTCCTGGGTATGTCAACTCCTGAAAATCAGCATTTATTTGGTACAGCTACAGACTGCGTTTTGAGCAGCTGCGGAACATCTTCATCAAAATCAAAGGACGCTTTTCTCACTGAAGGCATTTAGCGCCTTCTAGTGGCTCTTTCGTGCAGCACTCAGGTGCTACCAGATATCAAAATGGCTCAACACAGATATTTGCAAATACTTACAATTAAACGTTCTAACTTATTTTACAGTACCTTTGATAAACTTTGTTTCTAACGCCTTTTTGGAAAGCTAGAAGATAGTTTCGTCCATCTCCTGAGAAAACTTCAATTGCAATTGGCTGAAAACAGAAGACAAACCCACGTCAACACTAACTTGTCACCTCTGGAGGTCAAGTGCAGACCAGTTTAATCATATTACATCTGACACCAAGTCATGGAGAAGCAGATTTCACTTAGTGAAAGCCAGATGTCTTATTTTTGGACCACTGATATTCACTAACACAGGAGATAAACTAAGCCAGGATAGGCCAACAAGGATGCCCAACATTTAAGTATCAATGCAGTGAATGGTTTCACTTTTCAAATACTCATCATTTACGTGTTGATTTTAGCTTTTTTTTTAAAATGACAACATCATCACAAAACTTCAAAGTTGTCTCCTCAAGCCAAATATGGTGTCCAAGTTACCTGCAAAAGGTATCTCCTTTTATGCACTTCCTTAATATCTTCATATGCAAAAATGCTGCAAGTTCTTTTGAGCTGACTTGGGCCTTGTCTTGCTCCTCGAGGTATGATTGGCTCATGCATCCTGTAAATCAACATAAACAGGCAAGAGAGAAGTGATTAAAAAGAAGAGAGTTTAACAGAATTATTCTCTTAATTCAGGAGAGTCCAGTTACAGAAACTGATGATTTTCACAATATAGACTGAGCAATTTGTAAGCACAGAGGAAACTGCTCTGAAGTCTGCCTGCATCTTACATTATATTGGAGTTGACTCCTCAAAAATCTCATTAAACACCTCTTGTTCAGTTACTAAAGACTGAGGAAACTCTATTATGTACTCACTTAGGAGGCAGAGTCTCGATGTCCCGTATTTCTCTGGTGGCTGTCATGGTGAATCCATCAATGACATAGAAGTGCTCCTTCCCAAAGAGCAGCAGCCCCTCGCTGGTGTCCAGGCCCTGGACCCGGGCACAGCGGTACATGTGCTGGATCTGTAAGGAAAAGCCAATACTTAGAATAAGCCCGTTACCAAGCTCAGGCTCAGACCACTGCCTTGTTAGAACAAGTCCCAGACACTGCTCTATCATTTGTAGGTACAGCAAAAATCCTGCCATTTTCTCCCTTAATCTGAGATACACTTTAATGCCTGCAACTAGCAACTGGGGAGGGAGCTAAATAAAGTCTTCTCAGTGTGATAAAGAATTACCTATTTACCAATTTATCCACTTGCATTATGCTTGCTGAACATATTTCAGAACCTGTAGACCACTCAACTATGACCACAACTGTATTTACTGGTATATTTCAGGTGGTCAAAGTCTGAATACTTAGCATGGTAAATCAACATTGTTCTTGGGGATAAAAAATAAAATACTAGTTATCAATGTTTTTCATTCTAATGAAGGGAACAATTAACTATAGACAGTGTGCCAAGTTCAGCATTCATAATTTCAACTTATATTTTCTGTCTGGACTCATGAAGCTGACACTGTGTTCCAAGCATGGGATAGGCTCATAGCTTTCATTTCAAGACATGTTAATTTTTCCCACGTAGGCAGAAGGAAAAAATAAAAAGAATGTTCCCAGTACAGGGTTTTCAGGGTCAGAATCTCTCTGAACCAGAGCACACATTTGGTTTCAAGGAAGAAACTGATGACATACACAGCAAACTCAGCTGCAGATCAGGGAAGGTATATAGGACATTATTCATGCTTGTGCCACAAAATGCAGGAATTCCAATGCAGTAAGTTCTTAGTGTGTTTGAAGTACACAGTACCTTCTCTCCTTCTTCAAGAAGTCGAAGCAAAGTTGTATTGTCAGTCTTCTCGTCTTCATCTATTGAACTCCCCTCGACAATTTGATCCTGTGACTGGTCCTGGTTCTCATCATCTCCTCCATCAGGAGCAGAGCGAGATCGTTTCAAGGGAGGTTTCACCAGGCCTGGAGAAGAACAGAGACAGATAAATAAAACTCTGAAACATAAACAATTAACTTCACAAAACCTATAATGTTTCAAATTACTGACCTGATGTGAAGACAGAAAAACAAGAGCCCTACAGGATCCTTATGCTTATCTTTATTCAAATGCACGAGAAGATATAAAGGTAGATAAATTTAAAAAAAAAACGTTCAGGACAAATCAAATGATCTAACCTTTGACTCTTGCAATAGTGTCCTCCCCATGTTCTGGCTCCTGCTGAGTTGTTTCACCCACTGTATGCTCTTCAATAGCATCCTGAAAGACTGCAGGGTTCCCAGAAGCCAAGCGCATGTAGTACTCCTTACTGTCATAGCTTATGGCTCTTCGGTAACGAGCTGGTTTCTTAGAAATAATTGAAGAAATTGCTTGGTCAGTCAACTCCTCACTCACTCAGTAAAGTGTCTCAGGAACACGGGGTGCAGCGCAGTGCATGCCCATCAAGTGCTTTGTGCGTGCTCAGTCATACACCAACACATACGGGAACAGAGATCGCTCAGGAGACCTGATCTGCCAGCTCATTTGTGAGGGACATATTAAGCCACTCAAGTAATAGTGGGGTTGCAGAAAAGCCTGCAGATAAACCTACAACATGGGAAATAAGAGGTGTGGCCAGTATATTATGCACTGACACCAAAGGGTGGGATTCTTGTCCTTAAGATTTATTGACCAGATGGCCATTTCATCACCTTTCATAACTCCCTACAACATACACAGCTTATTTTTTAGGCAGCTGACTTCTTACAAGGCAATAGCTTGAACAAAAAATTACCTCAAGGAAAAGTATAGCTATGTGGAAGTTGATATGAAATAAAAGCACTAACGGGATCTGCTTTAAGGCTCAGAAGTTCTTCAGTTGTTCCTCTTTTTAGTAAAGATTCTGATGGTTTATGGGCACGAGACTGGCACAAGAGTATGCATTTACCTGAACTAATTCTTTGGGCACTGTTTGTACCTTGGGGTGGTGTTTTTGGTCTTTTTTTTTTGTTTGGGGGGTTTTTTGTTTTGTTGAGGGTTTGTTGTTTAGGTTTGGATTTGTATTTGTGTGTGTGTGTGGTGTTTTTTCCCACCACAGGCTAATTCTTATGTTCCTCACTTGAGGAACATCCAGAATGATCACAGGAGGCACAGGTGAAGATAAAAGAGTTATTAGAGAGCCAAGAGTCTTTCCAAAATTGAAACACATGATGGATCAAACCCCATTGATTTTATACTGCAGTTGGAAATTTTCTCTGACTGATTAAACCCACCCTCAAACTCTAGAAAGTTTCCAGAATTCATTCAGTTCTACATCACAGTAATTTTCTTTTGTTTTGTAGCATTATTTCCCATGAATTTCAAAATTGGGATAACTACAAAATAATATTATTATAAATCCAGTTCAGTGTTTTACATTATGCAGAATTGTAGCATATCACTGAAATTTAAGTCAAGATTTTCCCTTGTCCACTTTTGCAGTGATAACGAGAAATACATAAGATATGAAATTAATTACTTGTTTCTTTTGGTGTTTATCTGTATGACAGTACAGCAGGAAACTAAACTACTCATAAAAAAAAAATCAGAATCAGGCTAGCTTTATTACAAGTTGATGCTCAGGGCGATGAAGTGATTAAGATCAGCAACATGGAAATTTATTACTTCATGTCAAATTGGTTATCCCCAAAATAAAAAATTTAAGGCACTGTGAGTTAATTTTCTCACTTGTGCTCAACTAAGTCTTCACTTCTTATCACCACAAAAATGCCACTTAAACAATGTTTAAAACATCTGTGGAAACAACAACTCTCTAGCCTACAAAGAGAAATCCTAAATAGCACTGCTAAGATGAAGAAAGGACAACAGTAACAATTTATAGATAGATAGATATTCTGTATAATAGAATTACTTTCATTTACATGTATTAGTTTCTTGTTGAAGGTAATTTAAAATGAGTGAACACACATTACACATTGTACTTAGTGATGGGCAAGACTGCAAATCTAATTAACAGAGAAGCAGCATAATACCAAAATGAGTAATAGTGTAGAGAAGCCACTTCCAAGCAGGTCTGTTCATTTTAAGGCAGGATTAATGTTTTTAAATAAATATGTGTATTTCATTAATAGTAAGACTGAGGAGAAGAGCCAGCTAAGACAAAATTAATATGGACTTTAATAGAAGTCGGCCTGTTACAGCCCATTATGGCCAAAAAAAGGAGGAAAAACCGCTCACCAGATTCCCTTAGAAAGAAACACTTCCAAGTGATCGTGTTGCCCATTACTAAACATGTTCCACCGACCATTAGTTCAGATCCCAAGGCCACAACACTTCATACAGTGAGAACAGTGGTAGCACAGCCCAACACAGCCTGTTAGTGTGCAGCAAAGAAGGCAAGATCTACGGACAGTTTTATTAGGTGAAGGAGAGCACAGTAACATCTTCTAATGTGATTACTGAAAAAAAACCTTTAGGCCTGGAATTATTTACTGAAAGAGCAAGTTGAAAGCCAAATGTAGAAGCCTTGTTAAGATTGCCTAACATGCAGGAAGAAAAAAAGTTATATTTATTTTACATTCTTTCAGTCAGTGTACTTGTTTCTTTACCTTTTGAGGAATGGTATCATCAGATGTCTCAGGAAGTCTACTTGAGAAGTCAGACTGAAAACAGGGCATCAGTTACATAAGCATCAGAGAAAGAACACTTTTGAGAAGAATGCATGATGGCATGTTCTTCATGTGAATTAGAGTGTCACCGCAGCTACTGTGTGTCAGACCACAAGCAGGCTAAACATACCCAATGGCTTAAAACTGACTGACTGCTATGACTGGCTTGTTTTAAGTACTTTGACACTCAGGCTTAATTTGAGGGAGGAAAGTGCTGCATGCATACATGAATGCCTCAAAAGACACAATAAAGAATTGTGTTCCAACTGCTAAGCTTTCAGAGCCTGCACATGTTTCTGCTACACAGCCCACCATCATATTCACGGCTGGATGAAAGCACATTTCACAGACCAAGGCCTGTAGCCTGTTTGGTTTTCTCCTATTTTTTTTCAGATCACTGTTTCCCACATTATCTAGAATAAGGCTGAGAACTCAGACTGAAATCTCCCATAGTTACGGTACTTTTCAGTCTCTAGAGGCTTGTGAAGATGCCTGTGCTGTTCGCTGGAAGGATCACTCTGCATACCTCACCTTATGTAGCAACTGCTAGTCTTCAAGTTCACTTACTTTAGAACAAAGTGATTCAGTCCCTTCCCTAAATACACTGTGAGGAACAACTGGACTTTACCAACCATTTAGGACATACAGACAGAATGCCAAGTAATACCAACAGAGTAAAATACATCTCTTAACAAAAACTTATTAAATAAAAAAAAAGGATTTTGCAACAGGACATAAAATCACCCATCACAAACTCCTGAACACTTACCAGCAAGTTTGTTTCCTGCTCAGCTTCAGGCATGTAGGGATACTGAGTATAAAACATGTCATTTCGCACCATCTTTTTCCTCATTCTGCAGGGGCCCTCAGTCATCTCCAACATCCACTTGTCCAGATGGGAGCCAATGGGGGGGCCCCACAAACCTCGCTCTCGGAGCAGCTCGTATTCTATCTGAGACCACTCCTCTGTCACGTATTTTAATGCATTCTGCTGACGCTGAACACAGAGACATTGGTAAATGCATCAGGATTGATGCTGTTAAACCTGTCTCTGATATGAGCAGAGACATTTCCACTACACTAAAGAAAAACATGTAGTAAGTGGTAATCCTAGTAGTGCTTTATAGTATTTGTGGTGTCACCATAAAAGAAAAGAAGGTAAAAGCTCTGCTTTTGGTTTGCAGTGTTAATTGAATATCTTTCTAAATGACAAATATGAAAGAAATGTTAACACTAAACCACTGAATTTGAAAAAGGATTTTAGGAATGAAACTAAAAATCGTTTTGGAGCCCTTCCTGCCTAGATTTGCATCATCGCCATAGAAGTTCAATGAAGCCGAGTTTGGTGGCTCTTTTTTTTAACTAATTGCTTTCAATGACTCGTTTCTCTCAGAAGTTGATTTCTTAAGATTTATAGCATGCAGCTCAGCAAGCACTTTGAACCAAATGTCTTTGGGAGTGTTTGGAAGAAACCACAGGGTGCAACAATTTCATTCTAGAAGGCACAGAGCAGCCACTATCACTGCATGATACCAGAAAATTTTACGCTTCTCCACATCTTCTCTTAGTTTGGTACAGTGTTTTAAAAAGACAGAGTATTTCCAGTCTCTCTGTTTTTCTTCCCTGCTTTTTCCCTCTTCACACTTCTAAGGAAAGAGTATTTCAGCCTCTTGAAAAAAATTAACATGCAATATTTCTACAAGAGTTTTAATGTACAACCAGATCAGAATGAGTTTCCTCATTTTTTATTTGATTGCACTTAAAAACCCCTTAGAAATAACAACTGTATTTAAACATTCCAGTGTTTCACCTATGACAAGCCAATATTTTACAAGCCCCATGCTGAGAAATGGCATTGCAATAACCTAACAGACCAAAGTACCAGGGTAAGGAAATTAACCCTCTAAGCCACCATACCTCCTGGTATTCTTTATACTGCATATCAACCAGGTCCCGAACCACTGCAATGTGAGTAAACATCCATTGGGAAATTTCCTAATACAAAAGATAAGACAATAGACAGAATGAAATTTTATAAAAAGGATTTTGTTTGAATGAAAAGCCTATGAATATGTCACCTTGCTAAACTTGATCACAACGAGTAGTTTCTTAAAAAGAATTACTCAGATTACATCAGAAAGAGAACTAGCAATGTATTTTTTCCACAGGACACAAACGCCTGACTAAGTCAACAGGAGTTAAACATTTCCCTGTGACATGAATACACCTTGAACCAAAGTGTCCCTAATGTTTCAAGTGCTAAATACAGTAAGAATTTAATCCTTCAAAACTTTCAAACCACTCTTTCCTTTGTTTTCAATGACCCAGATACTTTATACTAATGCCTTGCAATGCCCCACTGGGTACTGTTTTACTGAGAGTACCATTGCTGGGCTACTCTGCTCTGAACTTCTTTTTAAATATTTTTTTAAAGCAAGCAGGTTTGTAAAGTGAATATCTAGTTCTACCATCACATGTTGCTTTTCTGAACTCTTCTCTGTAGTCCAATAAAAACAGCCCATAGCATCATTTGTTTAGTCACGATACACGCACAGCCACATAGGGATTATTCCTAAACCACATAAACTTGAGGTCAGGATGGAAAACAGGACAAACATCTGTCTGTCAGCTTCCGTTTCAGTGCAGTATTGCAAGCTGAATTGAAGACCCAGACTAGCAAAGTCATAAAAGCACACAGGTAACCAGAAGCAGCTGAGCAGTCTCACCAGCAACGAAGAGCTTAACTCTTGGCTTAACATTACAGATATGCAGATGGACCTCCTAGACTGGGACACACAGAAGCAAGATGTCCAGTCTGGACAGTCAAAAACAGAGAGAGAAAACCAAGTACCAGATACCACTTCACACTCTGCAAGATTCCCTAAATTGGGGTATTAACCACAAACCCTGAACACCCACTGCTGGACTTTAGAACTGCATGTTATTAACTGACAGAAGTTACCTGTGTAGACAGGTTGTGTTTATTCAGCCCACTCTCCTTGCGGTTTCTCCTGGAACCAGTTAGTTTAGAGAGGCCAAATCCACTGCTAACCCGTGAAAGTTTGGACTGCGTGGTTGGAACCAAAGCCTCCCCTCTACTGATGCATTTCTTCTCGTGAGCTGAAAAACAGTGTTGGGAGCACTTTTTAGGTACTTTTCCCCCCCCTCCCCCATTATAGTTGTTTTTTTAAAAACAGAATAACCTTTTCTGTTGCTTCAAAGAGGTGTAACTCTACTGAAAACATTATTGCAAATATACCATCAGGGAGACACTGGAAAACTGAGCAAACATCAGCCAGGAACAAAGCAAATCTCAAAATATAGAGACTGCAAAAACAAGTATTCCAGGTTTCCAAAAATGCTTTCTATACTTCCAGGTTAACCTCAATTACCTCGCAGCTGTGTAATCATCAAAGGAGTTATGTCTATGAAATTTTATTTTCTGCTGTCTAAACTCCTGTTAATTCAGTCCAGCATCAGCCAACCTTCTTTATTACATGGGCACAGAGCTAATTTGTGCTTAACTTGTTGTCCATGAGGATTCCCAGGTCCCTTTCCTGAAAAACTGCTTCCTTATGCTGAACAGATTTCCCAGTAGCCATAGCATCAGTGCTGCTAGAGAAAGACCACTCAGTTGCCCATTTCCCATCAAACCACCAGACCAAGAGTTTGCAGGCTGCATCCAGATGGGATCCCCATCCCTGCCAGGTTCACTCCTAGGAAATCTACCATTCAGGACAGATGAATTCTCACCTATACTTACCCAAATGATTTTGCCAACACTTTAAACTCGCTTCCTCAATAAAAGGTCTTGCAACAGTTATGTCCACTTGGCCACGGTCATTGACAGGCAGAGTCACTTTGAAAACTTCTTCTAAAACTTGTTTTTTACTGTGGATCAGCTCTGTCCACACTCTGTTTATGGCTTTTAAAAGAAGCTGGCGACCTGCATAAGTACAAGATCACAGAGAACTAGTATTTTTACTGCAGTGAAATGAATAGTTTCTGCAATTACACTCTAGTTTCTTCCCCTCTTGCACGATGTGTGTGAAATACCTGTGACCAGACTGTCTTTTCTTGCCATTAATATGCT
This sequence comes from Acropternis orthonyx, assembly GCA_035583155.1. Lineage (NCBI taxonomy): Eukaryota > Metazoa > Chordata > Aves > Passeriformes > Rhinocryptidae > Acropternis > Acropternis orthonyx. Next base: position 13,007,238 of record JAWWEU010000125.1, on the reverse strand, counting down.
ATCAAAAAGTATCCAATTAATTCTGGCCATTTTTCCCCTGTGAATTTAAACAGCGGCTCTGATTAGTCCTGATCTCCCACATCCATATATTAACAAAATGAAATTGAATCTTACAGAAGTCTGTGTCTGTAAATACATGTATGTAATTCCATAAATTCATAACACTTTAGTATTTTTACATATGACTAATACATACGTGCATAAATATTAAATGTATACATGTAAGAAAAAAAAAAATAAATCACTGAATACTTTCTTCCACAGCTAGCTCATAAATTTTCTTTAAGTGGAAGATCCTGAGGATGCTACTAAATAATAATTTCATAGTTTATACCAACTGTTTCTTACCTTAAGATGACTCATTTCTGTTGCATTTAGCACAGAGCGCATATAAAGCAGTACTTCTAATTCTGTCTCATATCCAGAAAACAACGAAGAGCTCTTACTATTTTAACAAAACACTAACTCAATCCTGGATATGTCTACCTTGGTATTTTCAAGTGTCTTTTCATTAATTTTTTATACATTTTTATACACATACATAGCTCATACACCCCTCCAGAGAGCAACTGGGTGACATCCATGCACCACAACTCCCGGCCCAAGTCACTGGGGTGAAAATATTAGCAATGACAATACAGAGGTGGCATGATGAGACATCTGTGGCTTTGTCGTTATCAGATTACCTTCACTGACATCTTGATTGTAGACTCCATCTGGTTCTATATCAGAGGGGATCATAATGTGCCAAGTTGTCATCCTGGCTTCTGCTTCCAATCCAAACCCATCAACATTGCTACAAAGGTTAATAACAAGATGGTTAGATAAACATTTGTCAGTATTTTAGAATAGCTCTATAAAAAGACCCCCAAACCTAATTCTGTTTCAAAATGAATCTCTTCAGCTTGTTTGCAATTCACTGGCTAGAAAGTTACAACCAGTCATCCAGAATTTGCTGACTTATTCTCAAGGTGAGTGCCATTACTGAGAAGGAACAGGACATTCTAGTACTTCATAGCCCTGGTTCTGGAATGAACTCCTGTCTGAGATGTTTACCTTCCCACATGCAGATTAATCAGGCAGTGAGCTAGGCAGCTGATGAACTCTTGATCATGATTTCCAGGTCCCAAAATTAAGTTTCTGTTCACAGTAAGGACCCTTAGGGAATCAAGGAGAGCCACTTGCTGAGGAACAGTTTTGTGAGCTCTTGAGAACTGATACAAGATGGTTCTGTTCAGGCAGTGATAAATGGCATCCAGCGATAGTCCCTGAGATCTTCTTTTTGACTGATGGGAAGTAAAAAAATCATGATCAGATAGTAGCAGAACATCATTTCACTGTCACACAATCTTCACTTGAATTGACCCATGCTCGTTTTTCAAAATTGGTATTTTCCTAAAAGTGTAAATTCCATGAATTTTAAGGATGAAAATGACATTAATGATAATACATTTATAATTTTAACATCTATAAAGATGCTGCTGCTTTCTAGCAGTCAAAGTCTTCTAACAATCTACAGTAAAAGTGTATGAGGGAGCTTCCCAAAACCATCAACGTAAATTTAGGAAGCTTCCCAAAATTCTTGTGAGGTATAGTTCATTGTTTATTTTGTGGGATTTCTGAAAAATAATGTCACCTGAGAGCAAGCTTTACTCAACTGCCCATATTAAAGCACCCCACACTGACAAGATGGGCTAAGAAAGCTCAGTAAAGAGAGAGAAAGCCTGGGGAAGAAAAGCATATTTCTATGCTGACTCAACATGTGTCACTAGCAGGTTGCTTAGTGACATCACGCCTTTCAACCTGACCTTCAAAAATGGTTTTCCAGGCAGGTTAATAAAACAACAACACTGTTACCTGTGCAATGAGCTGGATTATGAAGTCCACAAGTAGTTTGGATTCTTTGTTGAACATGCCCTGCCAAAGCTTATCTACCACACGCTGTGTAAAATAAAACACATTGTTCACCAGCACTTGGTAGCTTCCTCCACTTGTTATAGGCAGAGATGCATCTTCACCTAGGTAACAAAAAACCCCAATGTTTTCAAAAAAACCAACTGCATAAATACGATCAGATTAGCCTATGCTTTCTAGACTTCTGTAAAAGAGATAGAGATTCAGTCACAGATAAAGTTAAAACCTCATGGCTTCCCTACGACTAGCTTTGATGGTAAGCAAACATGGTTCTGGACTTATTTTGACATGATTCTGGATTTATTTTTTTAATGCACTGCACCCAGAGGAAGACAAATCAATGCTGTGGCAAGAAAAGGGGAGCCATACCAGCAGTTTTGAACAGAAATGCATACCATGATATCTAGGACAGAGCAGCCCTACAGCTCCTGGGAAGTTCAGCAGGCAACTATGAAATGCAACTGGGCCCCTGAGCAGCAATATTCCTACAGGCCCCTTCCTGATCATCTAAACTCACGCACTGGCAGAACAGCTTTTACCCTACTGACATCCAAGTTACAAACTCCTAATTATCTCCCTGTCCATTTATCAGAGAGAGGAGTGCTAATTCTCTTTTACTTCTTCTGGGGTGCTGCCTTCATAATAAAACTACAGTAGGAAGAAATCTGTGATAAATTGACAAAAGCTCCAGATCCTGTACCAAGGTAATAAGGACATGACAGATGATGGAAGATCAGTTTCAGTGTGACTACAATTTTCCTGACTTACATATCCAAAAGATTTATGCCACGTAGTTTTTTTGAATAACTTATTTTACAGCTTTGGCACAACCAAGGTAGTGAGGGAACATGCAAGCACAGCAAAACCATTTACACAGGAAAGGGAAGGGCAGAAGAAAAAGTACAGACAATCAAGACACAACTGAACACAAAAAACCCAAAAAGTCACAGAATCAAACCCTTGTGTTCCTATCAATAGATTGATAATTAAAGTTTGTTACATTACCCAATAAAACATCAGCTGCAAGTAAGTGGTCCATCACTCCATCCAAAACATATGTCTGAAACTCCTTCTGCTGTGTTCGTGTTGATCTTTCAGGGGAAGCCTGAAAAAAGATATTAAGGTAATTAATATCTCCAAGCAAAAAATAAAAAATGGGAGAGGGTGTTCTAGGTGATTTTCTATTTTCTCAGCTCCTGTGAAGTACTTTTACTTTCTCTTAACATTCTGTCTCAAGTAAAAAGTTTTGGATTTATCTAAAAATTTAAGCATGCATGTTGAGAATACATTGGCTGCAGGCAGCCTTACAGAGTAGGCATTATTCCTCTTTAAATCCAGGAAATTTATCTTCTGCCATAACAGGAACTGGAAAAGAACACCTTCTGAAAAGTGCACAAAACTCTAACTATAGCTAAACATATGGTTAAACTGTTTTCTCCTCAGTTCACACAGTCACCTCCTTCAGTAAAATATGAGTAAAATACCTAATGCATCATCACTTCTATGTGGCGTTCTGCATGTTATTAAATCAGCCTTGGTATTGTCATACAGATGGATGTGCTAAACTAAAGGGGGAATACAATTTTATCACCTTGTGCTGGTCAATGAATACAATCATCCCTAACTGAACAATCCACTTGAACAGTCCTAGAAAGTAATACAACATTGTTTAGCTGTGTTTACATATCCAATTCTCTTTACCATCAAGAGTCAGTCACACTGAGTGATAAGAAGTTAAAACAGCTGTAAAGCAACTGCAAACAACTGAACATGGTCTCCACCAAACTTCCTGATGTCTGTGAGTAAGTGCATCTTTTTACATGTCATATTTTGCTTTGTGACAGCAAAGAGGTGACCAACTGCCTCAGGAAATTTGGTAGGAAATATACAAGTGTGGTCCAAAATTCCTGCAGCTTCCAAAAAAACTCAGGGAGACTCAGCAACGCATAACATCAGGTAACAAATAAATAGGTCAAGGAAAAACGAGAAGTGATGTGAACTGAACATTTGAAAGCACACTGTCTGAAGAAGGTGTGGGCGGTTAAACAGTAACTGAACTCTTCACCTTCCTGCCTCACCATTAACAGGATTGTGCTTTCTTCAAGTGTCGTGAGCTTTAGAAGATAATTTACAGGAAGATAATGCCGTTATTCTGTGAGGTTTTATAGCATATGGCATCATCCATCTTTTTACCTAATTGGCAACATCTATGGCACCATTTCTTTTTATCTAATATGAATAAAACAAAAGCCTTAACATTTCTGCAGGGATTTTATATTTTCGACAAAGTCAATACAGCTGTTATGGTTGGAAAGGTGTTCAACAAATGAAACATACTTCACAGAAATAAAACTTAAAGGAAGAGACAACTTCATAAGAAGCTCAAATATTAAACCAAGCCAAAACAAAAACCCCAAAGAAACTCTACCTCTAGCAGAAGATCTACCAGTGGAGTCTGTTTGCTGGCTGGTGTGAGACATAAGTTGTCAATTATCATCACACGCATGAAGTCAAACACAAACTTTTTGGCAGGATGGTTGGTTAGGTATGTTTTGGTGCCAACATTGCAGTATTCTGATTGGCTCCTGTTCATGCCAGAATCAGCTGCAAAGGCTTTGAACTCTTCAGCTGGGGACCCAGCTTCATCATCAAGATCAGTGACCTGTGAAAAACAGCATGTTAAAACGGTAGAGGTCAGCAAATTAATGGCAGTTTTTTCACTTTTCCATTTTTTGCTTGTCTAAGGCTTTTTCACATCATAGTTTGCTTCTTAAGAAGCATTTTTACACAATCATGATGTTCAGGATCAGTTCCCTAACACACAAGAGGAGAAACATCCAGTTTCAGATTCCCAAGGCAAACAATAATCAGTGAAGACTGGTGTGAGTTACACATCACATTCACTGACTAACAGAAATACTCGGGCAATCTCTAGATGCTTGGCAAAAACAAATTTTCTCATTGCAAAAAAAGAAAAGTTTTGAAAAAGTTATTAACTAAAGCAGTTAAAATAAAATCAAGACAGAAACCAACTAAAAAAGGCCATCAAGCTCACATAAACAGAAAACAAAAAAGTAACTGAGCCTTTTCTTTTTTTAATACGATACCTTCATCAGAGTGCAGTTATGGGTAAGCCGGTTTCCCAAAAATCTCTAAAAAAAGAGAGAAAAAAAAAGGGTCTCCACAGCTTTCCCATTTCTGATGAACAGAAACCTTTGAGAGGCTAGTTCTTAAAGAGGACTGTAACAAAAGCACAAACAGTAACAAAAGCTGTCAAATCCGAAAGACTGATTCTTTTTATATAACTCCCACCTCCAATGAAAGAAGAGACAATATTATTTCCCTCAACAGGTTTATCACATTGACAGCTTACATGTGAAGTAAGCAAACGTTTTGGACATTTGTTCTGCTTTAGGAGGAGAGTTTTCTCAAGAAATTAAGAGAACTCCAGATGTGTGCTCCTTCTAGTTTTAATAGCAGTCTCAGAAAAGCTGAAAGATCAGTTAAAAATTTTCTCTCATGGCTGAATTTGGATGATAACGTTTTGTTGCAGAAACCTGGCTGTTATTCAGCTGTTTCACAAGGGATTGATTAGTCTTACACATTTGGGCAGATGGAAATGCTGGAGGAGTAACCCAATTTGGAGGCACAAGAGCTATCAAACTGCGAAAAGCTCGAGTTTTCAGGCAGCTACACAAAGTTTCAAGGGATCTGGTAATGAAAATAAAACCTGCTCAGACACACAAGGCTCCTCTAAAAACCATACGGGCAAATGCCAAATCAGCACTACCAGTTTGTAAGTGGCACTTTTCTGAGTGGGAGACCAAGCTCCTAGAATCCACTTGAAGTGCAAGTTTAATACAAAAGCAAAAAAAAACCCTTTTTTTTTTTTGAGAGAGAGATTCATCAACATGCACTGTTAAAAACTGATCTCCCACTTTTACTGGCAAAATGATAGCATGCCACCAGTAAGTATTTCCTGAAGTGTTTTATCATGCCCTCAATAGTTCTAGCATTTGGCAACCTGTAGCACAACTATCCTTCCATGTTCTTAATAAAATTACTTTTAGATGTTGGCTAACAGGATCTGCTTCTTTCCATTCATATTCTAGAAGCACTATCATTTGTAAATGACACTAAGCTCAAAGAATACTTCAGGCAGCAATGTTGAATTCACACCCTCTCCTGGCTTGATCTCAGTAGTTCCAGGAAATGCAAGAACACTCTTTTGTGGTTAGACCACAAAAGCAGAAAAGGGAAGTGGAAGGAAAAAGTAGTTTTAGATTTTATCACATCCTCCAGAGCAGAGGGCTGAATGCACAGGCTGACTCAGCTTTTTTGGCTTTTGTAAATCTGAGATGACATTGTGCATATAATTGAAAATAATCCCCCACTAGAAACAAACAGTGTATGCTCCCCCTAAAACGCTGTTTCAGATGTCACTGAACTGCCCTTCTGTTGAACACGCACTTCTCTCAGTTCCAAAGCTCAAGCACAAAACATCCAGCCCAGCCTTGACAATGACCTCTTTTGCAGGGTGAGTTATGACTGTTAATTGAAAAACCCTCAAAAGTAACATTCAGGGGAAAAATAGACCAGCTAAGTCATTGGATTTCCTACCATCTCAGAGTAAGGCCGTATGTTGAAAGGGAACACTGTTGCTGCCAGTGCACACAGGAACTCTGGACTCATCCACAAGGAAATAAGGTCTGGCACATTGTGATACAAATACCGAAAGAACTGCATCAGGGTGACTGGATACTCTCGAAGCCAAGAGCCTTCCTCTTCTGACTGCCAAGGCTGGGTTGAAAAACAAACACCAGATTAGCAGAGATAGCACTAATTGAAGAATGTTTATTTCAGAAAGGAAGAGAAGCTGCAAGGACAAATACACAACCCAAAGACGCAATGACACACATGATCGTGACACGTAATCAAAGATGGGGTCAAATGTGATCAACCATGTGGACAAGCACTTGTTCAAGCAGAGCAGAAGTGACTGAATAGGGGGCCAAGCACATGACCAACTCTGAAAAGCACATCCAGAACATGACCAATGTGTATTGGGGAACTTGTCAGAACACCTGACTGAAGGCATGGTGTCTGAACATGAGAGCTAATATTTGATCAAACAAGTGACAGACAATGTGTTCAAGCACATCACCAACACGTGACAAACCTGACTCAATGCAACAGAACATGTGTCTGAGCATGTCACCAAATGATAAACACCTGACCAAACACCATCATAGGTCAGCAGCAAGAGACAGACCACGTGACAATAGGTGACAACAGGTCATGAAGATGTAAGCATTACACATGCCCAGAAGATGGTTCTGAACATGTTAACATGGGAGAAACATCATGACCAAACAGGCGACAACCAAACAGGTGCTGCTTTTCAAACACTTCAGGAGATAATTTTCAGCAGATAATACTCTAGCTTCAAGGAAACAGAATTTTCCCACTGAGAGACCAACTTCCACTACTCTTGACATTAGAGTCAAAGATGAGATGATGACATATTTTTCTGGCAGTAAATTCATTTCCTCCAGCATGTGGTTATTCATAGCCTGGGACTTCTCTGCATGCGGAGGGTTCATGCACAAAATCTGCAACTCGCATAGCTCTGAGCAGATGGGATATAGTCTCTCTAACATTCCCCCACGATGTTAATCAGGAAAGAAACTCAATTATCTCTGCCAAGGACATTTTATCCTTCTGCTTTCTTGTTTTAATTGCAGCTAAACACAGAGCCCAGCCTTTTTGTAGCCACTAATATTTCTACAGATACTAGAAAAAAATAACATTGAGTAACCCATTAAAAGGACAGTTTTCACCCAAGTATTATGAGCCTATCTCACAGCTGGTTTTGTCATGACACTTAACAAAACCTCAACTTTTCTAATTTGGCTTTTGAGCACATGGCAAACTCAAACAACTCATAATATTCAAATACAAGCAAAGTTTTTTTATGCTTACAGAATTCAGCATGCTCCTCAGCATTCCCAATAACAAGAAGGCAGCTTCTGTGCAAACACTGTGTATTGAAGAGGTAACAGTGCCACAGGAGGCAGGAACTCCAAATATGAATGTCCAAATAGAGTCTAAATCAAACTGTAAGAGGTGAAAGTGAAGAAACAAGACATGAAATAATCCCTTTCTCCTATGCAATTGGATAATCTTTTTTCACACATACAATACACTCATTTGGCAGTATCTAAAAAATGAATTGTTTTGCATCCTCCAAATTTTATCACCATAAGTTTCATATGAAGGTCACATGTCACTGAAGAAAGTTTCATACAAGGATGGGCTAATGTATCTGCAACTCTCACCTTCTCAAAGTATTTAAGTGTTTTGAAATAAAACAGACCTGTCAGCACACACACTGCACAATCCCCTCAGTTCACTTCACTCACATCTAGCAGTAAAACCCACATGGTAACCCACAGAAGAAAAAAAAAAAAAGATACAAATAACACAAACAAATCAAGTTGCATTTTCCAGCAAGTCTAAATAATTAAATCAATAAAATAAAAAAGGATGAAGTTCCCACCTCTAGCATTAAGCGTGCTACTAAATAGGTGAATTTGGCTTTGATTTAGCAGTGTCAAACTCAACTGCTGTAAGCAGATGAGTGAGACAGTGCTGAATGTGGCTTGTCAGGTATTGCTCTTGAGGAAACAGGCAGGCAGAACACCTTCTGGTCTGAAATCTCTACTTTTCAATTCTTACTGATAAATAAATGTTAGGACTGCATCCATTATAAAGAGGAACCTTGCCTTACCTCAGGTGTGGCTTTTTTTCATAAAGCACTACCCGAAGGCTTCCTAGGACTCTTTTGTAGACTATATAATACCTACTCATTTACATACCATCCAAACAAGCCCAAAATCAATCTGTTCGGAACATGAGCAACCAACATTTTACCGCAACAACTGAGTTGTCTCCCTACAAAATCACAGAGGCTTTCTGACATAAAAGCTACCTTGTTTTGTTTGTAATCCTGTGAACACTAACACAGCAACTCTCTACTTCTTAAAACAAAACAAAAATCACAAAACCCTCCCCACAACCAAAAAAGGCAAACAAAAAATTATGTCCCCTTCAACATCCACACCACCTTGAACTAGAGATCTGCTTCTCACTTGACCCCAAAACGGACCAGAATGGCACCAGTGACAGCTAAGCCATAACAGGCTGGCTTTCACTTACTGCCAGGGTACCTTGTCCTCCCACCCCAGAGAAGCTCAGCACAAAACACCACACCATGACTGTGAGTCAGCTGCAGAGAACAAGCAGGGGGCCTGGTTAATCCGTTATATTCTTTCACGACACACAGAATTACGTTTACATCTTACTAGACAATCCCTACCTGGCAACCCTGATTACACTGGCTGCTGATGACAGGTGCACTGACCTGCAGGTTTTCAGGCAGTTCAGTGACTGGCTGCTGCAGGAAAAGGGCCATGAGAAGGAAATAGAGTGCAGGTACATTAGTGTGCTTCGGGAGCAGGGACTGCAGAACGGGAAAGCCTGGGAAGTGACAGGCATCCCGGTTGATCTCGCGGACGGTCGATCTGCCACCAGCACTCCTGCCGACATTGAAGCCTAAGATGGCAAACAACACACAAGGCCAACAGTGTTAACAGAGAATTGCCTGTGAAGATCACTCACCCACACAGGGTGCCTCCTCAGAAACTGATGCTGTAAAAAATGAATGTGCACACACAGACTGTCACACACATATGACACCATTTTGTTCCAGATGTCTAATTTTTTTAAACAATTTAAAAAAAAAAAAAAAAGAAAAAAAGGGAAATTATTGCCTTCCAGTAGGACACAGATGACACTGTTCCATACAGGCTGCCTAAAACTGCTGCTTACACACACAGATCCATTTGCTGGCTGACTTTTAAAACACCCAAGCTTCTGAAAAGAGATATTTGCTGGCTGAGAAGGAAATATCACCTTAATCTCAGTTTCAGATTTATATTACCAAGCAGCAATTCTATGGCCCATTTAAGTCAACGGGCAGCTAATTTGTCTCCAAAGATGTCTCAGGGGCATCTTATTCCAGATGTTTTTGTTAATGATTAATCAGCTGGTATTAAGTGCTGTTATTTTATTTAAGTTCTGCCAGAGCCACCTTTTGTGACCCTGCTTCTAGGCAGGTATTTGAATTTCCTCTTTAATGAAAAAAAAAAAACCCAAACCAAACCAAACAAACAAACAAAAAAAACCCAAACAAACAAACAAACAAAAAAAAAAAAAAAAACCAAACCCCCACACACAACAAACCACCAGGATGGCAGAAACACTTATTTTCAAGTAAGGAAGAAGCCAGGAAGACAGTTCAGTCTCCACATCAGCACAGTGAGCCATTCTTCTGACACTGCCAGAGGTCAGCTTGTTTTTTCTGAGTCTCAAATACAGATACATTTTCCACCAGGAACTGATTTTTTAAACATCTATCAGGACTCAGACCAATAAAATCAGTGCTACAAAGTTGCAGGAATTCCATCAGTAACCGTCAACAAAAATGGGTCATATCTGGTTTCATGAGAAATTCTGGAGCCAGTATGTTATGATTTATTAAAAAGCACTGGGCATGAAAATTAAATAATCTGTCACTATCAGTTGATGAGACAAGTTTAAAAATAACTGTTGGGGCACAGTCTAGCTTGGATTCAATTTAAGTGATACTATAATAAGTAAAATGGGAAAACTCCACAAATGATCTTCAAATGTTATTGTAAACCAAAATCTTATTTAGAAAGATTTTGTGACTGAAGAAAACGTTTATGTTATTGGACATTTAAAGTAGACACTGCATAAACAACAGTCTATTCTGTAAAATACCAATGGTTTTCAAGTTTTTAAGGCACAACCATGGAAGGGAAATGGATGTGCAAAAGCTGTTCCTTAAACAAAATACAGAACATTAATAAAAATGAGCCAAACAACAGATGCTTTTTCTGTTAAAAATGAATATTTGCATGTATTATATGGCTTCAGAAACACTGTTTTCCTTAATCTGCCTAATTGATTATCAATGCAAAGAACCATCCTAATGCTCCTAGCTGGATATCCTGAGGGATATATTATAGCAAACTGTAAACAGACAGACTTAATAGAGAGCTTTATTTATGCAAAATTAACAAGATGGCATTCTTTGAAATCTATCAAATAGAAAAAGCAGAGAAAATATTTTTTCATATTTTCATTTCAGGAAGGGCCCTCTTCCTGAAATAAGATTACTTCAACAACACTTCAATTATTTCCTTACAACAAACCACTTCAGAAAAGCCTCTGGTGCAGGAAGAGATCATAAACCACTGCAACAAAGAGAGGTGGCTCCCAGTACAGTTACTGTAGAATAGCATTAAGTTAAAAGTACTATGATACCACTGCCTGGGTCTAAAGGCTACTCAAGCTTGCAAAAGACTCCCATTTAATGTCAATCAAGGGGTTTGCAGCAGGGCCTGAATTGACATTCATCTAAAAAGCACCATTTTATTTTGACTGAAAAAAAACCCCAGCTCTGTGGGAAATTGCCGCTACACCTCTCTACAAAGAACTGACATCCATTACTTCAGACACTTGGAGATGCATTTCAGACAGCTCAGAGATGCCCAAAATGGGTCCTGTAGACAAAATTCCAGGTCACATGCGGTAACTGAGAGGTCTGATAACACAGATAAATGGGGCTTTAAGAACCTGCAAAAAAAACTCAGGTATAACACTGCATGATGCTCTAACTAACAGAAGTAAACAAACAAGTAAATTTTACTGAACCTTTATTAGCTGTGTACACAAGGTGCTACACTGTACTACCTTTGCATCTACAGCTCAGACGTGCCTGCCCATAGGACATATTTAACCTTACCATGACGGTAACAGAAAACAACTGGCTACACAGACTTTGTGCAGATGATGAGCTAAAACTGAACTACAATTCCATCTGTGTAATGTCAACTGAAGGGCAGTTTTGTAAAACCACTTCTTTTGGCCTAGAAAATCTTAACTCTTAGTTGCAAGAAAAATGAGGAGAAGCAGCATCTGATAGCAGCACAGACAATAGTAACAAAAAGGATGCACCTCCCTGATGGTATCCATGCAATAACCCCCTCCTCAATACATGAGCACAGGTGTTCCCAGTAACCCTTGAGTCCCAAGGGGTTGAGATGCGTACCTAGCACAGTACCAATCTTATTGGTCAGGACAGAATCCGTCTGATCGAGCCAGCCTCCACCACTGAGACCCTCTTTAAACTTGATCAGGATGGACTGATTACTCAACAGGACCACAAGAATTCGCATGGCTGCTGTGACTGTGGTGGAATGCAGATGTTCTTCCATAAACATCATAATCCAGTCAAAACCCAGCGTCTTGACCAGTTCTTCACAAGCTCTAAGTAAAGAGAGGGGGGGAAAAAAAAAAGTCACATCTTACAGCATTTAGTGTCCTACTAGACAGCAAAAAACCATGTCCTCCAGTGCAGGGCAAACTTGAAGAGCAAATTCAGATCTATCAGAGAGTTAACTGAATTCTTAGGTAAGTTTGCTACAAACACAAAAAGTCACTCATCGAACCTTGTTCAATGGAACAGTTAGAGTATATTTGTTCAGAAGAAAGACTAATTACAGCTCCCAGGACTATTCCATTGAGATTTCCCCAGCTGCTGCTTGTGATAATGAATACAGAATTTCAAACTGGAAACTTTTTGTTGAGCTACACAGCAAGTTCTCGCAAATCCTCCTAATAAACTGGAATTTAAAAAACGAAGGAAGGCTGTTTGATTGGTTTTATTACAGGAATAGTTGCTTGGGAATATTTGAAAAAAAGTGTGGGTTTTTTTCCCCCTTTTTTTAAAGCAGTATTCCTGAAAAGCTTAAACAGCTTTGCGTTGTGTGTCCATCAACACTCAGTGAATCACTGCATAATTTACAGATGCTGTACATTCACAAAATGCCTCCAACAGACTCCAGACAGCCTATCAGGCTTGTAAGCTGTATTTTGTCGAGGTTTAATTCGTCAGTGATTCAATGTCTCTTCTCCAACTTGCCATATGACTCTATGGCCTCATTAAACTACAATATCATCTTCCCTCACATGCAATTTTAAGTAGCTAAGGAGCATTCTAGGGTCAATGATCCTAACAACATCCCCTACTGAAGCCATCTGATCTCAACCAAATGAGAAACTGAATATCCCGCTTCTCTAAAAATACAAGTGTTCTCTTTGAAAGATTTTATTTCCTCTATAGCCACACATGAAGTTATGAGAAAGCAGCACCATGAATCATGTCTTCCACTTCTACTAGCATACCTAAAGGTAATTCAGTGAATCAAATGGGGGCTGTGTAATTGTCCCTCTCTGAAAATAAAAAACTATAACCTTTCTTTACGTCATGGAGGTTTTTTGTACTTACTGCAAATTAACAGTTGTCTTTTCTTTAGATGTATACAGAAGCTTCAGAAGAATATCTAAAAGCCTGTTCCGTAGCAGAATAAGGTTAGCTGAAACAAGTCCTCCAAAATCATCCTCTGCTCCTAAATATTAAAAAAACCCAAACAAATAAAAGCAAACTTAATTTTTTGGAACTTGCGCACTTTGAAGGCTATTCATAAATTCCATACAGAAGCAAAGGAAGGTGTGCTAAGTCCACATATACTGCTGAGAAACGCTTGGTGCCCCCTTACCAGTGTCACACCAAGTTTGGGCAGTTTAAAGAACAGGTAAAAGGGAATCACAACTTCTCAGACAATAATCTAAACTAAAGGGGTCACTCCTGGCAGGTAGAGATACAAAACCAATCAAGCACCACCCCTTCTCATTCCCCTCCCTTCTCTCAAAACTACAGAACATGGTAACTAAATACACATTTTGCATCTTGAAAGCTGTGTGGTTGTGGGGGTGGGAATCCTGATACTTCCCAAATCCCCCTAAGTCTAAAAAAGAAGAGAAAAATTAGTTTCCTTTTCTTTCAAGAGATCCCCAAGCTCATCATCAGTTGAAAACCACACTTACTGCAACCAAGCCAATCCATGCAGCTCAGGAGTAGCTTTACAGTGAATTTACAAATCCCTATTTCTGTACCTATCAGAGGAGAACCATGCTTTTACATTACTTAAAATAAAATCACAACCTGAGGAGACATGCAAAACTAAAGACAGATAAATGGATATTTTCTGTGCCAAGGTTTTGTGCATAAGATAGAGACACAAAGCATCTTCGGTGGCAGAAATACAGCCCAACTGGTGAATACCAGTAGCCTAAAAATTTCATGTCCTTTGTCTCAAAAGCTCCTCTCTCCACATGCTGAATTTCTCCCCAAGGTTCTTCAGTGCCCCAGACAGGCAAAAAACCTCTCAGGTTGTGGACAGCCTGTGACAAAAAAAGTTGTGGCTGGTCTGTAGTGAGAACACCACTCTGGATCTCTCTCCAAAACCCACACCCTCTTTTTTACTAAAAAGCTCGAATTTAATAATTGTTGAGACCACAAAAAGCAAAAGTATTCAGAAGGAATAGGTGAGGTACAGGGACCCCACTGGACGACAGAATGGTTTGGGTTGGAATGGAGCTTTAAAGATCATCTAGTTCCAACCTCCCCTGCTATGGCAGGGACACCTTCCAGTAGACCAGGCTGCTCAGAGCCCCATTCAACCTGGCCTTGAACACTTCCAGGGATGGGGCATCCACAACTTCTCTGGGCAACTGGTGCCAGTGCCTCACCACTCCCACAGTAAAGAATTTCATCCCAACATCTAATCTAAACCTACTCTCTTTCAGTTTGAAGCCATTCCCCTTGTCCCGTTGCTACATGCCCCTGTGAAAAGTCCTCTCCAAAATGTGCAGATTGCCTTAAACCTTGCTCTTCAGGAAACCAAACCAATAAAACCAACTGTATCTCTCTCACTTGTCCCTGTGCACCTGTATATTCTCAAGAGGTGTAAAACCAGACTTTTTAGATGCTCCTTCTAGTTACTTACGTGACAGCCACTGTGGGACTAGAACATTTCTGTTCAGGGCGACTGACTGAAAAACGCAATTGCATAAGCCTTTTTTCTTTAGGAAAACAAGGATAGAAACAGTCTCAACTCAATGTAAGAGTTATTGAAGGACAGTAACATTTCTTTTTTTTGTCAAGGACAAAAACTAGGCTGTCTTAGTTAATTCTTTCACTTCCTCCACACCTGGAGGGAAGATGCCCATAGCAATCAGTTGTCTTTTGCTTCCCTTCCTCACAAAGAAGCAGAGATGCACTGATTCGAAGGAGCAAGTGGAGGAAAGAGACCAAAACCATACAGTGTTAAATGAAGGAAAATAAAGAAAACAGGGTTTGCTCTGCTTTGTACTCAATACTGAAAACTAAAGTACCATTATTGACTGGCAGGTTATAACAACATTACAACATTGCTAATGACAGCATTTCTGTTTTATGTATTCAAACACAGAAGAGATGACAAAGTATTTTTATTCTACTGTTTCTAAGTGATGTCAGCACCTACCACTGTCAAGCTTTTCTTCATTGTTTATTTCCATGACCACAAACTTCTCACAGACTGCAAATGTAGGTAAAGTGGAAGAGATGAACTGTCCAAACCTTGATGTATACAGAAAAAACATCATTCATTGATATGACAGATGCACTCTCATCTATCAATAATTTACCTTAAATATAAAGCTATGATATTAATGACAGAGAGACATCCAGAAATGTCAGCTTTCTCACATCTAAAGATAGAGGAAAACGGTCTCCAAATCAAGTTGCTAGCCAAAACCCAAATTAACTTGTAGCAATTAACAGAATCTTTGCAGACTAGTCTGTAGGTAAGGGATCCTGAAAATGTTAAGATTCAAGAAAGGAAACAGAGATACCCACAAGTCCTAGTAAAAGTAACACCTCAGATTAAAAAGAAGAACAAAACATTATTCTCAAACCCTTACAGCTGAGCAATTATTACATCAAAACAGTGATTACTCAACTCTGGAGTAACATTTATGTCTATATCTTGAAGTTATGTAACACAGGGTCATGGGTTTCCTTGACAAGACATTGATGTACTCAAAGAAAGGAGTTGTGATATATTCCTCTTTCCCCTGCAACTAACCTGAAATGATCCCTAGCTAGTATAACTTTTCCTAAGTTATGCAATGTTTTCATTGTTCATTTTCAGGAAGGAGAACAAGGAACTTTCAGACTGGCATCCTACAATCTGTTCTGTAACCATTTAAGCTTAAAATCAATGGCTTTATTCTTGAATGATTTTTTTTTGTCTGCATAATTAAAAAACTAAGACAGGTAAGATGTTCAGGTTGAGGCTTCTGATACCTTTAACTGTAGTTCATGTGAGAAGCTGAAAATCCAACCTCTCATATGCAGAGAATTCCCAAGTCCTGCAATATTTTATCCATTTCCTTTAT
>JAWWEU010000125.1:12917495-12990791 GCA_035583155.1 Acropternis orthonyx | reverse complement strand
TGAAATGATCCCTAGCTAGTATAACTTTTCCTAAGTTATGCAATGTTTTCATTGTTCATTTTCAGGAAGGAGAACAAAAAACTTTCAGACTGGCATCCTATAATCTGTTCTGTAACCATTTAAGCTTAAAATCAATGGCTTTATTCTTGAATGATTTTTTTTTGTCTGTATAATTAAAAAACTAAGACAGGTAAGATGTTCAGGTTGAGGCTTCTGATACCTTTAACTGTAGTTAATGTGAGAAGCTGAAAATCCAACCTCTCATATGCAGAGAATTCCCAAGTCCTGCAATATTTTATCCATTTCCTTTATAATGAAATGGGAGATGAGAAAAATCAAGCTATCAAGGAGTTGAACTAATTTTACAGCATTTAAAATACTCCTGTAGGTATGAATTTGTGCCATTTCCATCAGTCAGAATTAATCTGACAGTCTTAAATATTTTTTTATACTGTGATGATTAGGAAAAAAATCTGGAACGAAACCTTTCATTCAGGATAGTAATCAAAACTGCATTTTAACCAGAAGTATCATTATAACCCATCTCAAGCAATATTCATAATATTCAATAACGGTATTTAAGAGAAGTGCACAGTGCATCACATGAACAAGGGAGCTGCAATTCAGCACCTTCAACTTTTCACCTGTAGAACATTAAGCCAGTTTGATAATCCAGTCATGCCTGGTCAGATACAAACTGGAAATAATATGCAAATCATGGTTTTAACATATTGGCTATGTCTAGTTCAGTCTAGTTCTTTGAGAAACAAATAAATAAAAAAATCAGTACATGAGCATTCCATGTTACATGCTCCAAGGCCATACCACCATTAAGTACTTTTGACCAAGATCACCAACATTATAAAAACAAGAAAGACAGAATTATCACAGGTGTGGCCTACCTGAGTAAGTCGTAGCTGCTAGGGAAGCCCTGAAGCAAAAAGCTCAGCACATTACTAATTGCAGCAATAGTGGGCTGGGACAGAGACATGTCTCGAAGAGTTAAGAGCAGTCTTGGGATCAGTTGGAATTCCCTCATTAACTTTGCATTCTTTGCTGCTTCGCTGGAAAAAGGAAAGAAAGAAGGTGGCAATTTAAAACTGGGGCATCCTCTACATAATACCTAATCCTGTAAGTTCCATTACTAGGCTTGCATCGACTCATACCTTGACTCAGTGAGAAGCTCAATGAAGTGCTCAAACAATGACAGATGAAGCTCATAGGGTGCATGAAGCCAGACCTGAAATACAGAACAAACAGTGCTATGTTGTGTATACAAATTGATTTCTAGATTAAAAATGGAAATTAATATACCAAAGGTTATGAGAAGGTTGAAGAGATTAAAACCATTCCTGTACATGACTATTTACCTGACCATAAAGAAACATCCATTGGTTCCAAAAACATTCTCTGTCAGTGTAGCACGTTGAAAACTTCTAAAGAGTTCTAGACAAAAAGTTACACACTGTCTGGAACATCTCTTTAGACAGATGGTTCCATGACTCCAAAGCAGTTATTGGAGTTTACAAAGCTGAAGTGAAATACTGTGTTAAGTTTATTTAGCTTAGGTGAAGATTTTTGTCTTTGTAAAATTAATTCACTATCTTCTGCCAAGATTAAATTCAAGGTCTTCCCTGATTTTGATTTTTTTTTTTAGTCCAGCATTTCCTGCATTTAAATTATTTAGATCCTCTAACCAAAAAAAAAAAAAAAAATCAATTGTTCAATCAATAGAAGTAATAAAAGATATAAAAGACAGAAAGCTCACACTTATAGCTGCAAATCTTAAAATTGACTTGCTATTTGGCAGAGCATAATTAATACTTGTGCTCTGGTGTATAAAACTGGCTTAAATCAAAAGCTTTCTAGCTTTTGCTTTTGTTTCTAATCTTATAATCTAAAATGATGAGAACAAATCTTTTAATTTCCCTGTTCTGCACGAGTAAGAACATCTAATGTATCCAATTTAAGTGAAATGCTTGGGTCACTGATTTCTGAATGCAAAATAAAACAAATCATTTAAAACATCGCCAAAAAAACCAAGTAAGCAAAAAACTCAGACTTTTGGAAAGTTTCTCTAGTGACTCACAGACCTGCATAATTTTTAGTATTTTTTTAATCTCTTGAGTGTATTAATTCCTCAATTGTTCTTAGTCTTCAGGGAAAAAGACAGACATGAACTAAACATCAAATTGGATCTTTTGTAGTTGATTCTGAGTGACTCTACACCCTTGATGAAATTTCTCAGCTGGCTCTTTTATGGGGAAAAGAAGACAAAAAACGGGGGTGGGGCAGAGGGGGGAACCAAGAGGGAAGAGTCCTCTTCAGCAGAATTCATGCCTCACTGTAAAAGGAGCTGAGCTGTAATTCATGCTCTTCTCTAGTAAGCAGTTCATCTACCTTAAGATTTCTACTACACACATCATCTCTTGTAGATGTAGTAACTTACTATTAAGGCTATCTTTAATTTTCTGAGCACAAAGGAAACATTTTTGTAATTTACAAGGTTTGTTAAAATTATGTTGTTAAATTGTTACTGAAAAACCTATGTTTAGACACAGCACAAGCTTACTCCTAGTTTTATTACACCTGGAAAAAAAAACCAGAGGAAATTTTGTTGGGTAACAAATATCTTCTGTATTACAACCCCACCAAGGTTAAAAAAACCAAGGTTCAGGTCTGCCCCTTTCATTTCCTCTTTCTATGTGCCATAATTATAGCATCTTGTTGATTTTGACAAGTGGGGAAGTTAGATGCATTGAAGACTTTGAAGGTCACAAAAAAATCAAGCTTAACAAGACCAGCTGATTTCATTAAAATAAATGCTATAGTAAGCTTTATGAGCTTTTTTCATAGATGAGACCCTTCAATAATGTTTCCAAGACTGCTCTGAAACACTCTAATAGGCATCTAAAAAAAGGAAATGGGCAAGTCTGTAAACTCATTTGTGCAGGACAGACTTGTGATATTAAGTCAGTATCTATAGCTAGCTTAGGAGTGGTACTAGTATTTTTATTTATTTATTTTAGTAAATGTGAGTCAGAATTCTTTTACTCAGTCTGCATCAGGTGCAGATAATACCAAAGGAGCAAACACTTAAAGGACAAATTCTGTGAATCGTTTATCAGTCTCTGTTACATTAGCACCACCTTCTGACCTTTGCTACTTTCCTTAGTTTAATACAACAACACTTAAATATTTCATAGGCTGTGCAAGAAGAATTTTAACTCCCTTACTTAACCTGCAGGAGATGTATGATAAAACGATTCCCATGTTCTATGTTGAAAGTTCCCCTCTTACTGTTATTTTCAGAGCATCTTTCATGCCTTGATATATGCACTGCGTTGACCACAAAGGTTAAAACAAGTTGATGAACCAAAACTGCAAAATGCATCCTCTAACATAACAAAAAGCAGAAACAACTGTAGCACCCATTCGATGTTTCTGCAGTGCTTCAAGCCATTTCAGCAGGTAAAGTTACCAATAATCTTGTGGCTCAGCTGCTTTACTGTACTACGTAAGAAATAAGTTCTCAGGATAACAACCTAGTTTGCTGTTATTCAATATTTAAGGTAATCACTATCCAGCATCATCACCACTTCTCTGCAGCTTTACATACTTCAAAATCACAGAGCAGATCCTGGAAGGCAGCAGAATTTGGAATAATGGATGTCTCGTGCCCACTATCAACAGTTCCCACCAAGGAAAAGGTCAGATGGAGGATGTGACTGTTCAGAAGGGATCGTTTCTTCTTTAACAGCATTGCCAGCAACTGGAGCAAGTAAACAAAAAAGGAATTAGCAGCCAATGAGCTCTCAGCAATGCTGTCTAAGCACACAGAAGAACAGATGAAATGTCTGCATCCCTTCTGAGAAGGACCTTAAATTAAGTCTGATAGCTCATACTCTTGATAAAAGACCTTGAAAGTGGCATTACAGTTGGTTACAAAAGGGGTACATCCAGGACACTCTCTGGCTCATAAAACATCTGTTCTACACTGCAGACAGTATCTAGGCCCTGAGGACTAGGCACACACACACATACACCTCTCAGCTCTCTGGCAGTCAGTCATGGTTTAAGAATCTCTCTCAAACCACACTGTTTGCTAATGTCAATACAAGTGGAATGTAAGGTCATATGTGATGACCCACTGCCAGCTTACGGAACAAGGAGGACACTGGATTTGTCTGGTCAAAGGAAGCCAAGGTCTGCAACAGACTACTTGGAATAATATGTTTCGATGTAACTATACCAGGCATTAGCATTAACAATGTTCATAAATGCACTGCCCAAACCACAGAACTTTGTGTTTCAGTAAAGGAGTCTTCATGAGAAATGAGAAACATAAAATTCATGGCTCATGTGAAGATCTTTTCAAATCAGTCAACCAACCCTTCTGCATAACTGACTGTCCTTTCTCCATCCCAGTGGAGAAGTAATAAGTCTTCAGCTTGAAAGCAAATGGCATCACTAACTATAAAGTCTGTGCAGTCTCCTCAAAATGATGACTCTAGGAGTCCACTTGTTTGGTTTTCTTCGTGTGTCCCTATCCTCCTCTCTTGCTGGCAGATCAGAAAGGCAGAAGCTCCCAGGCTTGCAGGGGTGAGTTCAAAAATCACAGGAAAATAATCATCTATGTACAGTTGTGCTCCTACGTGCTGTTAATGAAGGCTCAGTTTCACCAAAGCAGCTAAACGTGCACAACAGCTCAGCAAAAAACTTTCCCCCCTCTCCTTTAAAAGATATCCTAAATAACTCCACTACACTAATTACCCAAGGGCTCAGTAAACTTAAGAAGAGAAACTCAGGTTACCACAACACAACAAGGAATTTCCATGGGAACTGATGTGACAGACAGTGAAATTCAATCAGTCTGCTCTGTTTCAAGACATTTCTTACGTACCTGATAACCTCTGATTCTTTCCATCTCTTTGCTGGCCAGTGGATTGCTCTTTACAACACAGACCAAGGCCTTCACAGCTGCATACAGCCCTTCTACATCTGATGCCATGGCTACAAGTCCCAAAATAGCAGCAGCTCCACCAATGTACTGTAGCGTAGTGGCAACAGGCTTGGGGACAAATGTTCTTACTCCTAAGCATAGGCAGAGAAAATAAATTAAAATCAAATAAAATCTAATTTTTGCAGGAAAATATGGTGAAAACGTGCAAGTATTTTGCTCTTTAACATTGTCTGATTTATTAAAGTGTTGTCACTAGAAGAACAATGACATCTCAGAAGAGGAAGTGAAGAAAATATTACACTGGAAAATAGTTTATGACCTAAGGTAAAGTAATTAAGTATATTTTCATAATGCTAAATCATACAAACTGTAACAAGCATCCATGTTAGTAAAAAAAAAAAAAAAAAAGATAATAGCAGGTCCATGAAATAGAAATACGTTCAATAAATATAACAATGCACCACTAACATACATCAATTACACGATTTATCCTCTAGGCATAGGTTCTTATTGACCAGTAATTAATTATTTTTAAACATAATTCTCAAGCACTCAACTCACCCAAATACCCTATCAAAGCTGCACCGATGGAGCGTGCCGGTCCGTTCAAATGCCCTGCTGAGTTATGGAGCAGCTTCACAGGCGTGGCATTTTCATGAGAAGAAATTGCCAGCTGAAGAAAACAAGAAAAAGAAAAAAGCAGGGGCTGAAGGGAAGATGTTTTTGTAACGCAAGCCTAAACATAACTTGTGCGTTTTCCTTCTGTGATAAAGAGTAACATATAACAAAACAGATACTCTCTGAAGTTAAGACAAATCTCCGCTCTCCAAAGTTTAAGGAAGATGAGTCTAACTTCTAAAACAATCCCACCAGATCACAGATTGAGTTTGAGTTGAAAGGGACATTTAAAGATCATCTAGTCCAAACCTCCTCCTGTGGGCAAGGACATTCTTCACTACCAACAATTATCAGGTTGTCCAAAGTGCCATCCAACCTGGCCTCAAACACTTTGAGGAACTAAGTAGTCACAGCTTCTCTAGGCAATGCCTTCCAGTGCCTCACCATCCTCATCATAAAAAGTTTCATCCTTATGCCCAATCTAAATCCATTTTCTACAAGTTTAAAACCACCACCCCTTGTCCTACCCCTACAGGCCCTGGTAAAAAAGTCTCTCTCCGTTGTTCTTATAAGCCTCCCACATGTACTGAAAGGCTGCCATAAGGTCCTCCTGAAGCCTTCTGCAGACTGAGTCACCCTAAATGACTCAGCCTTTCCTTATATATGGACTTTTGAATTAAAAAATTCACTGACTTTTAATGTACTTTGAAGAAAAAAGTAAACTAATATTCTGGGTCCCAGATCTGGATCACAGTGAGAGCAGTAAGCTATCAGCTCTGTTCATCTGCAACAGTAGAAACATTGTTCAACAATATAATCTTAACTGTGTTTCAACAGGAATACAGCTATCATATGGATTAAAAAGCCAAAATACCTCCAAAAGATGCTAAGATACATACTAATTCCAAGAATGTGTATAAAATTTAGGAGTAATTTCAAGACTGAGAATAAAATCTAGGGGATACACTCTTTCTTCCTCCCCCTCAACCTCCCCAAACACAGCAAGAATCATGGGCAACTCTTCTGACAGGTACATTACTGTTCCTAGTTGCATTGACCAAATTGTCTTGAAAGAAGTCAAAAGAAAGGAACAAGTCATACACATTAACCAACTGATTTCCCAACATACCTGTTTGGCAATTGCTTTACTATCCAACTTGTTGTAAACTTTCCTTATTTTTGCCACTGTAAATGAAGAAACTGACAGTGCATAGAGACCAAAAGACACCTTCTCTTCTGGTACCAAAGATACTGGAGATGGATTGATTCCTTCAGACTTTGAATCTTTGCCTTAAAGAAAAAATATAGTTCATTTGAGTAATAGCACTCTGTTCCTTTTCAGTTTCATGAGTAAAATCTTCAGCAATTTATACTGCAGAATAGGTAGAGAGAAAAGATTTTACAAAGAGCTGAGATGTGATAATGTTCCCTTCCCTTCACACCTGAAGGAAAGCAAATCTGCATTTTTGCCTGTATCAACCTGCTTTTTACAATGGCTTGCTAGGAAAACCACCTTAGGGATTCAAGACTCAAGGAGAATATATGTAAGTGTATCTTTAATATCTTGTATGCACTGCTCCTGAAGTGGATGCTCTTGTGAGGCACTGCAAACACTGTGACTGACAGCTGTCTACAACCTCAGAGGGAGCACACAAACCTCAGCACCTGAAAACTCAACACAGAGGTTTGCTTCTGCAGTTCCACTCAGGTCAAAAGGTGCAACTCTGGTGAACCACATGAATGGAATTAAAAAGCCATGAGGGCTCCTCACCTAACACTGAAACAAGAGAGAAGCTGGGTGTCTACATAATTTGTTGAACCAGAGTCAAGTCTGTCAAATCTCACTTGTTCACTTGGGTGTCTGAGTGTATTTAAAAATAGGGCTATGGACACACATTTGTAACAAGGTTATTGAAAATTTTTGTGCTGTACTTCCCTCAATTTCAGACAAGAACACTTAAAAAAAGGTAATAGAACTGCCCATATTTGTTTGCAATGAATATTTAAAGGCTTAGTACTTAAAGACTATCTGCCACACCACAGTCCCTCCCTGTTTGACATTTTTTCTCAGTTGACCCATTCAGGGCCCTGCAAATGACATTTCAAGCTGTGTTTAAAGTACAGACTAGATTGCAGATTTGCAAATGAGTGTTATCACTAGAAGAAACTGACAGGTTAAAATGCCTTTCTGATTTCACTTTCTACAGATGAATATAATATACAGTATGAATAATGACAGCTGTAAGCATTTCTGACTGGTTTAAAACCAAAGTGAGGAATACAAGCACTTCTATCATATCTCAGTACAAGAACTACCAGAAGTATGTTAAAACAGTAATTTGGGTTTCTATCATCCTCTTCAACAGCACCTACTAATCTTCTTCCTATGCACAGCTTTAGCTTTTCCTCTCTGCTAGTGTGTACTCTCTCACCTCTTCTGCACACAAAAGATTCCACTACACCCAGGCCAAGTCACCAGCTGCCATTTGAACTGTACTTACAAGGTACGTAGACTGCTTGGAAGCTTCCGACGTAATTTGGTCCCAGCTCATAAATGGTGCTGATTCCCGGGGCAGGCAAAACTTCCTCCAGGAAATGCGTGGGGCCCAAACGCCACACTAAGGATGAGAGCTGGCGCTGTGCGGGCGGGGTGCCAATGTAGGCATAAACAGTGCTGACCACGGGGGGGTTGGCAGAGCCAGAGCCACTGGGGCTGCTATGAATGTAGTGAAGCTGCAAGGGAGAGAAACAGGGTGAAGTTACTGAGAGGGCATGGGAACCGCGACAAGATCAGAAATTTGGGAAAGCGCCTTTGCAAACCAGGGCATGTATCAAGTAATTGCTATATAACACATGGTATTCTAATACTGAATAGACACTGAAGAGCACCAAACCGAAAGGAAATGCAAAGACCAGAAGTTAAGTGGCTTGCAAAAGATGAAGGTGTGTAGGCAAATGCAGGATGAGAATATGAGGATTTTGTGCTTAAAGAGGTTGTATCTTGATTCTAAAAGCATGGTGCTCTATGACTTATCATTGCTTTTTACAAAAACAGTAAGACAACCTCAAAGTTGTGTTCTCTTTATCAGCCAGTGAAAACATGCCTTTGGCAATTATACCACTTCAAGCTGAAGTACACATGTGATGAATTAAACTAGATAGGATTTTGCAAACAATAAAGAAAATACCTGAGTAAGATTTTGGCCTATATATAATGACAGTAACAATCTCACAGGCTTTTTCTATCTAACTCTGTTATCTATAAAATTCTGTTAGCAGCTATTGAACGTAGTCATGTATAGCCAGATACATGTTCATGTACTACAGCTACTACCCTAACAAATTACTATAGTTCTTGTTACTACAAGTGTAGTATAGTCACTACAAGTTCTGCAAAAGGAATACTGGAAGGTGAACTTTGAAAGACAATGTATTGTTTTACCTGTAGCAGTATGGTAACACTAGCTAACTGGCACCCCACACCAGGTTTTGCTTTCTCCCTTAAAGCCCACACCTGCCAGATACCAAAAGATCTTTGGGTATCTGTTACAAGTTGGAAATACTTTGTGCTCAGTGGACACATCCATAGTGCTCCTCACTGCTCTCTGCTTTTGGCCTCCCAGTTTCTTCCACCTAACAAGAAGATACTGACCTTTAAAACTAACTGTGGTGTTTCATCTGCAATCAATGAATAACAACACTGGACATCTCGGTGGCTATCACTGGCAAGGGGACGCTATTTCTGGGGTGGGAAGAGTTGGGAAAGGAACAACCTGAATAGATTGGCAAAGTTGTGTAATTGTCCTATTAGACAAACTTAAATCTTCTATATGGTCCTGGGGTAAGTCATCTTTTTATGATCCTTCTAATTAGTAGCACCATCGTGCCACACTTGCCTCATGTTCAATGCAACATGTTCACGTCACTTTTTATCTTCTCCTCTTAAGAGGACTAGGGCTGGCTCTGAGGAGTTTAGTGAGCAAAGACACCTTTTTTCCCCAAGACTCTTCATTCTGTGTTTTTATTTCTTTTTGTTTTGCTAAGTTTGTTGGTTGTTTTGTTGGCTGGTTTCATTTTTTTTTCCTTGTTTTCTTTCTTTTTTTTGGGGGGTGGAGAGGAGGACAGTGTTGGTTTGATTTGTTCTTGGGTTTTGTGTACATATTATGCACAAAGACAGAAAAATCACTCCAAGCACTGAAAATGAGGATTGAAAGATTTATGTTACCTTAACAGTGTTAACAAGCTGTCCATCGAGGTAGAGAGCAGCTGTGCTGTTCTTTAGCATGCCTTTGCTCATGACCAGAACTAGGTGATGCCACTGGCCTTCCACGATGAGGTCACCACAGCGGAAACGGGCACAACAGGGAAGAATTTCGTAAAATGATGATTCCTCACTGAAGTCATCAACTAAAGGAAACGTATTAGTTAGTAGACACCAGTAAAAATGTTATAAGAGCTTAAAACAGACAAGTAAGTAATCATAATTTATGCAATATGAACTTTAGCAGTATGTTAAAGCAATTTTTTTAGAAAGCATCTAATAAACAAAAATACAATTAACAATATAAGAATAAAGTCATATAATTAACTGGTATTACTTTAGACTCAAATACAAGAACTGAAAGAATGAACTCAGATTTTCTGGGAAAGTATTCAGACCAAATAGTTCCAGTTTGACAGGCTGACCATCCTTAAATACTTGCATATTAAAAAAACAGTACAGTTTTGGTAGTACCAGCAGATCTCTACTTCCTTTGCCTTCTCTAAGAAAATTCTTAGGATATGTTCAGACTTTTGACCTTCTCCCCGCACTGTGAAACTTTACCTGAAATTACTAGTTTCTTCAAGTTTTTACTAACTTTCTCATGTCACCATGCAAGTCACAGAAAGATTTTTTGTTGCTTTCCTAAAAAAGTTTTTATGGCAGTAGTCACCAACATGTCTCTCCAAAACAACAGAGCTTTTTTCACTTTTCTCACACTGCGGAGAGAATGCTATTCGTATTTCCAGACTCTCCCGTCTCACTTTTTCCTGCTCCACCATGGTCTCCTCCACAAGTCCCACAACATGCTCCACTGCAGTCCTTTCCAGGGACCACTGGCGATCTCTGTTCCAGTGCCTGGAACACCCTCTCCCCTCCTTCTGCTCTCACCTTTGTGTCCTCAGGGTGCTTTCTCTTACCTTTTTTCCCCTTACTCCTCACACCATGCAGTGTTTCACCCTCTCTTTTTTTCCCCCGAGGTGCCACCAGCCTGGCTGCTGGGCTCAGCTGTGTACTGCACGGAAAATTCTGTGGAACTGGTCCAACCCAGCCATGTCTGCCATGGGACAGCCCCGATCTTTTCCCACAGAAGCCTCTTCTTTCCCCCCTACACCTGGTCAGAGACTCAGTATAAACTTACCACAATCTTGCTTGAACCATTCGGTCACACATAAGAGAAGATAAAAGTGAAAAGATTGCCTTTCGAAGTGTCTGCATCAGAATCATGGTAAATTACAAAGCATAAGTGAAGTTAAAGATGAGGCTGAAAGCCTGAGATATTTTTCCTTAATAAAAGCCACAAATAGGATGCTGGCTGGCAAAACACACATGAAGCACAGACTGGAGGAACCTGTAACTCTAGTCTAAGTATGGTGGCTTTCTTTCTTCCCTTTTTGAAGTTCTAAGGAAAATCAATTTTCTGAAGCAGTAATGAAGGGGTAGCTCAGGGCTGAGACATTTCTGCCCAAGTCAAAACAAAGGCCTCAAGATGTCTTATCTATTCCACTTCGGTACTGCAACCGCAGCGAGTTGTCCTTGCCTTCCCCTCTCCATATCAGCAGGGGAGCCCTGGTTGTCGAGGCCACTGAGTCAGTGCAAACCCCAGCTGCTGTGGGATGAGGCAAACTGCACCCACAGTTCCATCAGACACCCCTGCACCAACAGTGAGAGGAGTCGCAGATGGATGCCTGCTTTCCAGACACACGGACACAGGAACACGCTCCCAGCCCCTCTGCAGGGGCTGCAAACCACAAGCTGCTGACCGTCCAAACCCCAATTCACCCACTCACATTCTTCAAGGATTTCCCAGGTCTTTTTTCACCAATGGGTGCCCAGCTCTCTTCTCCTGAATGTTGAAATACACTTTAGCCCTCCACACAGAGTTTTTTTTAATTTCTTCATGACTCATCCTTTGACTTTATACCAGAGGGCAAGATCAGCTTGCAGGTGCATTAATTCCTCCACTACAAAATAGAATGACCCACACTCTACTTGAAAGTCCCTCCAACAAAAAAAGATTGGGGGGGAAAAAACAAAGAGCTCGGAGAACATTTTGACAGAAAACAGGAACTTTTTAGATCTCTTTTCATTCTTTCATACTCAATGAAAAAGAACCATTAATCCTCCATCCTCTTACCACTCTTACCACAACAGCTGCACAGGGAGAACACTCATTTCTTTAGAAATAGCACAAGGAAAATGAAAAAAGCAGAGTTCCTGGAACCAACTTTCACATGAAAAAATAATCTCAAGTTCTTTTTCTCAGGAAAACATCTTCGAGCATAATTCTTGCTCACATGGTTCTTAAACCACCTTATTTATTCTTACAACAGACTGTCAGCACTTCCAGTCTCTGTGTTGGTCCTGTCATCTCAGTTCCTCAGGTACTTACCTGCTCAGTACTTGATGGTAACACCACTATGCTTTGGCCACGATAGGGTGGCACTCAATTAAAGTATCCTGCTTCAATTAAAAAAGTCTTTTACTTAGACCCCTTCAGATCTTTTCTGACAAAGCCTCTCCAAATCCAATCTGTTTCAAGGAGTTAGATAGTAAGGGCTTACAAACTAAAAACATATGATCTGTAGGCTAAAGCAGTTAATATGAAGATAAATATGTTTCATTTTCTAAGAATTTGGTCTTCTGAGAAAGAAAACACTGTCAGTACCTTTGTAACTTAATAGGTTTAATTTCTCCTGCATACTGCAGGTCTTCAGCTCACAAGTTTCAGTTTTAAACCTGACTTCTACTAAGGGAGACTGTTGCAGTTAATGATGTGAAAGTCTGCTTAAAGAATATTCCTAATTTTCATGGTAACAGTCCACTTAGCTGTTTATGTTGTTTTGGGCTCTTTTAACAACAACAGTTATACAGATTCTTTATTAATGCCTGCTACTCATAGTGAAAGAACAGAAGCAGGAACAGGTTTTTGATAACCACTTGTAATCCAGTGTGTTGGTCTGGTGAAGAGCTAAGCCTGAAACACATGCAGCAGAAGGCTGCCCTGCTCCTCTCTGCTCCCTCCACAGGCCCAGTGTGTCAACTGGCCTGTCAAAACTGACCACTTTTGGAGGCTCTGATGGAGGACAAGGCAGGAGGCAGGAAATGGCTAATCCTGAAGCCCCTGACTGCACTGATAGCACTCTAGCAAATTTACTAGCATCAACAGTTTCACCTGAATCTTCACTACACCTCTTGTAATTGCACCTTCGGTCAGATACTGAATGAAGTTACAAACTGTTTCTGAAAACTGACCACAGAATTAAAACATGAAGTGAATGAATGATCACCTTCAAACAGTCCTCCATTGCTGGGACTATCCAAACTGAAAAAGCCTTCACAACCCATTAGTTAACTATTTCCAAACTTCTTCATAGTAAAGGTAGTTAAAATTTGCACTTCAACACAAGATCAACAACAGGCA
Organism: Acropternis orthonyx; assembly: GCA_035583155.1. Taxonomy (NCBI): domain Eukaryota; kingdom Metazoa; phylum Chordata; class Aves; order Passeriformes; family Rhinocryptidae; genus Acropternis; species Acropternis orthonyx. The sequence goes on along the minus strand of JAWWEU010000125.1, from coordinate 12,977,525 downwards.
AAGCCTTTCAAAAACAGTGATGTAATCCCTCCTTTGACCATGTAACACTCTGGATTTTGGCAAAAATTTTTCTTTATATGCAGACATCAAATCTTCTTTGGAAATTATAAAAGCCCCCTAAATGAACATGAACACTCACATTTTTTATTTTTCCATTGTCAAAACCCACTAGGAACTGGTGAAGCTGCAACAAAAGTCACACATGATCTAGATAATAGGTTTAAAATAAACTTGCTGTTGCATCCCCATAATATTGTCAGCATTATCTAATGACATGGCACAACTCTTACCATAATTTTGAAGCAATTCTTCTTTAGTTGAAACAATCAGTGACCGGTCTTTTGCCGAGAGGACAATGGCAAGGCATACGTAATGCTGCTCCGAGGAGTTTGCACGACGCACTACAGTAAGAAGTCTCACAGGATGGTTATTAGGAGGGGTACTAAAATGTTCAATGCAAAACCAAGTTGAGTAGCTTAAACCAGATGGTGGTGGGAAAAATCTTTCACCTGAAGACAAAAAAGAAAGCCCGTTACATAGCTGCAGTAGGTAGTACTTCGGGTATCTGCTTGATCCGTTTTTTCTATCACCTCAGTTGGTATCATTTGTGCTTTCTTAAACTTTTCCTTCATGGACTTCAGTGTTATTTCATTTCTGACTCAAGCTTGGAGGAAAAACCACAAAGCTAGCTCAGAGGAAAGCAAGAACTGCACACTATTCCTTCCTATTCTAAAAATAAAAATCAACTCTGAAGCTATGTTTGTTCAGAGCAACCAAGTCTCAGTTCCCTAGACTAAAAAAGTAGAAAAGTATCAGGCACTCAGAAATGGTTAATATCATGATGAGGTGCTTCTTCTATAGCTTCCTGAAGAAGCTCTGTTGAGGAGTACCTCTCCACCACAAACATCTGACTTCATCTCCTAGGGTGCTACCACTAATTCTGTCTTACTGCAGTAAATCTTCAATTCAATTTTTGGACTTAACACTTTTCTAAACTAAGGGACCATGTTCAATTAATCCCACAGCACACCAGGTTCCTGGAGGCTGAATAGCCTATAACCACATGCAAAAGCAAACAACTTAGATGAGATTTTTGTGACGATGTGTGCAACTACACCTGTAATAAATGCAGTCAAGAATTCAGCAGAACGAAGTCACAAGTACAGCATTACAGTTCATTCCGTGTTCCCTATGCTTTTCACACTACTACTTCAACTTCTTCCTTAATCTATTTGTGTTCATTATTCATATGCTTTGATTACAATTTCATCTGCTGAAAGCCTTGTGTTTTAAAGCAATCACATGTTTATATTTTATATTGCTTTTCATTGCCCTGGTGACAAAAAGGCAGCAGAAACACACACACACAAAAGAGACAAGAAGTTCTTGATTATACATGCAGATTGTCTAACACCAACCTCATGGCTAACAAAGACATGTAGGAGAATTAAATGTGAGATACAAAACACTGTTAACAGTCATACTCGAGCACTTACCAGTTCCAATTCCACTAACAACTGCACCATCAACAAGTCCTGTTGTAACAGCATTATTTGTAGGTGCATTGTGGGGAGCCAAACTTGGCAAGAACAGGCAGCTGTTAAACAGAAGACCAGCAACACATTAGAGTTTACGGAAGTCAGTATAAGTGGGGTTCAACACAAACAAACACAGCCTAGGAAAATATACCATAAGCACACAATCACTCTTCACAATTTTATGTATTAATAAAAAAAATAGAAATGCATTCTCAAGATTGCTCCTTGTGAGGCTAAATTGCCTCCAGCACAAAGAGCTTTGGCATAGTACATTATTGGTGCAAAGGTGTAGAGACTGATGTCCATGTGGTTCCATAGCACAAAATGCTCCTTTGTGGGCAACTGCATCTTGCTGCAGCCTTTGAGTTGTTCTGGACTCTCTAACAGACTGGATCAATAAATATTCAAAGGATGGCAGTTGCATACTATAGCGTTCTTACTTAATGTATGCTCTCACAGTAACAGCACATTTCACCAAATTAGCTACATTTGGTTCTTACAAGAGTAACTGATGCTGTGGACACAACAATATAAGGATTACCTCCCTTGGGTACTAAGGGCCCAGTGAGTTTCAGTGATCAATCTATCCAAGTTGCACTGAATCCCCACAGCTTCCAGTTTGTATAGACAGTCCTACTGGAGGCTAGATGATGGCTCTTCCACTTGCTGAGAATCATCACTTTGTTGGCAATTACACTAGTTTAAGTATACTGTAGCTGAGTTGCCTGACAGTGCTAGGAATTATTTTGTTCTCTCAAAAAAGAGTTAACTTGACCAGCCATCTTGAAGGCAACAGCAGTCCAGGGGTCTGGTCACTACTATCTTCCTTTTGATTACAGTTGGCATTAAACAACTCTTCCTTCCTGTTGAAAATGTTCTTTGGGTGAATCTCCCATGGTCAATGGTAATACAAACAAGTTCTCTCTAAGCAGGTAACTTGCAAGGATCCATCAACTATGGATTTCATGAAACTTCCTGGCACTTAAAAACAAACTTGAAAGTTTTCAGATTTTTTAAAATTGACTACAGTAGCCTTCTTAGATGACTTGCTGAAATTACAAGAACTCACAGCTGCATTACATGAGTTACTTTTGAACATATTTACCAACACCTACAAATCTCCTGAAGCAACCACACTGACAATTTATTTTGCCCATCTATTTCAAGTTCTTCTTAGGTCCAAAGCATTTTTTTTTTTCCCTCTTAGGATGGATGTAGAACAGAGCTTAGAGTACCATTTGTTATTAAAAAAACAAACAGATCTGTCCCTGACTATACTGGATATGAAGGCTAGATACAAAACAGGTGTTGCATTCTTGCTTTGCAAAACTGAGAAGAGAATGCAGAGCAGCAGAGTTCCCAAATATTCAGGGTTTTCTGTTCTATTTTTATAACCAAAAAGACAAAATGTTTTCCTTAAACAGACACTGAGAGTGGTGTAATGTTTTCATCTTCTGAACAGGCAAGATAAATCATGTTACATGATCCTCATAAAGTGCTTCATTCAGCAGGTGTATTAGGGAGAGAAAAATAGTAAGTGATACTGAATGCTAAAAGAAAAAATTAGTTAAGTATGATATTCAGGCCATGCCTCCAGTTAATACTACTTTTTTTTCAGTTATTTGAACTCATCATAGCTGTCTTTTCTGCTTTACTTGTATTTCTGATTTGCCCACTTCGGCATTTCCAAGTTCTTCAGCAATTGTAAGTCAGTTTCAGAACATCTAGGCCATCCATCCAAATGCCATATGTAAATCCCAGCAATGCTTCATGGGTATGTATGCATTCCTTTGTTTTCAAAGGCATGTGAAATTCAGAACTGAGAGGGTCCTATCAATGTTTAGATACACACCTACTTCTACTGTCACACATGGCAAGCATTTGCTTTCAAGGCATTAATGAATGAGAGTGGAAAATTATGAGTCTTGAACTATTCCTTTCTCTTCTTTAAAGAATTCATCTGTTTGTTGCTTGCAAACAGTCTATTAAAAATTACAAGTATTCCTTCCAAAAAAAAAAGGGAAGTAACAAAACATTGCAATGTGCCCCATGTTATTTGAGAGCACGGCAGGACCTTACCCGAACCCTTCAAGAGACGTGTCAAACTCAATGAATGCCGGTGTAACCGATGATCCGTGAAGCCTGATATCATGTGGGGTTGTCATGGAGACCAAACACTTCACTCTCGTCAGGGGCACTGTGCTCCCTTCTGCTGGCTTGAGCAGGCTCTTGCTTATCCGGTAGTGGCTGTCTTCGTGCACGCCGAAGACGCTGTCAGAACCCAGACCTTCCATTGAGGTAACCATGCTATCTACAGTAGAAGCCAAGAAACAACACAGCATTGCAAAAGGGAGGCATTCTCAGGCTATATTTGGACTTTTCAAGTACTGCTTCCAATGCAAGAGCTGAATTGTCAATCATCATCAACAAGTTCAGCCTCTCGGAAGGCAATGAGTTGGGAACTCTTGCTTTCATTATAAAAACATTCAACCAAGGCAGAAGGATGAGCATCTTGTGCAACATACTATAGAAAGTTTGTTGTAAAGCCAAAAAATTCAGCCAAGAGGCCACCACATTACCTAACAATGGCAAAGCGTCTCTAATGTAAATTAAAAAATGAATAAATAAAGCTCTGGCTGAGAGATAAGTTGAATCTCTTCTAAAATGTACTGAATGTGATGATATAACATGAATTCAGTCAATTTTGTTTATTTATTTCATTATTTAATGCTTAATCAACATCATCTAGAATATGCTCTAGTTCCTTTTTAAATAATGGAAACATTTCAACTAAGTTATGTGTTACAACGAGCCATACAATGACCAAGGTGACACACTGAAATAAGTATTACATGTTTTGGAAACCTTTCAACCATTTCTTTGTATGATAATTTACTGAGACTTTCCTATACTACATGAACAGCTATTTCCAAACTCTACAACTCATGGATAATAACAGGAGAGAGTGCAGTTATTTTATCTGACACCTTACTGAACCCATGAGAGATGACACTGCACAGATTTAATGACATGTGATGAGCATAATGTTAAATAATTAGAAATGCAGGATCTATTCAAGACCTAAAAACTAACTACTATTATTTAACTATTAGCTAACTACTATTAACTATTTAACAGTTATTGTTCCTAAAATAATAAATGATAATCACCTTGCTCAATATACATTAAACACAAGTACTGTTCCCTCTGCTGTTAGAACTTTTCCAATCAAACTGTTCTAATGATTTCACATTCATAGAAAGCTGGGGTGAAGTTAGGTTTTTATGGGTGGTCATCTACAGATTTTACAAAAGTATGCAACTGGGGAGCATCAGCGAAGCATTCTTTGTGCAAATTATTAGCACTTCAGCACCTACTTCTCATTTCTGGTTCAAAACTCAGTGAGCTGGGTTTGTGCACTCGGTACTGCTTCAACAGCTTTTTGTCCCAAGCTCCACAGTTCAAGGGATTTCCCAAGCGTAAAAATTCCCTAAGAAAGAGGAAAAAAAAAACCATTTTCAAATAATTTTTTCTATTTATTTATCCATAATGGCACCAAATCTAATGCCATTTTTTTTAAAAGACAGTAATTACTTGCAATAAACATAACTTTCAAGTAAGAATGTAAACCAATGCATAATTAGAACAAACATATTTGAACCACTTGAAACTACTTAATGTTTGAACACATGGTATCAAAAGTTGATATTATTTTAACCAATCAAACAATTTTGAAAAAGTTTCCAGTTCCCTTCTCTTCATTCCAAAGACTTGGCAGGAGGATGCTGCATCCTTCAGGAGAACATTGGGAAATTCAGTGATGAATTCCTCTGGAGAGGCAGACCACAGGCTGAAGTCAGTGACCTTATCTTTGTTTAATCCCCATGTCCTAGCTGGTTGGGGGCATAATTTCACAGCTATCAACACCTGTATCTACAGATAACTATAGTGTTTATATATACAGCTATCCAGGCTATCAGTAACTATGTCTAGGGAAGCCTAAGTCCCTGCACTGTGAATACCAGCAGGATGCTCCTTGCAGATCCACTTCTGACACAGCTACATGTCACTGAAGTGAACCAAGCAGCTGTCCTGGCTGCAGGTCAGCCAGACAGTGATCCACAGGAGATAATACAATTAAGTTCCTTATTACAGCTGAGATCACAAAATACCAGGATGGTTTGGGTTGGAAGGGACCTTTAAAGGTCATTCAGTCTAAGCATACTGCTTTGGGGCTGGGACAGCTTTTGCTTATATTGATTTGCTCAAAGCTCCTTCCAATCTGAACTTGAACAACTCCAAAGACAGGGCATGCACAGCTTCTCTGGACAGTTTCCAGTGTCTCACCAGGTACTGTGTAAAAAAATATCATCTTTATGTCCCATCTAAATCCAACCTCTTTCAGTTTAAAACCGAGGCCCTGGTAAAAAGCCTCCCCCTGTTGTTCTTGTAAGCCTCTTTTTCATATTGAAAGGCCTCAAGGTCTCCCCAGAATGTAACAAGCAATCCAAACCATCATATAACTGTGTGAGTATTTAACAAATGGTTCAAAATATGCTCAAACTTTTCAAGCTTGCTTTTCCAATACTAGCATAGACATCAAATCTACTTGCAAGAAGATGCAGGAAGATGAACCTTCTAAAGCTATGCACCCCCAGATTTTTCCAGGCACTTCTTGTATTGCATTCCTGCATTTCCTTCACACAAAAGAAAGTGCTAAATAAAAGCCCTGGCCTGAAACTTTTCCAATCTGAGGTATTTAACATTGCACAGAAAAGTCAAGAAATCCATCCTCATATTTCCTCTTCCTGAGGACATAGCCAGGAATGGCATTTTTAATAGCCTCTCAAGATTTGCAGGAAGAAAGCTATCATTTAACTTCAGCACAATCTCTGTGAAAAACACCAGATCCCCTACTCCACACTTCTTCCTTCTCCATGCCCTCCAAATACCAATGTCTCCAGGGTTATATATTGATTAACAGAAGCAAGACAGTGTATTTGTTGAGAAATAAAATAAGATCTTATGCTACCAACTACCACACCAAGTCACTTAGGCTCTCTACCACTCCAAGCCATTTACAGTGAGCCAGTGACAGTGCAGGCAGCGGGGCTCAATCCAACTGAACTTTCATGCTATCTTTCTGACCTCAACACCATCGGCTGCAGAGCCTGGGAGGCCAGCCTCTCAAACATCCTCTGGAGTGGTGGATGCAGTGAGTGGTCCTCATCTGAGAGAGCAGCGCTGCATCTCTGTAGAAGCCGTGCATGGAGCCCGGCTTCGCACATTACTTGCTGGTTTCTCTCCGTGTGCACCAGAGATTGCAGGATATTGGCCACAGCCAGCTGCAGATCCAGTGCATGCTGGAAAAGAGAACAGCACACAACTTGAGAAAGTGCAAACTGAAAAGGAACATAAAATAAAGGCCTTATGTGTAGTAATGAAAAGGAAACTACTATTAACCATAACTACACAGAATGACCTATATGTGCATGCATGAGTGTCTTGCGAGGGTGTGTGTGCATGTCTGTGTGAAGCAACACTCTTCACAAAAAAGGGCAGTAAGTTATATGAAGGATTACCACAACTATTGCCAAGAAAAACAATTCATCTCTACTTTTCACCAGAAAAGAGAGTTCAGTTTGGGAGTTTTAAGTGCTTAGAGAGAACTAAGAACTTTCATTTTTGTCAACAAGTAACTTAACATAAACCTATGATCATTTAGGTTGAAAAAGACCTTCAAGATCATTGAGTTGAACTGTTAACCCAGCACTGCCAAATCCACCACTAACCATGTTTCCAAATGTCACATCTGTCCCTGTTTTAAATACCTTGGCAGCCTGTTCCAACACTTGATAAACCTTTTGGTGAAGACATTTTTCCTAATATCCAGCCTAAACCTTCCACTGGCACAACTTGAGGCCAATTCCTCTCATTCTATCACTTGTTTGAGTTGTTGAGACTGACCCTCACCTTGCTACAACCTCCTTTCAGGCTGCTGTAGGGAGTGATAAAGTCTCCTCTGAGCCTCCTCTTCTCCAGGCTAAACAGCCCCAGCTTCCTCAGCTGCTCCTGCAGACGCTTCATCAGCTCTTTTGCCCTTCTCTGGACACACTTCAGCACCTCATTGTCCCTTCTTGCAGTGAGGGGCCCAAACTAAACACAGCACTTGGGGAGCAGCCTCACCAATGACAAATACAGGGGGACAATCACTGCCCTGGTCCTGCTGGCCACACTATTACTGATCCGGGCCAGGATGCCACTGGCCTTCTTGGCCAGCTGGACACTCTGCTGGCTCACATTCAGATGGCTGTCAGCCAGCACTCCCAGGTCCTTTTCCACCAGACACTTTTCCAGCCACTCTTCCCCCAGCCTGTAGCACTGCAGGGAGTTGTTGTGAGCCAAGGGCAGGACCTCACACCGGTAGCCTCAGTCCATTGATCCAGACTGTCCACAACTCTCTGCAGAGCCTTCCTACCCTCCAGGAGATCAACACCACCATCCAACTTGGTGTTACCCACAACTGACTAAGGGTGCACTTGATCCCCTTGTCCAAATCATTGATAAAAATACTATACAGAACTGGCCCCAGCCCTGAGCCCTGGGAACACGGCTGGTGACTGGCCACCAGCTGGATGTGACTCCACTCACCACCACTCTGGGCCTGGCCATACCGCCAGTTCTTAACCCAGCAAAGAGTACAGCCACCCAAACCATGAGCAGCCAGTTTCTCCAGGAGAATGCTGTGAGAAGTGGTGACAAAAGCTTTACTGAAGTCCAGGTAAACAACACCCACTGCCCTGCCCTCATCAACTAAGTGGGTCACCTTGTCACAGGAGACCAAGTTAGTCAAGCAGGACCTGCATTTTGTAAACCTGTGCTGGCTGGGCTTGATCCCACAATTGTTCAGTACATGCCATGTCATGGGACACACTATGATCTGCTCCATAACCTTCTCCAGCACTGAGGTCAGACTGACAGACCTGTGGTTCCCCAATCCACTCTCCAGCCAGTCTTGTAGATGGGTGTCACATTCACTAATCTCCAGTCAACTGGAACCTTCAAAACTAGCCAGGGCTGGTGCAAAATGATAGGAAGTGGCTTGGTGAGCACTCCCACCAGCTCCATCAGTACCCTTGGGAAGATCCCATCAGCCCTATAGACTTGTGTGTGTGTCTAAGTGGTGTACCATGTTGCTCACCACCTCCCCTTTGATTGTAGGGGCTTCATTCTGCTCCCTTTCATCATCATAATCTCTACAAAACGTAAGATATATGCAACATAATTGCCAAATTAAGATACTGAAGCCAGAAAATCACCACACTCATCACCAGTAGAGGACAAGAAAGAGGAATCAAGCCTAGTAATTCTTGCAAGCTTTTGGAGGTCTTTTCTTTTAATAAACTGTGTTCTTTAGGGAAGACAACACAAACAAAAAATACATAAACAACTTCAAAAAAATGTTCAACAAATCCTTCATATATAAATCACCACTAGACATTTTGGTTTGGGAATGGTACAAAGCAGGCATTACAACTTTGGAACTAAATTATATTCCAGTTATTTCAAACAGCATGTCTACCCTGAGCTACAGTGCTCAGTCCTGAATCCTCCTCATACTATGCATTAACATCTGTTATATCAGAGAAAAAATTAATTAATTAAAATGCTTGGAAATATATTTGATGGCTAGTTTAGACTTTTCTTTAAATTTGCATTGTTGACAGAAGCTTGAAATAGACAAATAAAACAAAGCCTATAAAATAAAACAATTCCTATTAGGCCACTATGTCACCAGTCACTCAACGCAAATAGTCTGTGAAATATACTCATTTTTCAGCACAAAATGAGAGGACATCATCAGCTTTCCTATTTCCCACAGTCATCCTTTTTCCCAGTCACTCTCAAAGCTTAAGACGACAGAATTTTTTCCCTACCTCTGGGTGTGTAGCTGATCCAACAGAGGCCAGGAGATCCAGCATTGCAAGCATAGCACCAGGGTGAATAATGACTGCATCAGAGCTTTGTATGGACGTGGGTCCTGCTTGGAGTTTCACATCAGCTATGCCTTTCTGAGGGCAAACAGGAGGTGTTGAAACAGAATGATATGCATGCCTGCAGGACAGAAAACATCCCATGGTTACAACATCTATTATGAGCTCTGCGTTTTTCAAACAGCTGTAACATTGTACTGGCTTATAGATGTTACTGCCCTTTCTCTTCCCTCAGTTAGACAGACCAAATGTGTTCCTCTTCTCAAACCTATTGGACATGTTTCCCTAAAGGCAGGCTGGAAGGGTTTCGATTTCTCAACTGTTCTTAAACTCAGAAGTCTCCTCCCCAGGAGCTATACAGTTCAAAGGACTTAGAGGTTGCCTTTATTGCCTCCCCATTTTTATTCTAGTTGCAGTGGTAGCACACAACTGCAGTGTGCAGCCTACCACTGCTCTTGTTCTGAGGGGTGAATTCAGCTTTGAATATGTTTCTCTCCCTGTGCTTTTCATTAATAACTGATTATAAAACCCACTATCACAAAACTCTCAGCCTCTGGGAACAGAAAGTTGGTGTCTGTGTATACTTTTGCCAGCAATCCATACGTTTTCCATGGCTACTACTACAGCAATTTAGTTTTACATTAAGGTGCTTTAGTCTGATCCAGGCAAAAGAGGCTTTGACACATTGACTTAGAAGCAACCACTTGTGCTGAGAACTGTAGATGTGTTCCTCATTGAAACTCTTGGAGGTATCAGCTTGATGCCATTCTTCTTTCAGCATGAGATTCAATACACAAGCAGCATGAGCAGTTTGCTGAACATATGCTTTCATGGTACTTTAAAAGCAAAAGAGAGATCAAAAGGCTCATGCTCACTACAAAACAAACAACAAAAAACCCACAACAAAACCTCCAAAAAAAAACCAAACCAAAAAAAAAAACCCCCAATGCAAACCACCAATATTCTCACAGTATTTATCATATAAACTTATTTGTAAGATGAAACAGAGCAAACTCTGCAACAATTTTTCTTGAAGATCACATATTGCCTGCTGTTTTAAAAGAAGTGGATCCAGCCACAAAGGGCCTCCTTTTATCAAATCACTTGAAAGAGGCATTTCCCCTCCTTTATTCTCAGTGACAGAGATTTACCCAAACCCTAGCACAAGGAACACCTGGAGGCTCGCTGTGCTTCACCCGTTAGATACTTCCAAGAAGGCTGAGATAATGGATTATTTAGTCAAAGACAGGATACTATGAAGCACAGCACAAACTTCTTGTGCTGGCTGAAAAATGAGTTGGATAAATAATGTTCCAATAAAAGGGTTCCTATTGAAAAGGTTTATGGCAGATCAGCAACAACTTGGCACTTGTACAATCCAAGAGTACTGTTCAAAAGAGAGTTTTATAATAAAAATTAAATTACTGGTGCTTCACTCATTCAGCTAATGCTTACAGCAAATAGAAATAGTATAGTAATTCTATTGTAACCAACCACTAAGAAAAAGCTCTGCTCAAATGAATTCTTCTAGTGTTTGTAAAAAACCCTTAGCCATTAATTTCCTAAACCTTTCTATCAGACCCACGGATTGAAACATGTGGCAGGGAAGGACGATTTCATGATCTCTTTTAAGATTAAACAGAACTAAGAGCAGTATAACAACTGATAATACTATCATAGAGAGATGTTATCTCAAGCCTTTTTTCTGTCTTAAATGCAAACATTGAAATACAATTGTTTCTTATGCATCCTAACAGCACTGCTCTTTATCTGGAGGATGAAACTGTGGCCCTTTTCCAATGTCACCTTGAGCATCACAATGCAAGTTTTACAGATGCAGTTTAAATATCCATGTGTATTTTAAAAAGCTCTTCAGTCTAGTGAAATGCCATTCCCCAACATGTTCTTGAAGATAAAGCTTCTGTCCACTTTTTAGTACAAATTTTACTTCTAACCATACTGATTTGCACTGTCACATTCAACCTCAATAGGTACATTATGACGTTACAATGCAGTAGTAGCACAGGAAGAGCGTAATAAAAATCTCAGTGTGATTCACAAACATGATCCTTGTCTCAAACTGCCTGAACTGCAACACTACACACAACTGAAAAGGAAATACATTCAAGGCTAGGTTTTCTGTTAGAAATTTAAGTAAAAGTTACATACTTAACACATATATTATCGTAAGTTTTTCACATAATTTTAAAATACCTTCTGTATTTAATCTTTCCACATAAGGAGTACTTGCATCAATACAACAGTGGGGAAAAAAACAAACAGTTCATAAAGATATATCCAGGCAGTAAAAAGAAAACAAGATCCTACAAACTAAAAGATACTAACTGCAGGTCTGTGAGTCAGTGTGGAACCTGCAATACATTAATTTAGCCATGATTCTACATTCTTTATGTGATCCCTTTAGGAAAGAAGAAAAAAGAAGTGGATAATAGAAAAAGACAGTGTACTGAAGATGACACACAGATCTGTCGAATGTAATAAAAAAAATTTGAAGAAAAATTAAAACATATAATTAGTTACAACTCTTGATGAGCATTATAAAAACATTTTCATCAGGAAAGAAATAAGAATTAGTGTAGATAAACTCTTTGAATATCATTTTCCAAGAGTAATCACCATCCAAACTTTCTAAAACCAATGGCTAAAAGTACTGCAAAGTCAAACCTTCATCCTGTCAGGCCCAAAGCATCCCCTCAAAAAAAAATAATTCTGAGAATGCCTTGTCAAGATAAGTCTATTTCTGCCAAAATTTGCAGCAAACAAACAGCTGATAAAGCTGTAGTTCTTGATTCAAATTATACAGGTGGGGAAGAACAACGCATTCCAGGTAACAGGGCAGACAGCCATGTATTGACATCCCAATGCATGAGCTGCAGTAGTCCTACCTACTCTGCTTCCATAAAGGAAAACGCTTGCAGGGCACCAATCCTCAGGGAATACAGCTTTAAGGAGTGGCAGGCATGTCTGAGAGAGAGTATTACCATATCAGTGCAAACAGAACTCTTACAGACTGTGTGCAAAACCAGAACTGTACTGTTTTTATTTATATGAGTTATTTGGGTGCACAGTCTCTGCTTGCTCTTTTAGCCAAGCAACACAGAGCTCTTGCTCCGGCACCTGTCTTGCGAGTCCAAAGGCAGCAAACCAGGCCCCAACAGCAAGGGAGATCCCAGGGATGCAAAGTAAAGGAGACAGAAAACAATATGAGAAGAGCAAACACTTCTCGCAGAAGAGTCAACTCCAACAGAATCTGACCGTATCTGACATTTAGAAGGAGATAAAAATAATACTGGACTACAAACCCCAAGCTGCTTATTTCTGAAAGTTGAAAGATCTCAGCTACTGGCACTGAATTCACTAGGAATGACAAACATTATGCTGAACAACTGTGAGAAAGCAGACAGCTGTTCAAACAGACTTTTGGAAAGCCTAGTCCTACTTTTTTACTTGAAAACATGCTTCTAACAGAAAGTATCTGAAAAGTCACCCAGACCAGCATGATCATTCTTTCTGTTCACTTTTGCTTTGAGTCTTATGAAAGTTTTTATAACCCAGAGGCCTTTTTCGTTTGTGAAAATCCATTTCAAAGGTACTCTTTACCCCAGCAAGTACCTACATTGCTATACTGGTGCTTACCTGAATTGCCCAAAGCACCCCACAGGGATAATGACTTTTTAAACTGCCCAACCTTTATCTCTGGTTTTCAAATAGCTGCTTGTTCAGTACTACAAAAAATGAGGGAAGTCCAACATAGCTATTCACATATTGCTATATTTATATTTTAATTATCAGGCTGAGTCAACAACCCATCTGGCACTCTTTATTCATTACACCCTGGAATCAGCTCCTGTTTGGCAGGCACTCGATGTGTTCGGCTGGAAGCCTTTGCATATCTGTGTGTTTGAGTAATTCAGTGAACCTGAGCAGCCACACCTGTTACACCTGGGAGAATAGCACAGTGTAGTACAGGAAAGGGCAATCTGTAAACTAGAGGTTAATACCAAGGCTGAAGCTTAAAGAGACTCCACAGGAAATGCTGTTTTCTTTCAAGCTTCTTCAGAGTAAATGAGAGGGAAAGGAGTTTGGCAGGTAAGGGTTTTTTTTCTCTGTAAGCTACAATGTTTGTTCCTAATGCTTTAGTGCTGGGAAAGAAAGGAAATCACAGTCTAAGAGGTTCTGGATTACTGGGAAGGTGGCCTTGTCCAAGCCACATCCTGTAGAATAGCCAGGTATGACTTGGGTAACAACACTCAGCAAGACAGAAAAAGGGCTCTCTTTACTAATCTGCTTGAGTGTAAACATTCCTTTCAAAACCATCTTTGGTTGCTTCCCTTAGCAAAATATTTTACATTCCAAATATGAAACTTGATGGCGTATTTTAAGCAGTACACCGAGCAAGAATGACCACATTTTCCACATATGGCACCTGCACCTCAGATAACTCTGAGTCTTTCAAGTATTTTTTTTTTAGCTTTCAAAAGCAAATCTCTGCCTAACCTACATCTTCATATGGCGAAGGGCTGCTCCCTTCCCTGGGGACTCTGGGAAAAATCTTTTCATCATTTGCTCAAGCCTGCAAGTAACACTGTTCAAACAGTAGCATTTATTAAAAAAAAAAAAAAAAAAAAATCTACCAGACACATTAAGATGAATAAGACAAGACAGTAGCTTGGCAGTAGAAGTGGGTGCTAGGATTTCTGAACTGTGCTATTTGTGCTTTCTTTCCCAACCTTTTAATTTAGCATGTCTCTACATCATTTGGTAGTCAAGTACTGACAGGTTCATTCTTTACTTTTCATTCTGTTCAATTACTAATAAATGAGCACCTTAACAAGCCATCCACCTTCCTACTGAAAGTATCTCATCTTGAAAAATTAGTCAAGAAAAGAAAAATCCTTCTGTATTCATTGATCTATGAGCATAGTCTGAATGTCTTGAACTAGCTCCTTAAAATGTCATGTATACCTTCCTGAGGTCATTTCTTTCTTTGTTTTTGAATCATGAACATGACTTTAAGTGCTTTGGGAGTCTGGAGACATCTCTAATCTCATCCATTAGCATCACTGCCTAGGACTGGATATGAAACAAGCCCTTACATATTTTTTTTTTTCCAGTAAACATACAAGTGAAAATGCAAACCTCAGAAAAAAACCCACCCAAACTCAAGATAAACACCCCTCCCCCACAAACTAAGAAACACAACAGTGAGAGAGAAAGAAATCAGAAGCGAGATCAACTGCTCTGGGAAGGGTCGGTACCTTTTCCTGGACAAAGCTGGCGTACCCCAAGGAGAGGGGAGAGAAGTCTCATTTGTCAGGCAAGGAGGGATCTGTTCTGCACGACTACAGACAAAACAGACAGGGGTAGGACAGAGTGGTTAGAGAAGAAGCCAGAGGCCATACATAAGCTTGTTAGTTTTACAAAAGCGCCAATAAAATCATCACTAGGATCCATTCTTCAGAAACAACACGGATGACACAGGACACTGTAGAATAACAGCACCAAGTGAACACGCAGGCATGCAAAGCGTGTACTGGGCTTGTGGAATTGACTCTGCAGTGCTTGTTCACTAACTCTGCAGAGATTTACCAACACTGGCAAAGCAGAACATCTTCCAATGTTAAACAGCAGAAATTCAGAGGAGAAAGTAAAACCTCAGTTAATTGGGTATAACCAAGAGGGGTAAGAAATAAAGTCAATGTAAATTTACAATGAATGATGATCAGGAAATTTCAAAAAGAAGAAAGAATGAAGTCATTGAAAAGAACAGCCAAAAAAACCCAAAAAGGAACTTAGAGCATCTTAAGCAACATCACCATAGGATTTACTCACCCCATTGTTTCCTCATTCTCTACTGTCAGCCAGTGCCATAACTTCTACAGGATGTGTAACACATTCTTAATACAAATTTTCCTCCCACTATCTCAATGTTTTGATAATACTTTAAAATGAGATCAAATAGATTGATTTCTGTAGTTGGCTTTTATTTTTTCTGGGGGAGGGGTGCTAGGGCCTTTTTTTTATATTTTTTTTTTAAAGAATAGCATTAAGATTTGCTGCTTTGAAGGCAAAATGTTTGTAACAAAAACATGAAGTTTGAACCTTATTAGTGACTGAGTTTTAACTGGCAGCTCTAGTGATGTATCAACATACACAGCCATACCTTCAACACTTAGAAAATCAGACTCTGTATTTAACTAACTAGGTGGCCCATCTTATTAAAACAGGGTCACATGCATTCAGTAGATGGA
Source organism: Acropternis orthonyx (assembly GCA_035583155.1). Classification (NCBI taxonomy): domain Eukaryota; kingdom Metazoa; phylum Chordata; class Aves; order Passeriformes; family Rhinocryptidae; genus Acropternis; species Acropternis orthonyx. The sequence continues at coordinate 12,961,721 of JAWWEU010000125.1, read as the reverse complement.
GTGCAGAAGCTTCAAGGTCCCAGATACAAAGCTTAGGTCTGTGTTTTACTAATTTGTACCTTAAATTAAGGTACAAAGTAAGATAAATTAAGGGTGAAAACTACTTTAAGACAAGCCAATCTTCAGCACATACTACACAAAGTTTTGTTGTCGTTTTGAATCAACTTTAAGGACACACATTTCTGTTAATTTCAAATCCCATTATAATTAATTAATTAACTAACAAACAATAAGATGAGAGGAAAAGGTCTCACGTTGAACCAGGGGAGGTTAAGATTGGATATTCGGAAAAATTTCTTCACAGAGAGGATTATCAAGCATTGGAGCAGGCTGCCCAGGGAAGTGGTTGAGTCATCATCCCTGGAGGTTTTTAAAAGATGTGTAGATGTGGCACTTAGGGACATGGTTTACAATAGATTTACAGTTAGACCTGATTTTTAGAGTCTTTTCCAACCTAAATGATTCTGTGATTCTGAATTAATCACAACATTATCTAATCATTTCAAGTTCTGTATCAAAGGAAACATGAAGTTAGGAGGTGACATTCAACAACCAACTTTTCATTTGACTTAATGAAAGCATACAAATCTTGTAGTTCTGTATGATAACACAACTTCCCTGCCTATCAACCAACAGGCTGCTTCAAAACATCAAATGTAACCATAAACTTGTATCTCTGTCTTAATTGGTGCCATGACAAAAACACTCAATATCCAAGAGAATGCTGCAAACCCTGGAGAACACCAAGCAAGCTAAGTCATTGTTTGGTCAGGTGTTGACACCTTATATTCCTCTCACTGGAGTGAAGGAAGAAAGAAATAGAATAAAATGGAAATACAATGCAATGAAGATATTTGAAGGAAACTATTTTTGGGAGCACTAGTGGCAGGGAAGGTAGGGTGAGAAGATAAAAAAAAAAAAGAAAGGGAAAGAAAAAAGCAAAGTTCATACCTGTCAAAAGAATCTGTTGCTACCTTGTAGAGGTAAATAAAAAGTTTGCTGCAGTGCCTTAGAGTAGGTGACACAGAATCCAGGGATATTAGGTCATCATCCAAAAGTCTTTGAAATAGTTGTGTATTTGAAGGGAAGACATTCAAGGGACTTATTTTTCTCAAGTCCGAGAAGCAGCCAAGTAATCGAACAGCATCTGCCAGTTTTTCATACTGGATCTCTGTTTTGAAGAAGTGAGAGTTGGCTGGCTCATAGCGCATTGCTGCAGTCAATGTGCAGAACACAGTGTGAAGCAGTTCAAACACTTGATTCTGGTTTACTTTTTCCCAGCCATTCTTAGGAGGTGAGCACAAAGATCTCTCCATAGCAACAAGTAAGGATGTGACATACACAAATCCACCAACTTTCCTAAAAACAGTTCTTGTGCGGTGACTCTCTCTCAGCACCAAGAGTAGGGCCTATGGACAAAACAAACAATCAAAACAGGGAAACAACAACAAAAATCAGCAGCATTACAAATAGCTTGGAAAAAGAAGGAACACTTTTGTTAACAAAATGTTGTTGTTCTAGCAAAATCCTTCTGTCATTTGTCAGAACTTGGTAATGCCTGAAGCCTCCAAAGATCAACTTTCTACTGCAGGAATCCTCATACTCAAACGTTTACAAACTAAAAAGAGTGGAGGGAAAAGTAGAGCATTGCCTTTAATTTAGAAATAAGAAATTAAGGAGATAAAGAAACCTGTCAACTGAAAAAACCTGACCAAGCCTAGAACGGCACCCAAAATTTCGAAGTAATTCTCCTAGTGATAAGGTGAAGAATATAGGACTGGAAAGGAATCTTCTGCACCATCACACTTCACACACAATTTCAGACAAGAGTTGGCAAATGACTGCTTGCAGTAATGAGGAATCTAAACCTTGGAGCATCCTAAAACAAGTCTTCTTGACTTCTTGACTTGACAAGCACCTGGCAGCTATGAAGCCGCAACAGCACTCAAACACAAGTCAACACAACAAGTTGGTGAATTCAGGCAGCAAAAAATTAGCCAAAAACACCACTTAGTTTTAGCTTTCCTCTAAAATCTCTGAATTGAGTGAGACTTCATTCTAAAGTTGCTGCTCAAAAATAAGCCTGAGAAACAAAGTGGATAAAGCCTTACCTGCTGAACAAATAAATACAAAGTCCCAGTATAAACAGCAGAAACTGCATGAACCTGGGTACTAGAGAATAATACTCATTTATCTGTGAAATCTGGGGGTGGAAAAGTCCCTCCACCCAAACAAGACCAAAAAAAAAAAGGCATCTGTCATGGCAAGTTTGACCCACACGTGAATACAGAATATAGAAGAAAAAGTGTCTTACAGGAAGCATCATAAACAACAGAAAAATGTTACTGACACAGAAAAATAAGCTAGGGGGAAGTCTTCCATGGCCACAAGTTTACTTCTTCAGAATCATGCTGCTATTTTTTTTTACGCACTCAGAAGACAGGTATGGAAATAGGTAGACTGTCATTCCTTTGAAGGCAGTATCTCATCTCCTGACAAACCGTAAGAGACATATCACTACACTGTTCTGGACTGTCAGTTCCATAACCAAAACTTCAGAAAACAGCACCAATGGAACACAAATATAACAGGTCACACGAAAGACAGAAATCCTGATTTTCTATGTTAAATCCTTTGGGAAACTGCAATAACCTTTCTCTCCCCTTAAGTACTGTGAATAACACATGCTCAAAAATGATGGAAGACCTTGATAGACAAAACACAGCAAATGAATAATTTTATTACTAGCATTCCTTTCTGTCTTTTGGAATAATATGAAGCTGCTCATCTGCTAGAGAAATATTACAGCTCCTCTGAACAGAGACAAACCTAGATGTCTCCAAACTCTCTCCAGTAAGACTCATTTACTTACTACTATTTGCCTCAGCTTTTCTACCCCAAAATAAACAGTAGTATGTCAATTTACAAAAATAACATGACCTATTCTGAGTTTTGGGTCTAGATTAACAGACAAAAAACCTAATACAATAAGAGACAGACAAGAGTTTTCTTGCTTCTTCCTCCACTCACAGCCTTACTTCCCTCCCTTTTCACTATTTCCCTTAGCAAAGCAAGTTTCTCAGCTTTATCTTCTACTATGATCAATACAATTTACATTTATATTAATTATTTCAGCATTCATAGCTAACAAATTGGTAAAATAAAATAAGCCTGCCACATGAAAATGCAGGCCAGCACTGAATATAAACTTTGTGTGGGGAGAAAAAAGCAAGTATGTAACACATTTCTCATTATTTTTAACTCCATAATACCCCACCAGCAAAGATTATCATATCAGAACCTCATTTCCTACCCACTAAGACTGATTACAAGTGATGATACTAAAACCATACTCATCTTTGATTCTGAAACCTACCATGGATAGATGGAAGAAAATAAAAGCCATGGATCAAATAGATGTATTTAAACTCCAGAGACCATCCACATTCAGTAGCTAAACACCATCCACACAATCCAAAGCAACACAATCCCCTTCTCAGTGTTTTCTTTTCTGAAACAATATCTAAGGAGCAAGAGTCCTGAACAGCCATAGTTCACTTACCCTTAAGATGTCTGTTTTCAGCTGCAGTTCCGTAGGTGGAGCCGAGTGCATGAGCCCCAACAAGGTGCCCATATCATCCTCTCCACTCGGTGATAACACCAGCTGCTGGATGATCATCAGGGCATGCTGGCGGCACTGGGGATACTTCACTATGTTGTGGACACATCTTGCGCCACCAAACTCCCTGAAAATACCTGCTCGGAAAGAGGGGTGAGGATAAGCACACAAGGAGGATGAAAAATATAATCAAGTAAGAAATAATGACAAAACAATGCGGGAGGGGTTTATTTTCATTTCTAGAGACTGAGCAGCAGTTTTAGCCTTATGGATGTTTAATAACGTACTACTATTTTTCCTCTCCTACAGCACATAAAAATAGAAGTTGAATGTGTTCTAACAATATTTTTCACCAAAGATGTTGAGTACAAGGATGGAGGTCAGTTCAAAGAATTTCCTCAATAATTCTGTTACTCCAACAGTAGTTACTCTTTTCATGCTAGAGCTCAAAGGATCTCGGGATGAAATAAAAAAATATACCAAGCTCTCTATCTTTTGTGAAGACTATATACTGTTTTGGTTAAGGATAGTGTTTATATTACATTTAGTAATGAACTGCATATGATATGAATTAAAAATATAATTATGTTATTTCTGGTCAAGATGAGCAAACTAGGAGCATTGGCTGAAAAGTGGCTCGGTATATCCACCAGATTTGTAGAACTCCGCAGAAGTTTTCGTGTGGTAAGACTTATCTCAACAGAGATTAAGCTTAAGTCAAATAATGATTTTCAAGATTACTGGATACTCAGAAGAACATGTGCAATATTAACTGAAAATTATATGAAAATTGGTTCTAAAAACATCATAAAACCCAAAGTGAAATATACATGGCATACGTAATGTGTTTAGTACAGTGTCAGCACCCAGGGCACTGCCCTATGTTAATTAGTGATGATGAAAACAGAGCAGGGAAATGGATGCATTACTGCATCAAATTCCTTGTGACCATAAACCAAAAGGGCAGTTTAAATGACTGAGTTCAGGATTAACAAGTAGGACAATGTTCATTCCCTTCAATGTACGTAAACAAACTTTAATGCCGCTATCCATTTCCAGTTCCTGCCTCCTGCTTTCTCTGGTGTCCTTTGGATGAGATATGGATTTAGCCTGTGTGAAAGGCCTCAGACCCTAAGACAGGTAAGTTGGTTGCATCGCCTCAGAGGCAAAGCACTCCTCCACAGCGGTCAGGTCTTTTGTTTTCAGGAAGACTGAGGTAACATTTCATACTTCTCCCACTCTCAGTGTCTGTTCTCAGAACACATCCAGTGAACATGTATGTGTCTGAACACCCAAATTTCCTACTGAAATTTGGTTAGCAGTTATGTAATAATCACGAAACCTTATCAGACACACTGGTTTAAGACCAGAAGCCAAACTCTGAATATGGCATGAATCACTGCAAGGCTGCACAATGCTTACTTATGCCTCTGTGATGAACTATAACCTCTGCTGACCTCTGGATACAGTGGCACTGAGCTTGCATCCCAGTCACGCTGCACAGACAGCAGCTACACATTTGCTGAGAAATGATTCCTCAGTGCCTCTTGTAGACTCAGTCCTACCCCCGAACTGGGAGAGCTACTGATGAAATGAGGCCCCTGAACTCTCTGAGTCCTCAGAAACAACATCTGTGGCATTATCCCAAAGTCCTGATGATTTTTACGCTACCCTCTGTTGTTTCTCTGGTGCATTAACTCAGTACAGAGAAGTAGCAATGAGGTAGTGATGGCTGACTCATGCTTCCTAGGTGAGGTCAGGAACGCCATTTAACAGCAGCCAAGGATTTGTCCTAAGTCAGGTGGACACTACCAGGGTTGGATCAGAATCCATACATCACAAGAGCAAGGCTCGGGTACCAGAGATCCTGACGCTACACAGGTCCATGGTCCAGTGCTGTGAACCAAGACTTGCTGCTTCTGAAATATGAGGCAGTTTCAGTCCTTCAGAAACGTCACCTTTACACACTTAGATCACCTACTCTGATTCATCCTTAGAAAGCAAACAATCCTGAGGAGCTTTTTTTGTCTAAAGTTTGGTTTAGTTTGCCCAGAAAGCCCCCACATGTACCTTCATGCCACTCCTTTCTGACTCATTTCTAATTCTACCTTTTCTTACACGGCAAAACCAAAGTTGAGTGACAAACACAATTCACCTGTAACCAATACCAATTCGTCTCTAAAATCTCCATATTTCAGCCTAATTCACTACCATTCATCATTGAACAGATTCATCTAGTAAATCAAAATGGTGGTTTTTTTCCTTTCCATTGACAGGAGGAGCAGCTTTGGGGGACAAAAGGCAAGTGGCAAAGGAGACACACCACAGCTTCAGCAAAGCTTCTGGCAGTGTCATCCACAGCTTTGCCACAAGTAACCCCACCAAATGGTCTATGTGAATCATGACAGACTGAATGCAAGATTAATGGCAACACCTGCTTGGAGCGAGCTCTGCTTTGCTGCAATGCCTTTCTGCTTTGACTAAGGGCATGTAACTGGACTTTATCTCAAGTGCCATGAATAATGCCTTTCCTGATGGAAGGAAAAATTCACTTATCAAGAATGTGGACAAAGCCAAGCTGGCAGATATTATAAATGCTCAGTGAGCAGAATTCATAGGCCATCTTTGGAAGTGGTTTGAAATCACAAAGCTGAAATGCAACACAACTTGAAAATAAGTGCTAGAGTGAAATGGCATAGACAACAATGGAGATTACTCCAACACCGGGCCTAAATTTAAATAAAAAAAAAATTGCCCAGGCAAAAGCAGAAGAGAAACAAGTTACAACCTTTAAGTCATTAGCCCAGAAACCAGCATTTAAATGGTGAGCTATCAGTCAAGCTGGGAAACTTTCAAGATTTCTTTCTAAAACATTTATCAAAGACTGTAGTTTCTTCTACTTATAAGAACAAAAACAGAAGTATGAAAACACAAGCAAAAATTGAGAAAGGAAAAAAACCAAGGCCAGAAACTCTCTGGTTCAACTGGGTGGTGTCTGTCTCCTCCCACCTGCTCATTTTCTTCTTCGTCTAACAGAACAAATGGTTTGAAAACATTTATCATCCTTATTCAATCTGCTATTTCAACCTCTCAGAGACAGCTTTTACTAATATGAGATGCACATACTGTCTATTTCAAAATCACTAGGTCTTAGTTAATGGAGCATAATATAAAACTGCCTGATTTAGAAGAGGACAATCACATCAGAGCCCTATTTATACATACTGACTGGGAATAAGCCTTTAAAAATGAAAAAACAACTTTAACTAAAGATGGAAGCATTACTAATCACATTTAAGAAGCTGTGACACTGTAAACACTGAACTAGATTTCTAATTACATGCTTAAATTTTTCAATATGCAAACTGTGTTAAAAGCACTACTACAGAATATTATAGTACTGTTGGAGAGAGATGGGGTGTGGTGGTTGCCTTCAAGTAAACAACAGCAAAAAAACTCAGGTTAAAACACTGTTTTGTACTCCTTTATCTTAGGCACTCTAAATTATGCTGTCTATTCTCTTTGCTGAAAAAACTTGGCAAGAGAAAAAGTATATTTCACTGAGTTTGATTCCTTGTCTGAAGACAAAGTCAAGACATGATTTTCTGTGTTACTCTTTTATATGTATTTTGGCAGCAATCTCTCTGCTTACCTGCATTTGTGTTTGATCCTTGTAGTAGTACTGTCAAGGTCTCCATAACCAGCAAAGCCAGCTGCTTTTGGTCCTCAAATGAACTGTTTCTTGAATCCACTAAAAAATAATTTCAGAAGCTAACGTCATACTAAATAACACACGAAGGTGCCTCTTGATACTTTCCACCAATACTTTTATTTTCTTTGCTTCCCCAGACAGCATGAAGCCTAACCATTTTCCAAAGCAAATTAAGATTTAGTCTACACATGCATTCCTGGGAAAACTTAGCTTAACTATGAATAATTTGGAAAGTTAATTTATAAAGACAAGAATTTAAACAGAAACTTTTGAGCACTGTGAGCTCAGCAGAGTCTGACACTACAGCTATAGGGGTAGTTTCACATCTTCAACTATTGTTTGCTGAAGCCACAGAACATACCACAGCTGAAGACTTAACAGGATCTGTTCTGGTTCAGTATTCAGTACTTGAAAAGAGAAATTCCACAAAAAACTCACAAAGCTACACTCACATAATTCCAGCAAATATGTTGATGACTCAACAGGTGTAACAACCAATCGACACCACCAGTGGCATCTTACACATAAAGCAGCCCTCCAGAAAAAGGTGGTTGTGGGGTTTTGGAGGTTTTTTTAAAATTACTCTAGTAAAAGGTGAGCCACAACAGAAGGTCATGTGTGCCCAGGTAGCACCCTAATCAAATAACAGCTTTGTCCATTTATTTACAAGAACATGGGAACCAATGTGTTTTCCGACAGAGTTGCTGGCAACAAAGCTTTCTAACGCCGATCTACAGCTACCACTCACTAATGAGGCTTCAACAATTAAACCCAGCTGAAACATCCAACAGTTATGGTCAAAAAGTAAGTGTCACTGATGCACATTAACTTGATTGTAGTTTGAATAAAGAATGTAAACAAACTCCTCTCCCTCCCCACCACATTCTCTGTGTCTATCTATATTCCTACGGCACTTGGCCGTGCCTGCTTTGCAGGCCTGGCAGCCATGTAGCTTATCTCTGTGATGTTCAATTCTGGAGCTAAGATAACTAATTTCAGTTGGGGTTTTTTTTTTTAATGCTTAGAAAAATGTAGACCTGATCTATAAAAAAAAAACCTGCAAACCTGAATACATGTTCCTATTACGAGCTTAGGTTTGAGCTCTCTAGTATATTTTCAAAGCTGGGTCTAGACACAAGGAAACCCACAAGTAACTTTTGTTAGGAAGAATATAGACATTATGCATTGCTCCTTTTTTCATGTTAAGTAACACATATTAAACCAATACATCAAAAAAGCTTTTAAAAAGGAAAATATGAACTCATATTATTTTGTATTCATACAGTATCTTTCATTTAAGTTTGCCTCCAGCTTCTCTCAGGACATTAAGAGAGAAGCAATTCCAGTGAGTTTTTAAGATGGCACAGCAACCCCCAGGAGAATTCAGCCCTTGAGGTACATGTTCAGACTCTCTTGTTCCTCCTCTGAAGTGCCATACTCCACTATTCTCAGCCAAAAAGAGAAATCTCTTAGAAAGTAGATGGGAACACACTACCTTGATCATTCAGCGCCTGAGTGGGATCTTTCAAAAGAGCTGCATATTTATGAAGAAGATTTACCATCACCTCCAGAAGCCCCACTTCCCTGAAGACATCCTTAAAGATGTAGTCATGACGGGTGAACTTCAGGAGTGTCTTCATGGCAATGATGCTACACTGAAAAGAAGTGCTGGATTTTAAAAGGATGCTCACACTGATCAGTTCTTTACAGGGTATGTAATTCAAGCTGAAGACAACCAATTCCAGCATCTCAAAGTATTTGGTCTGCACTTCTGGAAGTCTAGGAATTTTCTCTGCAAACTGAGACAATGTGTGCTGCGATTCCAAAATGAAGTAGTTGGCATTGTCCGCCATATAAATATTCGTGATGGCATCAAGGATGATTTGTGCTAGATAGTTGGTTTTTGCTCTCAAAAATGCATTCTGGAGGACAGAAAATGCTTGAATATTCCTCACACTATGACCTAAATAAGGAAACAAAGTGGGATGGGAGGAAAAAGGAAAGAGAAAGTTCTTAATCACCATAAACAATGAGTACTTATTAATAATGATCCATGCATTTTAACAAGTGGGAATAAAATAACAATGTAAGTCATGTATAATAAAAAGCCTTTACGCAACCACTTACATTGTAAATCTTACAAAATACTGTTCATTGAGATGGCATCTTCCTCTTTGAAAGTGTTTACATAAGTAGCTAAATCAAAGATAATTTCTTTAAAATAGCTAAGTATGCTGACAGTGTTAAAATGCACAAAAGGATATGGTTCTAGAGACCAAACAAGGCCTGCCCATCATGTACCCAGGCCTTACAAAAACACATCATAGCAACAGCAACATGTTCTGTATTCCCTAATGCAGAACACAACTCTGGCAGGCTAAGTTAGAACAACAGCTATCCACACCCCCTCACTCAATGGGGCAATAAGCAATGGCAAATCCTTGTCAGTCAGATTCCAAGCCAGACGACACACATGGCCACCAAATTTTCTGCCTTCTTCCTCTTTTTGGCAACTGTCTGTGCAGAGAAACTCCACAGGCCACCTTGTACAAATTTCTTCTTATAAGTACCTGCAAGTTGATTAAATCTCATTCATTCAGTCAAAGAATGCATCATTTATGAGAGCTACCTGTGGTCCCCACAGGGAGCTATGGGCACATACTCCTCTTATTCTACTGAAAAGATGCCTCTAAGACAACTTTTTTTTTTAGCTTCTGTAGGAAGAGAGTAGAAGTCACAGTGGACAAATCCCACTACAGAAAAAACAACTAATGGTAAGAAATAATTTTAATATAATAAACAATCAAGAGTAAGAACTTTAAAGACATTCAAAACAAAGCATTTAAGATGTTTTAACAATTAAATCCTATTTTCTAGCAAAGTATATGCAAACTGATAAGCTGATTTAAAACCCATTTCATAAACAAAGACTCCTGATTTATTACATATTCTCTGTGGAACACTACTCTCTTCATTGTTTATAAACTCAGTTGTCCAATTTAACAGTAAGTTAAACTATGTTCATGCCTAGCCTCACCACTTCCCATGCTGGTATTTCTCCAAGAGACAACAGGAAACTCCATTGAAAATGAATACAGAATGATTTCACATACTGGAAGAATGTTAGTTACATTTTAAGTGACACTCCGTTGTTTCTAAAAGGACTTTTTAACATGCTTTCTTTATTAGAAAAAAATGTCAATAAAGGGGATTTAGAGCTTATTAAATGAGGCAGAAACATCATGCCAGACACAACTATTTATATTCTAATGCAGTACCAACTGTTGTTCCAGGCAATCAAGAAGATTATTAAATTAACTTTGATTATTATGAGGACCCCTGAAGAAACTAAAATTTAACCAGCTCTTCAGAATTCAAGAACTAAAAGGATTTTAAATAGTAGCAATTAAGCAACTGAGTATGGTCCTCATAAAAAGACAGCAACTTGCACCCAAAATGAAAAGCAGGTAAAAGGAACTGAGAGATGTGGAGACAAATACCACAAATGAAATAACTCTTCTGTGGATTGCAACAGGCCATGGTTCTCTTATGCTACTGTATCAGAAAAGCTGATTAGTCTAAACTAAAATTAATATTATTATCAAAACACTGAGAAGTTTAATTTTGAGTATATCCCTTTCTTTCTCTATTTAGTGCAAAAGAAAAACAAATCCCATGAACAATGAACTCTCTCAATACCAGAGAAAGGAAGTCATTGTTCAAGCAACATAGATATACAAGAGAAACAGTGAAAGTAAATCCATTAGCCTAGAAAGTTATAAATGCAATCCTATCACAAGATTTTTTCTTGTATCACTACTATTACTGAATCTCATAAAAAGTTCAAGTAACAAACTTGTTCCACAGTGACTATTAAATTCCAAACTCCTTAGTTACATACAAGACTTACCTGAATTTTAAGTTTATCCATAGGACATGAAACATAAGCTTATTTTTATAAAACCCTTTTTCCCCTGAGACTTCCTCAGCCTTATCTCTATATCATAATTGACTGTGGTTGCAAGCACACCACAGATTTTGTGCCTCCATGAACACTGGTGAAAAAACAACAGATTCCAGCTCACAATTTATGTTTGCATAAGCTGAAAAAAGCTAACAGAAAGCAAAATGGGGTGGTAGGAGGATTAAAAAATAAACCTCCAGCCAGCACATGAGCCTTTCATATCAGTTTAGTAAGAGCATCTTAAAACACAGTAAATCAAATCAGTGCAACTCTACACTATGATAATCTCTTAAAATGTCCATGTAGAAACTGTCAGCTTTGCATTGAGAGAGGCTAGACTTGGCTTTAGTCCTTGAGGACCAAAAGTCCTACACTTTCTTCTTTGTGTACCAACCCCAAAACAAAATCCTTGAGACCAACATAACTGAGTATTTGGTAAGCAATCTTAGATAAAGAACCTCGACTCAGTTGCAAACAGTTTGTGTAGTACACAGCTTCTCTGTCTTCTGTTGTTTACATTTAAACCAATAAAAAGCCAAACAGAGAGAGAAAAAAAGCCAACTCACCTTTGCCTGCGGGCTGTGGGACTGCAAATCCGGGTAGGAGGAAAGGTACCCCAGTGGTAACACCTGCTGGCTTTAATTCATTGACACCATATGTTGTTAAGGAAGTTATCAAATTAACTAAGTCCTTCAGAGCATCCTTAGATTCAGCTTCTTTTGCCTGTTCTAATCTAAAGAAAAGACAACAGATCAAGTTAGCATCACTACTTTATTTCAACTCCAATCGCTTTAATAAGACCCATTTTACTCTACTCATTTAGAGATCACAGTTTTACTGCCCTATCTTACCTGTTTGTACGTCATACCATTAAGCCAGTCAAACACTGGACTTATAAGAGCACATACAAGTTATTTGCCATAGAAATTCACCTCATAAGTCTTTCCTTGAACTCAATAGTCTATCAAAAAGCAGCACAGACCTGAAAATTATTTTAAAAATCCTATCACGGACATGAAGCTATTGGATGGGAAAGCACATATACAGTCTGTAATTAAATAAATCCATAATTAACTTGCTAGATTAAATCTGCCACTTTGAGAGTTAATACTTTATGCTAATGAAATGGTATCTTGGTAGAAGTCTAACACTTAAAAGCACTGGATGAAACACCTTCATCAGAACTCCAAAATTCACCTTCGAGCACAAGAGAACGGAAACCTTAACATCCCATTCCAACCATTGTTTCCTGTTAGCAACACACCATCAGATCAAACCCTAAAAACTGACTTTGAACCATTCTCCTTTTCCTTCCACTTCATCAAAAATTAAACCATATTTAATTATTTACTAACTCCATATAGCCTCTACAGATATCAGGAGTAAGATGGGGACCACAATCTCCTATTTACTCATGCAATGCAAGCTCTATTTTTCTTCCTGCTGACAACAGAATGTGGGAGCCCTTTGCAAGCAGCTCATTCTGCAATTCTGCCTTCTCAGATGTGGCTGAGGAAGGCATCTTTTTCAAACAGCAAACTCCTGCAAACAGTCACTACAGAAGCACTGAGGTCACCTACAGCCATTCCACTAATCCTCCACATTCCCTACCCTTTCACACTGTCCCGGTGAAATTACAGACTTGCTCCTTTGGCCCTCACAGACCTACTAAAATTTCTTACTAAGCCACGTTCTTCACACATCCTTCTGCTTTTCCAGCTCCAAAGCCTTTCTTCTCTGCTGCCTGAGGCCCAGTGTCCAGATTTCGTACCCTCACGTGACATTCATCTTCACAAACAGTGCCATAGAGCTGAACAAGTCTCTGTCAGGAGGTTTGACCCAAAACAAGTCCAGGGGCAATATGTTACTGTTGTTCATCACTGGCCAACACACAGACTAATTCAAGGTGACTGTTTTTTGACAAAATCTTTATTTTCTTCTGGAAACCCACCTCTGGAAGATGTAAGGTTAATACACTCCTATGCTATTAAGCTTTACTGATGTCACTTAGAGAACCCAGGTGCTCTCTCCTCCTCCCATCAGACCCACAAGTCTCTAGTCTTCCTAAAGCCTTGTCAGGGATCCCTCATTCTTTGATTTGAAGGATGAGAAAGCTCAGGAGAGAGTTTGGTTAAAACACTTATCTACAGAAGATTGCTTTTGTACCTGAAGATGGCATTGCTAACTGACAGTGAGTTCACCTCATATTTTACCTAAACTTTGACTGATTGTTTCTGGGAAACAACGGCATTTGAATTACACTGCTTTGAATTAACGTTTTGGTAAATATTATATACACCAACACTGTATTTATAAAAAAAAAAAAAAAAAAATTACAATTCCTTAACAGGCACTGTAGTTTTTGTGGCACCAAAGAGAATTTATGAATAACTTTAACTGTGATTAAAATTTTCAAATGTCACCTTCATGTCTGGTGCCCATTTAAAACAAACAACAAACTTCAAACATACAATGTAGTGGAAAATTTAGTTCAAATACTTGGGTGCCAAAATCCAGCATCTTAGCACCAAAAATGAATTACTTGAAAGAGGGAGATAACAACATTAACATTTCTCATTAAGAGACATCTTTGACCCAAGTAAACTACATAACATGTATACTTGTAGACATAATTTCCAAATTTCTATCTTGCGTTTGTAAAACACATACATATTTTAACAGCTAAACACCCTTCTTTGGATCTTCATATCCAAACAGACTAACATAGAGACTGAAGCTAGATTTAACACAAATAATGCAACAGACACTAATTTGTTGACTGAGAAAGAAAGGAAATAAGTTTCTTTCATGTAAAGAAATAAAATAATGGGTAGATTATACATCCAAGTTTTTGTTTGGGCAGGCATTTTCATTACCATATTTTCTGCTGCATTAGCAGGTTAGTAGTATCTTCAATAAAAAGTACAAGTAAAAAAACCCTGAAACTTTCTATATATACACTGATTCCCTCATAACACGCACCACATTTATGTACAAGATTTTTCATTATGATAGCATGATAAAACAAGACAATAATACAGTCATAGAATTACTTAGGTTGGAAAATACCTTTAAGATCAGTGAGTCCAGCTGTTAACCCAGCATGCCAAGCCCACTATTAAACCATGTCCCCAGACAAAACAAAACAAATCCCCAACCAAACCCAAAACTCACTAATCGCAGCCAAAATTTTATGTTCTGAACTATTTCTAAATATTTAGTACCAGTTTTTTTAAGCTTCTGCTTCCTGCAGAAATATGTGTACTACCAGTACTAAATACTAAAAAGTTAAACAGTGTAGTTTCATAAATGGAGAGAATACATAATGCCATGTTTTGGTCCTAATGTCTTCATTCCATAATAATCTATAATCACTTACTTGTTCAAACCTGTTCACCTATTCTTTAGCCAAACTTCTTTTGAAAAAAGGGCAGTGATCTGTCTCCATTTCTTCAAGCATTTTTACATACCTGAGGAGGAGGTCACAGAGGAAGTTGTATCCTTGCCATATCCTAAAATCATCCAACAACGTTTGGGATACATCACTGGAGTCTTTGAGAAAACAAGAAAGTCCAGCAAACATCTCAACTATTTCTAGGGGAGAAAGGTCATCCGACTGCTGCATGTTCTGGACACATGTGGACAAACATTCCTTTTCTGAAAAGAATTGCAATTAAGAAATTTAGGATTTTACTGACATTAATCACAGTAAGAAGCAGAACTAGGTACAATAAACACAGCAATAAGATAACTTACTCAAGTATCACTTATCACATAACATCAAATATCACAGAGCACTTGAAGATGAGAAGAATCCTCAGGTGGCTTTGGATCTGAACCCTAACATCTTTTTGCCAAACTCTTCCTCCTTTTTATAATCTTGGCTCTTGTAAGGAGGAAGCTGTGTAGAAAAATACTGGTTTTTACCTAAAAAGTCTGACCTAATAATTCAACAGAATTAAAAGGTAACTGTAAATAATTCTAAAACTTTTTTTTTTTTTTTTTTTTAAATACAAAGTTATACAAAACACTGATTCAACTGTTACTCATGTCAGGCAAAACCCTACGCATAAGTCTTTACACCACATCTTCTTATTGCTATTCTGGTTAGCATTTCTTGGGCTGGCATCAGACACACACACAGCTTGTCTTGTTAGGCATCAATACATTGGTCAGTAGCAAAATGTTTTCCCAAATCCACAGTGAGATTTTAGGTTCCACTCTGTTCTAAGTATGCTCCCTTCAATTATTTGCTATTTTAACTTCACAGCATGCACAATGCAAAAGTGCTAATCTTTCTAGCTAGACTGATAATGAAATGTCCCAGAAGCCAAATTAAAGTGTAAGATATTGAAAGGATGTTCCTTTGCATATGATGAAATGTCAACTTTTTTCCCTGAATATGAGATAAGCCTCCTAACAGATGATATCTCTTAAGTCAGGTTATTTTTCTAATCAACAAGCAAAAGGGAATGCTGACTGGTTTTAAGATTTTATTTCACTTTTTCAAGAACCTGGACTATCTTTTGACATTCCAGCTTCACTCCTCTGTGGATGAAGCCCATAAAGAAGAGAAAGTGGTTGTAGCTGTAACATGCCAAATGACACAGTCAAATCTCTGCTTATTTTCTCTGTTGCCCTTCGCAACATTTTCACATATACACATACACCTTCCACATTCAAAAACCCACCATAAGACTGTTACACATGCAGGCAAAAAGCCTATTACCTTTTAAGTCCTATCTGAAAATATTTAACTTATGACTATGCTGTGCTTTCGAGTGATACTGTACATTCACATCTTTTTTACTGGAATTGGAAACACTGCTAGCACAAGAAAACGCACACTGAAATTTCCTGTGAAGTACGGGGGAGAAAGGTGACGTATTTAATAAACTGTCAAAATGGTTCTGTGAAGACCTGTAACTACTTGCTTTCCAGGGTGCGAGCAAATTGTGGGTTTCTTTTTTTCTGGTAGGTGTACACTGCTAAAATGTATGATAAAGATGTTAGCTCACTTCAACATCAGTCCAATTTAAAAACTACAAATGCTTCCATGTGGTCCTACAGTCTAAAAGCCTTAAATATATTATTAGAAACATTACTTTACCAAATTTCTTAATTTAAGTCCTACAACACCTAAAGACCTATGCAGTTTTCAATAAATGCAACATGAGTATTTGTATGCAACCATTGATGTTTTGTTTTGGGTTTTTTTGGTGGTTTTTTTTTTTTGTTTGTTTGTTTTGTTTTGTGTTTTGTTGGTTGGTTTTTTTATTTCATTTTTTCTGGTTTTGCTTTTCCAAGTTCTTTGTCATGGACCAGCTTGGCAGCTTCCCCAATATCAGTGCCTTGCAAAGACACATAATGAGTAAACTACTACTTTTACTAGCTACCAAAATCCATAACTAGCTACAGAAATGCCCCTGTACACTACAGTTTTCATGCCTGCAACAGTTACGATGCTAGTTCCCTCAAAAAAAGGGCAGGAGGTAAAATGGAATGACTCTGGATGCCTCATTCTTTTGGTGGCTTGCAGGCTGAATTAAGCCCATGAGATAATTTTAATTTAGCCTTCAGAATACCCAAAACCTGTAACCTCTAAGCTGTATGGCAAAGTGTGGAAGACAAGGGCCTAGCAGAAGACATGCAGACTGGCTGAAGAGTCAGCAATCTAGCCAGTCAGACAACAAGGAGAAAACAGGGGCTGCAAACCCATCCGGCAGCCAGTTGTATCCCAAAATCTCCACCTTTGGTTGTGACACAGGCTCTAGAACAGGCTACTTGTAAGCTTCCCAGGAGCACTGGTACTGAGAGACTGTCTCTTTCAGGCACAGATGCAGTTCCCAGCCAAGTGAAGAGCAGCCTCCCTGGGACAACACCCTTGGGTTGGGGAAGCTGGGCTGGACCACAGGGCAGGAAGACAGCTGCCTGTTCCATCCGTCACCTCTTGGAGGTTTGCAGTCAAGTGTTTCTGTGCCCATGTTCCCTTGAGCATTTCCTAGTGCCCATATTACACAGGTTTTGCCGTTACCAGGATATGCCACTCCTGATGTTCTGGAGAATCAGCGGTGGTTTTAACAGCCTCACCCAGACTTTTCCCACAAAAACAAGATGTCTTGGAGAAAGCATCTTCTCCCAGCATACGCAAATTAGCTCTCCCTGGTTTGCATAATGCACCACTAGTATTTATTACAGGGCAGCAGCTTTCACGGCCTTCTAACAGCTCCAACTGCGTCAGCAGAACACATGGAGCTGGTTCCTCTTCCTGCAGCTTCCTCAGATGTCTCTACACTTTTATTGCCAGCTAGAGTGGTATCCAGACAAGCAGCTGTAAACAGGGCACTGCCAGCTTGCTTCATGCCTCTACATGGGGCTGCTACTGACAATTCAAACACAGGACCAAACCCGACTAATTCCTACTAAGAATTAATGCTCACAGCAAAAATGACAAATTTATGCATCGTCCCCGTGAATATTTTTCAATACAGCCAGTTAATAAAGTTACTGAAAGCCTTTCCTTTTGCTCATCATAAACTCTACACCAAAACATGAGGAGAAAACTCTATCCTCCAATGTTATACTGCAATGTGAATGAGACAGACTCAGCTACAATCATCTCTCCCACTACAAAAGGGCTCTGAAATTTTACCTGTATGTAAATACTCACATGTCCAAACCAAAAGCCTGGAAGCTTTCCTTGAGTTATTACTTTCACGTTTATTTCCTAACTAAAAATTTACAGCAGAACAGAAAATACCCCAATAATAATATTGAAGGAAAAATGCATACCATGAATGTATTTCACTACATTCACACTAAGGCCATGACGAGATATGGTCATTAGTACTTCTCCTGCACTCTTCCTCCAAGGCAGATTATAGGGAGGGCACCATGAGGTTATTGCACTGAATAGAAGCTGGAGATCATCCTTTTGAGCCAGTTCTTCTGCCGGGGACACAAAACTGCACAATTTTACTAGGATCTGAAACAATAAGTCATTAAAAAACTAGCATTATCATCCTGGTCATTGCAATTTTTGCCTAGACTTAGTAAAAGGCAAAACATTCTTCCATTTAGCAAACACATTAAAAACCATAACACGCTAATTCCCCTTTGTATGTTCCTGTACTTCGAACTGAAGACAAGCTTATTCAACACATGGTTATTTCAAGTCCCAGTTCAGTTTAAAATGACTACCAAGGGATCAGCAGCAGAGCTTAAATCTCTTAAGCTGACACAGCATACTTGTATGGTACCAAGCTATTCCATTCTCAGAGAATACGGCACTTGCCTATTTTACAGGTCTAAATGCTGCATTAGGCAGAAGATCTGTGAAGCAAACTGCTGTATCCCTTCTTAATGCAGGAAAAAGGCAATC
This sequence comes from Acropternis orthonyx, assembly GCA_035583155.1. Taxonomy (NCBI): domain Eukaryota; kingdom Metazoa; phylum Chordata; class Aves; order Passeriformes; family Rhinocryptidae; genus Acropternis; species Acropternis orthonyx. Next base: position 12,943,045 of record JAWWEU010000125.1, on the reverse strand, counting down.
AATGGGTTGTTGCCAAAACAGCGTGTCAGGAAAGGCTACAGCAACACTGAAGACCTACCTGAATAACTGGCACCTGGATCTGCATTTCCATGTTGCCATAAACAAGACAAAATGCGGCCACCTGAGTGAAGCGAAGCTACTATGTTGCATTCCCTTTTCTGCATATTTTGAGGACATCTGATCTCCATTTTGTGAATTGTGCAGGAAAAGCTGAGGCTTTCTTTCAGAAAACTGGGGGAAGACTCTGCAAGGCTCTCAGCCTGTGGGAGGGCAGGTTTGGAAGCTATCTGAAACCTCAACCATTCCATCCAGCTCATTTGAAAGCCCCACTTTACATCCCTTGAAGAGGGACAGAACAGAGATGAATGGTAGTAGGCTCAGGGGGCCCTATGTGGAAACACTGGTAATTAACTCTGCTGACTGAAAGACAACAGAGCAATTTCTGAAAGATAGCTTACAGCACATTTTGATTGTGGATTTGGAAGATAGCCTGTAGTATTGGGACCAAAACAAAAAAGGGGGCGGGGGGGGTGGGGGGAGGGGCAGACAAATGGGTATGTTCTCATAATGACTATGGCTGGACAGACACTGTGGCTAGTAATTGTGGGAATGAGGCTCATGTACTACTGTAATGCAGACACCAAAATGCCTGTCAGACCTTATACCTACAAAACCTGGCACTGCCTTCAAATCCCTGAAGGATGTGAGTTCTGACAGACCTCTACAGTTATGCATACGTGGCTACAACAACCCTGCACAGAGATGCACTCAATTTGCACACTGAAACTGGTAGTGTAACCACTGACCCCTTTCTAACAGATAACTGTCAGCTCCTTCTAAAAGTTTCATCAGGAGAACACACAGGAATTTCTTTGCGGGATCTCCAACTGGAACGTTAGAAAGGAGCAAGTCAGATGAAGTCCTTGGTCTCCCTGGGAAATCTAAGGGATAATTTTAATAGTAACTGCAAGCTCAGATTGCTCTCATGTTTAAATTACTTGCTACCACAGTCACTTTTTCCCCCCACATAATTATAGGGAAAATAGCGTATTTTATATTAATCAACAAATTATTAAAAATAATAATGTTTTCTACTATGCCTCTTTCAATCAGTAACAGCCAAAGATACCAAACACTAGGACCAGTTAGATGAAACAGAATAATAGTGCACATGTTGCTCCTTGTAAGCATCTGAGGCAGAGTTGCATGCATTTCTGTGGAGGAGGTATATGCCACGGACAAAAACTACACGAGGAGTGGCTATTGAACCTCAACCATGCTTGCAGGAAAACTCACCTTTCTCTGAGCCATCAATTTGTGAAGAATCGGGGAAGAGTAAAACCTGGCTCAAGTGAAAAGTTTCTGGACTTTTCTCACATACAGCATTTCCACTCCTCTTGCAAATTCCATGACCTATCCCACCTTTCTTACCTGTACAAAGACTTTCTGTAGTAGCGCTCGGCGCTCTGCGAGAGGTAGTTCGTTCTGTGCTCCTCCAACTACCTCAGGCACATGTGGAAGGTCAAAAAACAGATACAGACATTTAACAAGTGTGGAAGGCACTGACATTGTAGTCATGCAGTCCACAGTTTTCTGAGGAAGAAAACAGACCAGAAAAAAAAAAAAACAACAGTTCAGCATATTACTTCTACTTAAAAAGTCACACTCCTATAATGCAGTTGATTGAAAAGCTGGTTTTTCTTTCTCACACCTTTGATGAGGTGTTCACATGACAGTGCAGATTCACCACCTACTTTTGAATGCCCACCTAAACAGTAACTTTAAAAATAGGATAATTTATTTACATGACAACAGCATCTAATAGCCACAGTTTGGAGCAGTCACTGCACATGACAGAAACAAAACCTGTCAGTCTCTGCCAACAGAAGCTTACAAGTTAATTACAAGACCTTCAGCCAAGTCCACATCAGTTATCTGTTCTTTGTAGCAGTAGAAATGGCAGTGGGAGGAGGAGTATTCAATTTATGCTCTCACTTGGCATGAAGGTATGAGCAGGCATAAGAAGCAAGGCGGTAGAAAATATGAAAGCATCAGTGGAAAGAAAAGACAAATTGGAGTGGAGGCTGCTGACACACTAAAACGCAGATAAGATGATGTGCTGAATTATAAAGGCAGATTAGAGCAGAAATAACAAACCAGGCAGCTGCCCAGCAAATTGCCAGAGATGGGCTCCCTGGGAGGGCAGCAGCAGAAGCAGAGGCAGCAATGATTCACGGCACCACCCACTCATCACTGCCGCTGGCTTTGCTTTTTTAAACTGCTTTTGCCCTCCTTCAGTGAGGTGTCCAAAGTTCAAAGTCTGAACTATTTAGGTGTAGTATGTGACACGCCTCTCACTGGGCGCTCAGCAGTGGCAGCATGCAAGAGAAGCCTTTGGGAAGCAATAGAAGTTGCATGCATAATTCAAAAGAACATTATAAATTAAAGTTCAAAAATTATTGGGTTTTTTTAGACAACTGAAACCACAAGGAGCTAAAGCAGAAGTTCTGTGGCAGTATAAGAGAAAAAGAATTTTAACACAGTAAGCAGAATATAGTTACATCTTTCAGTGAGTGTTCATGCAGTTCATTATATTATTACTTCTCCCACTCAACAATTTATTTTCAGCTTTGCTGTTTAAGACTAACCTGTCCTGATGAAGCTAGCAAATTGATTGTGGTGAGCAGCATCCAACCTCTACTTGCTTCTTCACTTTGATTGACCTCCAGAAATTGGACTATGGCACGACTTGCAGCCTCTGCAGGGGGCAGTTAAAAAGGTGCAGTAAGAATTCAGTCCGATAGTCTGCAGAAGGGAACACGTCCTCTCTCAGCAGTCCCAAGCACTGAGCATAAGTTCACCTCTACAGCACTACTTGAAAAAAGGACTAGGCTTAGGCCTACACTTTCCAGACACACATTCCAGTCTTCCACATGCACTTGGCTTTGACATCAGAAAGGCTGCAAAAAGTACATTAGGTCATGCATCACCCTTTAACCAGCAAACCAATTTCAGTAACATGCAGCAACTTTTGAGTATTTTGGCTTTATCCAATATGACATACTCTTTCCCAAAATATGAAATCACCCTCATTTAGTGTCCCAGTGGAAAAGCAGATATTCAATTTCTGAAAAAAAACCACTGTATTGAAACAACAACATGGAGGATAATGGGAAAAGATTGGAGGGAAGGAAAGGTGCAGAAAGACAAATGGAATATAAAACAGGAAAAAAAGTAAAATTAAGACTATGATCAGCAATTACATCCCCAACCTACATTTTTTTGAAAATGAAAACGCTAACAAGACTAATTCTTATGATCCAGGGACCACTTCTGGACTCAGATGCTGTTCTGTATCACTCAGAGCCATAGACAAATATTCAGACAAGTAAACAAGTTATCAGCCTCAATAAATAAATGAACAGAAAATGTAATCCTATTTCACTGCTGTCTGAATACACACTTACGTTAAGAAGTCTATAATGCCAGTTGTGATGACTGCCCACTACCTTTAAGGGAAATCTAAACCCATTTTTCCTTTATGACTGTTTATCCATCATCTTCAGTGCTTTTAGTGTCAATTAAGGAAAGAATTAGGACAGAAAGATAAGGTGAATAATATCACTTAAAAAAGAAATTACAAAGGAATTACTAATGGAGGAATAAATCCATAAATGAAGACAAATCCAATTTTAAAATTGGTTTGTTTGGATTTCCCAGCACATACCTGTGAAGGACTTGATTAGAAAGTAAAAACATTCCATAGGGCAAAGTACTTATCAAATTTTTGCATTGACTACACTGAGAAGATAATTTTCTGAAGCACCAGACTAAGTTGTGTTGGACTATTAAGTAGATATCTTGGAAGATGTCCACAGTTTACATTCTTAACATTAACTTTGCACAAGAGTCACTACCACCATAGGGAGCCAACGTCATCAACCATCATCACTGGTGAATCCTCCTAACAAAAACCAAGGTGTAAAGAAACCCTTTTATTAACAGGAGGGCAATCAGTAGATGAAATGGCTAAACACTTCTGCACAACAGCCTTTAGATCACGTGTGGAATGCTGCATCCAATTTTGGCCCCTGGTCCTATCTCACAGTTGGTTTGGCTGTGAGCTGGAAGTCAGGCAACAGACCTCTCTTATTCTTTCATTTTCTCTCACACAGAAAAAGGTCTATTTGAGGTCTCAGTCAGGAGTTTTCACAACACCCGTGCTGGTGAATTTAATTCTCTTCCAGTGCAAAGAGAATGTATTTTTCCCTAAAGCCCAAAAGTTCTTTTATAGTAATAATCCTAGGAAAAAAAGAACAATAGAGAGAGACATTTAAGGTAAAAATCCAGATTAAGTTCATTTGTGCAATGGCTCTTCTCCCATGTTTTTATTTTGCAAACTTACTCCCATAACAGAATTTTGTACAAACCACTGGTTTTTCCAATTGTGGTGCTGAAGTAAAGAGAGCTCCCTACCACTTCCCTGCAGGAGACTGACTGTCCCCAGTTAGAGAGAAAGCAAAGCTTCAAATACCAAGGTGAAAGGTAAGGCAATTTTTAAAACTTACACAAATGCGGACAGGCAGCAATTTCCCAGCATGCTGACCTGAAATACCTGGTGGGCAATTTGTTTTCCCAAACTACCAGTGCAAAACATTGGTCAGGTTGTTGCTTGTATGAGCAGACTGACTCTGAAAGTACAACCATGCCACAAGTCGTATTTCCTGCACTAAAAGCATAGGCAAAATGCCAGAATTCCTGACAAAAGCCATTTTTCCTACATTCTGAGAGTCAAGCATGTCTAAAGCACACACTGCTTCTACGAGGACCGTGCCCCACCAGCCCAGCACTAAGCATGTTTCTGTAGGTCTGTCCTCTATCTGACCACACACAGAGCTGGGCCAGCAATCTCTGAGTGCAGGCAGGTACAACTGGTGCCAAACAGGGTGTGCACAGCCTCCTTTGGGCATAGTCTCCAAAATCCACCTGTGGAACAGAGTCTCCTTTAGTCATATTTGAAAGTCAGACTCAGGGGTTAAGTCCACACTTCTGAAAGAGTTGTCATGCTGCTGGCATCCTAAATGGCATAGCAGTTGAACACTATAAATAGCAGTTTCAAAACTGTCAGTCTTAATTAAGCACTACCTAAAACACAGACAGCATTTTAAGTGCTGAAAAACGTCCTCTTGTCATCTGCTCTGAGCAAATTTGATAGCACTATCATTTAGGATTAATTTCTATCATCAGCACTAGTCTTAATTTATTTCTGGTACATTTTCCCTGCATTTGAAGTGCCCAAGTCACCTTTGATTATAACACCCTCTATGTGCACCACTCTGATGTCCTTAGCCCTTCAACTTCTGCTGCAGAAGAAATCCATCTAGGATTGGGATATGCTAACTAGTAAAAACAGCAAAAAGCCAAAGAAGAAAACCTATCAAATAATATTTAAACATACATGTTGTGACAACAGTGCAAGCAGGTATGCATGAGTATGACCACGATTATGTGGTTACATGGTTAATACACAAGATTTTTCAGCATGGATTAAGCATGTATGGGATAGAGGCTTAGTAGAATAAAACACCAGAATTTGTTTCATATGTTATAGATGACACAGGTGCTTTGAATCCTGGACTTCAGAAAACCAGCAGGTAGAGAGCAAGAGGATTAGACCCATTGAGATTGCTAGCAAAAATCGGTGCTGCACTACAGCATCCTATAGCAATAGGACTAAGGACAAATTCAGTACTTGAAGCTTTTAGTTAGATGTTCTAGTACCTTACAGCACATAATAGTGTCATCAGACTTCTGTATAGCTTATTCTTATTCTAGACTAGAGTAATAATGAAAAAATATCTGTGCATATGCCAAGGAGGGGGAAGGTGGAGTGGGAGGTATTGGGTAGTTGTGCTGGGAGGTGGTGAAGCTGAAGGCAGGGATCCCTTCTCTAAGTGAACCTTCAAGAAGTCTGTACTACTTCTTGTGGAGAATGCCTGCAAACACAGTCAGATACCCAGAGTTACAGAATACAAATCATTCCAACTACCTACACAGTAGAGAGAGAAGTATCAACCTAAATAAAATGGGATGGCAAAAAGTCTGCCTTCAATCACCAGGAACAGTGCAGGGCTGTCATCACAAGTCACAGATACGAAGGGGCTGATGCCTTTGCAGTGTGCAGAAATGGAGGGCTGCTCATCCAAAGATAAACAACTCAACTGTGCCAGCGTTTAGCCTTACTGACTCAGATGATAAAAGAACCGGCTTTCTAGGATCTCTTGGAAAGGCTCTATATTGCCCTGTACTTGCCTTCCATAATATCTGGCTAAAAGCACCAAAATTAACAGGGAGTTAACCAAAAGTCATAAGATACAGAAGTAATTGATCAGAACTGACTCTTGATGAGCACTAGGTGATAGGACACTTCTTTTTCCCCTTTCAGAGCAATTTCAATAAATTCAAAGCAGAACCACCTTGTAAAGCAAAATCAACCACAAGACAGGAAAAACATACATATATAATTAAAAAACCAGGACATTGTAGTCACATCATATGAGATTTCCACAGCATGTGAGATTTCCAACCTAAGCCTCTTCTCAGCAGAAGAAAAGTCAACACACCAAAAAAAAGCCTGAAAGCTGCCCCTAGGTGCACTTATTGTATAGAGGAAGATCCTCAACTCTTCAAAGAGAAGCAGACATTAAAAAGAACACTATCAGGGAAATTTCAGACTACGTTAAGGGAGGAGCCCAAAAGGCTGCTTAGCAGTAGAAGATAAGATTGCTTTAACTATCATCTGTAATTCACCCAAATGCAAGATACACTTGAACAAATTACACCAACTGTTGTGTATTTAGGACAAAAATAAAATGAATTATGTGATAAACTGCAATAAAAATGAACAATAAAAACAGAGTTTGCTGATCAATGGAATTTTAAGAAGAATAAAGGTAGGCTTTGTCAGAGGCCAGAGAAAAAACACTGATGTTATTTTCTGCAATAGTTAAACATGATGATGATGAATGTTTATCAATTTGATCTCCCTAAGTGGTTTGAAGATGAGATAATGACAGTCTTGCAGCAGATCTATTAGAGAAGTGCCTAAAGAGGTTTAAAGCATATTCAGTGGTGAAACAGTTTGACTAAATCTGTGAAATTAAGAGGAAAAGAAAGCAAGCAGGGGGTAGAACCACAGAAAACCTAAAAACCAAAACAAGTATAAAAAAAGGGGAAAAAAGCCAAACAAACAAATAAAAAAGCCCCAAAACCACCACAAAAACCCCACACAACCACAACAGTCAGAGGTTATAAACAGTAGCTGAAAGTGTTGCTTCTGAACGGATTAGCTGAACGGCCTAGAAATATAGTAAAAATAAGCTTAGCATTAAATAGTAAATACTGGGATAAATACATACAGAAAACATTGTAAATATGAAACAGTGACTAAAATTAATGAAAACACATTAAACTAAATTGAAGAGGTGCATAAAACAGTGATGTACACAGACTAGCACACATAAAATAAAAATAAAAAAAAAAAAACCAACCCCAAACAACCACCAAACTTCTGAAACTGACCTTGAAAGGAGATTCAAAAATTCCAGTGATGTACCATTTTTTTTCCTCACTCTTCAATTTTCTACCCTTCTGCACAGTTTCACAGATTGTCCTCCTAACCACTTATTCATATTCTGATTGGAGCATGACCTTCCAAGGTTGCAGGACTGCCCATCACCAAGGGAATCATTCTGAACGTCCCTGTGATATATGCTAATGCATCAAATAATGGGAGCTGACTGTATGTCCTTTGGTGTGCTTGAGATACAGGCAATGCAGGACTGAGTTAGAAACTAATTTTAGTAAACACAGAATAACACTACAAGGTACCAAATGACTGGTTTGCACACACTCAGCTGATGAAATATGAGACGTTGTTAAGAGTGAAAAAGAAGTGTACTATGTAGTTGTCCTGTTTCTTGCTTTCTGTTTGTTAGTGACAGCAGCTGAGAAATCACCACTTGGTTTTCCATGTTCAGAGTTTGATCTGGGCAGGAATGCTTTATTTACTTAAAGTTTGCAATGTAAAACTATTCAGTACTTGGGATTTTTCATGTACAAGATATAGGTACTTATATATAGGCACTCACCAAAATGATAAACCAAAAGGTCCCAGGCTATTCAGCTCATGGAACCTGAAGCACAGAGACTATGCCGACTTCCTCCTTGCTGGGATGCATCGCTCCTGAGCTTAGAGGTGATCCTTGATTATTAACCAGCTTTCTTGGGCCCCTCTTTCCTCCAGGGCTTTATATCATGGTATTCTAGCTAGCAGATCACTGAAGAGGCTGAAGTTTGCTCTCCCAAAGTCCAGGGTAGCAAGTTTGCTGTGCACCTTCCTCACTGTCCTAAGGATCTTGAATTCCATCTCCTCATGGTCACCACAGCCAAGGATGGCCTTGAGCTTCACATTCCCCACCAGCCCCTCCTTGTTGGTGAGCACAAGATCCAGCATAGCACCTCTCCTTGTTGGCTCCTCTATCCCTTGGAGAAGGAAGTTATCAACATACTCCAGGAACCCCCTGCATTGCTTACGCCCTATTCTGTTGTCCCTCCAACAGACAATCAAGTGGTTGAAGCCTTCCATGAGCACTAGGGTTTGTGAACATAAGGTTGGTCCTATCTGTCTACAGACAGCCTCAACCACTTGGTCTTCCCAGTCAGGCATCCTGCCACAGATCCCCACTGTAATGTCATCAGTCCCTGCTCTCCCTTTAATCCTGACCCCTAAGCTCTTGGTCAGCTTGTCCATCCCCAGGCAAAGCTTCATGCACTCCAGCTGGTCACTAACAGAGGGGATGACAGTCCCTCATCTTCCCTGCCTGCCCTTCCTAAAGAACCTGTATCCTTCCATTCCAACATTCCAGTCACAGGAGCCATCCCACCATGTCTCTGTGATGCCCATAAGATCATAGCCCTGCAGGTGTGTGCAGTCTCTTAATTTCTCCTGTTAATTCCCCATGCTATGTGCATTTGCATAGAGACATTTAAACTGGGTCTCTAATGAAGCTGAACTACTGGCTCGTGTGATTGCAGTCCCTTGGTACTGCTCTTCAGGTGCTCTCCTGCTGACCTGTGGTCCCTCTCCAGGCTCTGGGTATCTCCTGCTGACACTGGCATCAAACTGTTAGGAGTGGGAGGGACTGAGGCTCCCTTTCCCCAGCAACTTTAGCTTAAAGACATGTTGTTGGATTATCTGCAAAATCACACAGGAAACAATTGCATCCAGGATATTTCTTTTCAAAAATACGTTAAATGAAAGTGTTGCTTCCCCTCCAGCCAAAGCAGCCATTAGTAAACACGTTTATTCAAGATTCCAGCTCTCCCTTTCCCTTTTTTCTGAAGTCTACCTTTTTCATCTCCGAGCCAGATGCACTTGCTGCCAAAAGAAAGGTTCATTTCAGAACTGAGACTACCCTAGAAATAGATATCTGAACATGTATTTTACATAGCACTGCCATAACTTTTTGATCAATTCAGACACAGAATTTGACTTATTTGTGGAAAATGTGGCAGCTGAAACTCTTGAGTACATAGAGATATCTCAACCATGACCCTACTGCCTTCTAAAACAGACTAAATACTCCATGGCAAGGGAAACCATTTCCTAATCCTCAGAGATATGATTATTGCTGTCAGCTGAAAATCATCGCTGTTGTACACCAAAGACTTAAATGCACGAGATAATTTAACTGCTGCATTTTCCTTACTCTAAGATTATATCCAGACTGGAGAAGTAAGACAGTTGAAACTGTAGTTGAACACACAGCTACAGTGGCAACATTCAGAGACCACTTGAGATAAGGTGCTGGCACAGTTACTACTGAATCACAAAACACCATTCTGAGAAGACTTCTGCAGTCTGCCAAGAATAACTGAGATATGCCTCCAGTAATGGCAGGCATTACTCACACAGCTATTAGCATAAATATTCAAAGGCCTGATGAAAATAATTGCTCTGTGTTCCATTATGAGATGGAGGAGGAAAAAAAAACAAAAATAAAAAGAGAAGGGAAGAAACCAACCACAACACACTGACAGGTAACATTTAACTGTACCACATTCCCAACTGTAAAATACTGCCAACACATTTATAGAAATCACATTCTTGTAAAATTTATTCCCTTTCATTAACTATCTAAAGTTGACTTTTGATTATGTTTGTATGGAAAGCTTGTTTCTAAAACAAGCTCAGCAATTTTGTTGACTTAAATGGAGCACTTCACACCATGAGGAATTTGCACTTGTAGGTTACCAGTAGCATTTCCTGCATGTAGTTGTGTCTGAAGCTTTTCACTTTTAAAAACATGCTAGGAGATATAAATACCTGTCAACAGCTATTAAGATATGCTCTATCATTTTGTTTGGAACACAGAAAGAAGTTTTTTTAAAAAAAAAAACAAACCACAAGAGACTTCACAATCCATAGACACAATATTACGCCTTTAACATAAAACATATTTTAAACAGACAGTACTTTCTGTTTTTTTAATCAGTATCACAAAGAACCAGTTTAACACAGACATTTACAAACTATGAGTTTTAACAGCTTGTTAATTGGTTATTTCACAATGCAATTGCAGAACATGGACCTACCAGGCTTTTTTACATGAGGTATAAAAAGAATTTACTGACCAGAGTAACGTAACAGCAATCCTGGTGACAGAGGAAAAATTACTGCTTTCTGCTTTAATAGAAACATTGGTACTCATTACATTAAAGCTTAGAAGAGCACCAAACTGTCTTTTAAGTCATTGTGGCCCAGTTTCCAAGTGGGGTAGAAAACAAGAAACCCACCACCATCAACGAAAATCTACCTCTGACTTATGAAGTTTAAGGATAACAACCGAAGTAGTAAACACACAAGAATGCCTATTCCCAGCAGAATCCCACTGACTAGCAGGCATAACAGATGTTTCCCAGAAAAAAAAGGTCAAGCAAACACCACCATTCTGCCAGCATGGCTGTTGGACATTTATTTCTCCTAAATACCCAAAGAAAAGACATTTTGCGCCTGTTTACCCATAGAGAACAGGTTTTGTCTATGATATCTGTTTAGCCATCTGGAATGTTTCACTGTTAGTCACTCTACTTAAAATGGAAATATATTGTAATTGGCACAGTTTGTGACTCCTGACTTCCTGCATAGTAATATTCACAGCCTTTTCCAGTTCTTATTTACCACCAAATTCAAGCTGAGAACTCAGCACAGATCTTGAAATTATTTAGTAGGCAAAGACTCAATACTTCTTGGAAGCGTTCCTTTTCAGAAGAAGAAAGCAAAGAGGAAAGCTAATGAACCATGCCCTCTTGATGCACTATCCTCAGTTATGGAACTCCCAATATGAGGTCAGGTTCTGACACACTCAGAGTTCAAGAAAATGAAATTTGACCCTGACATTAATAATCAGAGCAAAAGAGGAGTCCACTAACATTTTTCTAGGGCTGGCAGCATTGATCATAATGTACTAGCTGTACTTTCACATCTTATTAGCTTCCAGGCTGGCAACTAAAATAAAATGCATGGTTTTGGAATGCTAATACATCCAAGGGACACAACATGCCACCAACAGGCACCTCAGTCAAGATACAGCAGCTGTCCACATGCATGTTCTTGGCCTCATTCTCCTAGTAAGTCATGCAACTCAGATCCCTCCTCTTGATTTGATCTGTTGTAAGTTTTTGGAACTCAGCTTTTCTCATAACTCAGGGAGGAAACCTTTAACTTCCTCCCCCTCCTTCCTCTCTCAGTCCAAAGAAACAGAAGACAACACATTTTCATTGTGAAGACATCCATTTCTGAGCCTGCACAGTTGCTCCCAGTATTCCAACCAATCTGAAAATCCAGATGCACAGATGTGAAAAGCCCAAACTTGTGCCACACACTGTAAATACCTGTGGATTTATTCGATGCTCTCCGTCGAATTTCAGTCACCATCAATCGTGACACTTGAGTAGTAAACTGCAGGAGGTCAGAAAATTTTTCAGTCATTGTACTTGGAGGAGCATTTCCAAACACCTAAAAGAGAAAAATGCACACATTAAAAAGTCAGTCAGTTTACAAGGATCACTACAAACTACCACATTCCTTTCCGAGGAAGTATTCCTACAGAAATTACAAGGTTTTGCTTTCATGCTGCACCATTCATCACTGTACTGGTTTTCACAGTGCATGATCTAAGATATATTCGTAGTTGGAATTAAGACATCATTCAGGGAGCTAAGATCTGATGAATGAAGGGGGAAAAGAGAATCATATTTTCTTGCAAGATGAAAACCCCACAGAAACATAGAAGACTGAGATTGCACATAATGGGGTAAAGATTAGATAAGAGATCAAATTCTTCAACAGGACTTTTGTTTTTAAGATCAACTCCTTTACTGTCTGCTGGACCTTAACATCCCACAGGGGTGCAATACATGTACAGAAGTACATGTGTAAAATCTTTTTAAAAGGACTAGGAATTAGAACTGTCCTGTCAAGTCTTTCCTCAATAAACTGATGATACCAGAAAGCCTCCCACAATGCTGATATCCCAAGGACTGACTCATCTTTTGAGATCCTCCTGAATGTACCAGCAGGGGTGTTTTTTTAATGAATTGTCCCTTAATTCTAGTAACTTATTCTTCATGATTAAGCATTTATTTGGTTATTAAATCTGTATTAAATCACATTTAACAGGGAGAAATTATGTTAACGCTGTGGTATTGCACTAGGCTATGGAACACAACATTATCTCAAAATAGATTAGCCAGTTGCTGCAGTAATTTACTTTTCATTCAAGACTGCACAAAAAGGAATCTCCATCCACACTTCGAATGTAACACTTGCACTACAGTGGTCACAATAAAACCACAATATTCATTATCAAATAAAGCATAAAATCCAAATTCTGGTATCATCTCATGTCACTGCTGAAGAAACAGAATAGCTTGCTCAACACCTGAACAGTCTTTGCTCATTTACATTTTTCTCCTTTGTAGCTATTTATGTAACCTTCAGGAGTGTCACCAGGTGACAGTACTTTTCTAGTAATACCTTTGTTCCACAGGTTATATTGGCCTCTCAGAAAGAGAACATGATCTACAAGAGTACAACTGATTTGGGCTCAACAGTTACTTCACCCTCATCTCTTTCTCTGGGTGACCCACTTAAACTGTTACAGCTGAGCTGCTGACATACTTGGCTGAGGTCACTCTCAAGTCCAGGGACATTCAGTGAAATCCATGACTACAGCCAACAGGGACATGAGATAATTGTGGTGCCAACTTACCTTGGAATCCCTAAGTTACTGAGGAAAACTCAAGAGGAAGAAGACAGAATGACCTCTGTGTAAGTTTGACTTCTTACTCCACTTAGTATCAGTTGCTCTGGCACATCACAAAACAGCCAAAAATATTTTTCCTGCCTACTTGCATTGCAAAGTCATGATGAAATGGAGCCAGAAATACAACATTGAAATCGAACACTCTGTTTCCTCAAAACAAAAATAATTTTCATCAAAGGCTTAAGTATTTCTCATCCAGGAAATTTCAACCACCGCTGTCAATAAAGCAAGCAAATGAGAGCCCCGACATTACAGGCAGACAACTGTTTCCAGCAGATCAAGAAAAGCACCCCTCATTTGGATCACATAGTACGCAATATTCACAATACAGACAACCCAAACTTCTCTAAATCTTTCACAAGACCTCCTTTTGCTGCTGTCTGCATAAGCTCCCAGTTCATCCAAGAGCCTCTAACTTCCACAAGCCTGTAAGAAGGGAAGAGGGCCTTGAGGTTTGCATATTCACTGATAGAACACAAGCAAGATTATCTAGACTAGAATGCACATTAGCAGAGCATCTTCTTATCACTAATTGTTTAAAGGTCTTTCACTCAGACCAAGGGAAGAGGAAAAACTAACAGCCCTGTTAACTGCCTGAGCTTGCTCAGATTTGCTAGCAGATCCCAGGAACCGAAGAGAGCTCAAAGTTACAGTAAAAGGTTAACTGAGGTCAACTGAATTTTAGTTAGTTGCCCCATAACCACGTTTGCACCAGGTAGAATAAGCATTTCCACTGGCTATTTGTATGTGCTTTGACTAAAAGTAGTAGTAAAAATCAGGGACAGAATATTACACATTTTACCAATAAAACATCTTTTTAAGGAAAATCATCTTTAAGGAAAAGCAAGACTCTTTCAAGATAATGTAAACAGTGTACCACTTATTCAAAACCAGCCTCTTCCTTGTTCCATCCGCTTTGTTCACAGTCTGCAGAAGTGTTACTACCATATTGGTGGAGCAACGTTCCCACGAACTCACAGAACTTTGAAAGGAGCCTTTTGAGTACTCTTCCACAGGGCCAATCTTTTGTTAATTATGCACCAATTTAGCTTTTCATTACTATGTGATTCATCATTTCATAAGCCTCCCTGAACAATGAAGAAACAGAAATGGCCTGTAAACCCATTCCTTACCAGAACCAGCAAGACAGTTTAATCTACAGCACGTTTGAGACATTCTCTGTCTATAAACCAAAGTTAAGAATGCTTTAACTCTGCTGGATTTACTGATTAATAATCCTCAAAATATCAGGAAGAAAATTAAATACAAAACTTGAGATAGGTCTGAAGAGAGGAAAATCCAATGCCATGGCTAAACAAGGCAGCGTTGAAAAAGCTCCTGGATACACTGATTATTTAACTGGCTGCCTGCTGCCAGCCACTTGCATGCCTGAGGGAGCCAGACTTACACTCCTCACTCTAGATCTCTGCACTCAATAACAATAATGCTTCTTCCAGTACTATTTACTGGATTTCATGTACACACACACACACACAAACACACTCTTCCCCTCCCCACTTCCCAGTCAAGCACAAGTAACTCCCACTTCCAACAGCTCACTACTGTGGTATAAGAGACATTCTGGAATACACAATGAGTTATGGCACAGAAATTTTGATCTGAGCCCCACAATTTATTTGGAGTCTTCTCCTAACACCGGCATCCCAGTCTTGTAACAGATAGTGCTTTTATGGTACACCATCACTGTGTTTTCTTAAGGCAGTAACACAAAAGTACTCAATATCTCTTAAAAATCTTCAACAGAGTAAAGATAACTGCGCAAAGTAACTGAGGGATTCAGAGTCTGAATTTGAATTAAGTTATTAACTGATCACTCAAAACATTTGCAGCTAAGTCTTATGTTTGAGAAGCATTTTTAGAAAGGAACTTACAGCAATATTTTTCCTGTCAGCAAGTTTCCTTCCTCAGAGGAAGGTCATCTCAGAATTTACAGTGAATCAAGATTTACCGTATCTGCCACAGAAAGTCTCTTCCAAGACTCTTCAGAAAATTAAATTTCTCCTATACTATTTTTTATTCCCATCAATTTCAGTGTTTGTCTTGTTATGACTTGCAGAGCTACTAAGCTGGAAAGACTGTTCCAAAACTAGCTGTACCATCAACAGTCAACACTCCAGAAGACAAAAAAACTAGACAAGCCAAGGAAGCCACAGCAGACTCTACATGTAAGTATTCAAAGAAGAAGGTAGCATTAACCAGGAATCTAAAAAGGTAAACTGTGAAAACAGAAATAGATGACATCACAACTGCCCAGCCTCTTGAGCATAGGATGACAAGAATACATTTATATGAAATGCAAGGGAAAAAAACCCAATAACAGCAAGAGATGAGACCTGACTGACCATGAAAATTCAGTTTGGTTTGGGATACACTAAGAGTTTTTTGACAACTAATAATGGTTATCAAGGACTGCGAGAAAGGAAGTGAAAGAGCACAAGCCATGCCTGCTTCCCTCAGTGCGCCAGGCTATGATCCAGATTTTAGATTGAGAACTGAAGTGAAAACACTTGGCAACAGCCTGTATTTGTAGCACGAAGGACAATTTCAAGAAGGTCACAGGGTTCAAAACCACTAAAGCTTGAGAAGAGCGATGTTAGAACCAAACAAGGAAACTGAGGGCAGGGGGAAGGGAGCAGAGGAAGAAAACAACCAGAGGCAGGATTGAAAAGCAAAACATCTGGCAAACACATAACAATGTGTGTCTTCAGCATCAAGTTCAAGGGTACAAAACAGTCTCTAGGACTTGGAGAAATGAGCCCATCCACAAAATTACATGGATTCTGTAATAATAGAATAGAAAAGAGACATGGAGAATCTGGGGAAGGAAAAACTCCTATAAACAAAGGAAAATCTAGGAACTAGGAGAAAAGAGCAGCTGAGATGTATTCACTCAGAAATCACATAAACCATTAATCTTTTCAGGAATCTAAATGGTACCTGAGACTATTTAGGCAAGATTTTGACAAAGTAAGAAGAAAACCTGGGGCTACTGATTTGTTTTTCAGAATGCTTTAACACAGAATCTGAATGAAGGACACAGAGAGAATAAATGGTGCAAAGGCATGAGACAGCTACTACTAGGCTTTGATGGAGTCCAGCGAAGGGACTGAGAATTAGGACAAAGCCAGCAAGTGGTGTAAAAGAAGGGGGGATAGTCTAGTAAGAAAGAAAATAGGAAAAGAGAAATAGCAGAAGCGATGGCAAAATTAAAACTTAACTGTTCTTTTTCATCTCTGAAATCTAATCAAAGTCTTTCCTTAGACTGCTGCACAGAAATAGGATGTGCATTGCTACACTAATTTTATAATACAGTTATATAACCAATTGCAATTTCCAGAGGTACAATGCTACTGCCCATGGTTACCATAAAGGCCAAGGGAAAAAAACCTTCCACTTGCAGATCACAGCTTAGTGCTGAAGCAGCTCTAGGGGGGATCCCCTTTTCCAGAAAAGGAAAAGGTTCCATCTGCAACCACCAGAGGGAGATTTCAAAGTATAACTGCATCAAAATAACCTTCACGGGCTAAAGGCAAGATTAAGATTCCACTGTGCTAATTTGTAAAAACAAATTAAGAAAGTCCATTACTAAAGGGCATATAATCCAAGCAGATAAATTAAAGAGGAAGCAGAAGAACTGAGTTTACTTCTCCTAAACTCACACAACAGGTTACTCGTAGAAATAAGACCTAGGGCAACAGAATGACATTTAGGTTATCTATCCACTAAAGGATACAGCCTATTAGACTGAAAATCCTATTGATCCTATGTCTTGACTAGGATTAATTCTTTTACACAACACTGTCATAGTTCAACCTCAGCTGGCAGCTGAGCACCACATGGCCACCTGCTCACTCCTCTCAGGTAGAATGGGGGAGAGAATCAGAAGGGTAAAAGTGAGAAAACTCATGAGGTGAGATAAAGGCAGTTTAAGAGGAAAAACAAAAAGTCAGGAATTCTTTCACTACTTCCCATGGGCAGGCAAGTGTTCAGCCGTCTTCAGAAAGGCTACATCATGCTTAACAGTGACTTGGGAAGACAAATCCCTTTTAACATCCTCCTCACTTCTTCCCCGTTTTATATGCCGAGCAAGGCACCATCCATATGGGATATCCCTTAGGTCAGCCAGGGTCAGCTGCCCTGGATGTGTCCCCTCCCAATTCCATGTGCATCTCCAGGCTCTTCGCTGCTGGGGTGGGGTGAGGAGCAGAAAAGGCCTTGACTCTGTGTAAGCACTGCTCAGCAATAACTGAAATATCCCTGTATTATCAATACTATTTCCAGCACAAATCCAAAACACAGCCCATATTTGCTACTGTGAAGAAAATTAACTATCCCAGCCAAAACCATCACAAGCATGCAAACAGATCAGTGTCTAACACCACCATAAGCCATACTTTCAACAAAACATCAATTTAATAAAGAGAAGGTGTACTGATCTTACTATGGAGCTTTTGCATTTCAGTTTTTAAATTATTCCAGTTGTCTGTGGTAGCATATACAAGCACAAATCCATCATCCAAGAACTTTAGGAGTAAGGGTTCAGGTCATGGCAGGGGAAAAAAAAGAAACGTAGATCTGTACCTACTGCTCTTTCAAGATCCTAAAACTACCATCAAAATTCACAATAAAGTGGCAGCATAACTGAGTGATACAAGACATCAGGAGGATGACTAATTAATTCCAGTGACAGATGTCACAGTCCTGTCTCCAAACAAAATCTCAGTGCCTGAGCACAAGGGAATAGTGAAATAGGAATGCCACTGTACAAGTGATTATTATATCTTCCCTATAGATTGCTTTTTCAAAATCTTCCTTATCCAGGAAGAGGAATTCAAACTCAATACATAGAAACAAGGCTACAAGGGTGATGTGAAGATAGAGAATATATCACATGAGGAGATTAAAATTGTTCAGCCCACATAGCCCAGCAAAACCAAGTTGACAGGAGATTTTATGATTGTTATCTCAAAATATGCATTGGTACAATAAATGCAAAGAAGGGAGAAGAGTTATTTAGGCTCTAGGGCAGCGCTGTCACACAAAAACTTGGGGCATAAACTTGCTACCAAAGTTCAGGTTGGAAATCAGATGACTCTGTAATAACTGAGCTCTGCAGAAAAGCTCTGTGCCAGTCTACACACATCCGTGGATTGCATTTGAGAAAAGTGATAACCAGAAAATCTCCAAAGGCAAGTTCAACCACTGACACAACACTATGTGAGGAGAAGGGGAAAACTGAAAAGATGCCCATGGAATGGAACTTTAAAAACCTTCTACTGTGCTAGAACTGAAAAGGTCTTGGGAATACAAAACACGAGCAGTCACTGCAAATAAAGAAAACACCCCTTGCAGATTCTCTAGCTTACCCTGTTGAACACTGGTAACATCATGTAAAGTTTTTCTTCCTGTTCTTTCTGGGTCATGTGCCTTGGAGGATGACAGAGCTCCGTGAAGAGGCGCCGCAGGTGCATCAGGCCCAGCGCGTTATCCTGGGGGCTACACTCTTCCTGCCGCGGCCGGCCCATGATCCTCTTCACCATATTCATCTTGACTGACTTCTGGAAGCTCCCTTGTATCCTGTTCAGAAAGGAAAATGAACTTACTGAGTACAAGAGACAGGCATTATTCCATCAAAGCCTTTACACATACAGCACCCTCTCTCACAGTAAGTACCACACTGCAGTTAAGAGCATTAGCTAATTTTATATGCTAGGCATTGATTAGTATGTGCCTGGAGGATTTAGAGCCAACAACTTGAAAGAGAAAAGTATCCGATACTCCTCAGCAGAAAGCAGGGCTCGCCAGGCTTGGGACACTGCAAAACACTTTGGTACTTTTTATTAGGCCATTTTTACCATTCTTTGGTGCACATTCCACAACATTTACAGCAGTGTTACCTACATAGAACTCTCCATTTAATTCTAGAATAAAATCAGTACCAGTTATGTACTTTAAAATCTAATCACACACAACCTTCAAACTCTCTCAGACACTGGCTGTATCATACCAGAGGCATGCTTAATTTTTTTCCTGACTTTCCTATTGCAAATGGACAAAGCTATCCAATGGAGCTATCATTCATCTTGCATGTCAGCTACTGGGGGTCTTCAGAATAACACCTCAGTCTTCTCCCTCCTGAAGCACAAGGAAACTTCTTCGTAATCACAAAACAGTTTGAGTTGGAAGGGACCTTTAAAAACCGCCTGTTCCAGTGGATGTCAGGGTGGCTGAAATGACCTAGCAGATTTTCCTTCCTCTACAAGCATGTGGATCCCATCTCTTCCCAGTAGTCTGCATTCTTTGAAGAATGTCCTGTGATCACAGAAACTAAAGCTCTGAGCCTGTCCCCCCCAAACTCTGATTGGAAAGATCAAGTAGGAGATCACTTGAGCCCCTGTTCCCTTCACTCATGCCCCCAGGGCTCTGAAGTCTTGCTTGAACTTGCCCAGCTTTTGCTTTACCACATCATGGGTGCCCATGTTTCAAAACATGTCACTGATATAACACAGCCTCTGTATTTAGTCCTCTATTAGTCTTCAAAACAACACAGGCCAAATCTGCCAAATGTGAGACTAAAGTCAGTCAGGCAGGACCTTGCACAGTAGTTGTGAGGGTCAGAGCAGATGAGTCCCCCAACAGATGTGGCCAATTGGAAATTGCAGTGAAAGGGACTATTCTCACAATGAGGTTCAAGAAAGTGAAAGAGTAAGAAAAATCAAGGGGAACAGTTTCAGCTCCATACACAAAGTAAAGACCACCAACAATGAAATACTCCACGGAATTGTAATGCCTACATTTATTTCATTGCTTAAAGGCAGTTGAAAAAATAAAGGTCAGCAGCAGCTAAAAAAATTACTAAAGAGTAGAAAATGCCTCCCAGCAAGAAATGTAAAGAACTTAATTATTTAAGTTATCAAAAAGAGATGTTACCACAAAGAGTCAATTATTAAAAGGAGAAGTGATGATTCCAAAGGTGCTGTGATAAAAGTAATGGAGGGAAGAAGAACTCGCACCCAGAGATTAAGCTGTGATGAAAGACGATAGCTGGGTGCTAAAGCCAGGAAAATAACACCAATAACAAATTGGAGCTATGCTTGTAAAAGTGAAGCTAATCAACTACTAGTAAGAAGCATTAATAAAAGAAAAATATTTTCTCTCTAACCCAAGAAAGAGATATTTTTCTGGAATATGTTCATAAAACAGCATTTTACAAACACAAGAAAAATTAAGAACTAAATGCTAATCAACATTTTGGTACTATGCAAAAAAAGGAATTTATAAAATGAGACATCATCAAAAACCCTACACTAATGTACAAGCCAGCAACTGCCAGCCCATGCTGGAGATGTTCATTGGCTTTTCACATTTGAAAAAAAATGAGACAGAACTGCATGTTGTCTTTTAGCATATCATCCCTAAGAAATAACACAGGTAAGGCTTCAAATCAGCATGAATCATGCAGCTAAAAATGAAACAGCACACTTTCTGGAGGTATTTCCTCTGGAAACCCATAGCTTTTCCCCAGCTCTTCAGTTTGGGAACTCTTGCTGTAACAGCATGTAAACTAACAGAATACCACATGTGAACCCAAAGAGTCAAAACTTCACTGCCTAAGCAGCAAGAAAAAAGGCTGCATTTTCTTTTCCATAGAATCTTTTAAAGATAATATTTTATATTTCTTTTTATGACTCACAAAATGCTGAGAACTCTAAATCCAACACCCAAGACAATGTTGTCATTGAATCCACCAGTGCTGTAGACTTTTGCTAGCGCTGTCAATTTTTCTTTTAAATCCTACTGCTTTCTTCAGCCTAAGCACACACTTACAACAGGAATCTGCATTGGTTAAGCCACACAGTTATAGATCAGACAATTTTCTTATAGTCAGAGAAGTCCAAATAAATGTTACATGTAATTTTCTTCATGTAACAGGAGCCTACTGGGCCAGCATCTCCAAGATGAGGTCTATTTACCTCCACTGGGGCAGTTTTAACCCAGAGGAATGACAAATGGAGAGAACAATCCAAGTACTCCTCAATTTCTTAGCACAATCATGGTCCCTTCCTATTTATTCCCCAGTACAATCAGGTATTAAACCTCAATGTAAAAGATGGGGCAAAGAGGAGGGGAGAATGGACAAGTAACACCCACATTCATTTCACTTTGTTTTCCCAGAAGTAACCAAAAACCCACTACAAAAATCAATATATTCCATGTGTGTATTTAATTCAGTTAGAACTTTTCTCCCTATCCATCCCCCAAAAAATGCAACCCAAAATCCAAACACCACACCAAAGCACCACAGTGCCAAACAATTTCAGATTTCTGACCCAAAAGACACCCCTGCAACCCTCAAGAAAATATTCCTAGAAGACACTGCTTTGGGAACATCCTTTACTATAAAATATTCACTTCCCAGATGTTTTCCACAGACACAGAGTCCATGTTGCACTGTACGAAGTGAAGACAGGGTAGTAACACTGATATTTACACATGGAGATCTTTACAATATATGATGCTTTTCTTTAACCGTGTTATCTGTCCTCTGGACCTGCTTCATGTGGCAGTATTTTCTGCTCAGTACTCAGAATCATAGAAAGTCTACCCTCAGTTCCACTGCAGATCAACTCAAATGTATACAACACATACATTTCAGAGTAGACACTACTTGTGGAATTATTCCACAGTTGAATCCTACTATATTTCTGTCCTACTAAAAAAAAGGCAAGGGTGAACTCCATGCATCATCATCAGCTGAAATAATTTCTATGACTTATTTTTGTCAGGCCAAATACAGTGATATTTTCTGTTTATCATAACACAGATTATCTGTGGAAATGTAAGAAAGAGAGCTGTGGGCTCTGGGAGCTCCAGCATTAGGCCCAAATCTTAGATATGTGAAAGTGAACAGTGAAAGAACAGTGCTATGTTGCTACTTTGTTCTGTATACACATTTTGACTGAGGTTTTCTTTTTTAGCCTTAGCCATGCAAAAGAGAAAGCAGCACACCTAAACCTTTTCCTACAAACAAAAAAGATGCAGAAGAAAGGCTTTTCCTATTTTACTAAGTGAACGCATCTGCAGAGCCTTCACAGTCAGTTACAACCACCATACATGATCTGAATTCAGCATTAAGACTTGGCAGTCTCCTTAATGCCAAAAATGAAAGAATTCCAGTATTTTCAGTACCAGTCAAGTCACCTGTTCACAGCTGCTTGTTTATAGCACATGACAACCAAGTACCCTGCACAGCAATTAAGAGAAGCAAACTCAGAAGTTAACAAATACCTGTCTTGTTATTGCTTGTAGAGCTTGGATTTGGCCTGGCTCTGCACATGCATTACAGTAGTCTTAAATTGCACACTGACTTCCTACCATCCCCGAAGGGCCTCCTGCCTCTCTGAGCAGATGTTTTATGAGCAGCTGTTCAGTATTTTGTCACCTCATCCCTCCACACACCTTGGTTACTGAAACATGGACTGAAAGACTGCTCTGCACACCCAACAATGCATTTTCTCATGGGTTCTTCTGTCCCACTTCTCACTGCCCAATCAGAATGACTCACAACTAGTAAACCAACTTATTTTCACAAACTTGCCCCACAGCACACACAATGAACACACACACACACAAGCCCTTTATGCCAAAATCTGTGATGTCTAATAATCTGAATATCTAGTTGAGGATACTTTAGGAAGCAGCTCATCCTACGTGGTGTCTTGCAATGCTTGAATATTTCTGCTTGCTTGCCTTGTGTCCCTTAGAGACCAGCTGATGTCCTTCTTCTCTCAGCTTGTGATCTCAAAGCCAAATGCCCAGTACACAAAAGATGCAATTAGAGGGCAACCCCAAAAACCTCAAGAGGACTTCTGTGGAAGATGCAAGGACAGAAACTGGTTCTCAGGCCAGGAGCCTCTTCCCTGCCTCATGTTCCTTCTTCTGGCATGTTCAACCCACTGCAGCCACACGTTCTTTACAACATGGCCCTGATGAGTTACTTCCCCCAGCAGGTCCAAGCAGGCCCACTCCTCATAGTGAACCTGTGAGTTGGACATTCCAGTTGTTGAGTCTTTGGCTTTTTTAAGCTGAGGAAGAAGTTAGAAGTTCTTTTGAAAGCAAAGGCTAAGCAAGTGGAAGCTCTGTAATGCAGCCTCACTGTGACAGGCACATGGTTTATCAGGGGGGTTGAAGCAGTTCAATCCACTGCACTTATATTCTGCTATTGGGGATAAAAAAGTGAATTAATGGTACTTGTGCTCTGTATGAACCAAAACTAAAATAAGACACTCAATGAATAGATTTCAGACATGCACAAAGGCAGTAACAATAAAACCACTGCTCTTGTAACAAACATTATTGTTTTCTCTTAGTGGCAGAAGCATCTCCATACAAAGAGCCATGAAGCAAGCAGTGAAGGCAAGGCACAAGCATCCTTACTTAAAAACCCTTTGTTTTCTTCCGCTGGCTGTCAGATGGCTGCGCATTTCCCTATGAGCATAAGTGAAGCTGACTGATTTCAGAATCTCTGATATAAATCCATTCCCTAAGGTCTTCACTCTTCTGTTAAATTTATATGAGAATCCCACAAGATTGAACCCAAAAGATTCTGAAGAATTTTCACTGGAGTAATGCAAAGAGGTAACTTCTACCCTTCAAAATATTTCAAGTGAGTTAATTAGTGACTGTTAGCAGAAAAATGATTATAAATTACATTACAGAAAATAGCAACAACTTACAAAGCTCAAAAACAGACACTGCAAGAAAAACACAACACATACACTAATCATTAACACAAGTTAGGGTATGATAATGTACAGGTAGTACTACAGGAGCTATCAAAACATTTGTGAAGAAAAAAAAGTAGACAGGCAGAAGCTGCATGACACACTCGTTTTCACAATAACTATTACAGGTCCAAGCTGTGCATCTAGTTCCAAAAGGGTGTTATTTAAATAAGCAGCTAAGTAATTATCTGCTTTATAATTACAGTCACAAGTGTCTCTCCAGGCACTGGACTGGTATTACATCAGCAGCTTAGCAGCGAAATAGGAATCAACTTCTTTCTTTGGAGATTATAATGGCACACCAGCACACACCTCCACCGCAACTTAACTCAGAAAAATGAAATTAAAGTCATCTTGTTATAATGAATCACAGAAGCCGATTACTATCAGTAAATTCCACACCTGCCGTTTCCCTCCACACTAGGTCTGTTATTTTTTTCCTTAATTTCAGATTCCCTAGGCATGTAGTTAACACTAACATTGTGAAGATGATCACCAATATGCACTGTTCAAAAGGACATTGTCTGGCCTTCAAAGGAAACAACAAAGAGCTGTTACTGGCTAGATACACATCCATTTGTGCTTAGAACTGAGCAGGAATAAAACATTCCCTTTGTAGACAAAAACATCAGCAGGAGGGGAGGCGAAGAACACAACTATTTCCTGCCATTCCACCACCACCAAACACAGAACAGCTACTCACACACAAAAAAAATCAGGCCCAAGGAAGCTGTGCTGCTGCAAAGGATGCCATGAGCTCTCCCTGACAGACTGAACTAGTGCATCCTTGTTCAGGGAATATCATCTGGTCCCTGCAAGACAGGGCCTGAAACAAATCCAGCGTATTGCCCTAGTAATAAAAGTGCCTATTCCCATACTATATTTCCCTCTTGTTAAAGAGATGGTCATCTGGCTAAATCAGTAACTATTTCATTGAGAAATCCTCCCAACAGGAAAACACCATCAACTCCCACTCCAACTTTTGTATTGCAAAGTATTAATAAAGGAAGGTGTGCAGGCAAAGATTTGCAAGGTCACACTATTATTTCAGGGTCATGACTTTTGCCTGTGTGCTTTGTTTTTCTTTTCTTTTTCACTGCAGTAATTTAAAACTTATCTCAAGCAACTTTATGTTATCACCTAAAAGATTAAACTTCCCTTTTTCAAATGAATGTAAGAGTACAAGTGCCAACCTAATGAAATACTGGTTTGTTTCTACAGGTTGAAATATGCTAACAGAGGCATCTCAGTTCAGAGGTAGTTTCCAAATCTGAGAATTCCGTGCAGTTATTTTTTGCTTTAATACCTGTAAGAATAGGAGGGGGGGGGGGGGGAACAAAAAAAAAAAAATTGGCTT
>JAWWEU010000125.1:12890448-12910017 GCA_035583155.1 Acropternis orthonyx | reverse complement strand
CCCCCCCCCCCCCCCCCCCCCCCCCCCCCCCCCCCCCCCCCCCCCCCCCCCCCCCCCCCCCCCCCCCCCCCCGGGTGTTCATTTGATTTTGTTTTTTTTTCCCCACAGTCTTTAGTATTCTACCTTGCAATGCTATTTTCCTGCACAGGACCACACAATCTAGAACTGCCAGGTATTTTATTTTTAATAAAAACAACTACTTGGAAGTGGTAGTATTTTCCAAGGAGATCCATTAATGATAACTATGGGTACTGACATGTTATGTCCTGCCACTTTACTTAGCCCCTTGCCCCAGTAACAGCCAAAGGTACTGAAAAAAAATTGTTACAAAAAAAAAAAAAATTGTTGCTCTCTGAAAAGAATTCTCACAGTGCCACAGAAAGCTACTCAAATGACTACAGTGGACACTGCTTTTAACTAAATTTATAGCAGGAAAGAACCTGAACAACCACTTAGTATAAAAGAGGACAGTAACTGTATATCACATGCCCTGTAATATCACAGCTACAGAAATCACTTACTAGTTATTTAATCCAAGTCCTGGCTTCTGCAGTGTATCTGTGAAAGTGTATGGGCACACCTGAACAACCTGCATGGTGCTTGGCTGTTTCTGCATGCAAAGCACCTGAGGGCAGAATTCACTCTCCACAAGGGAGAAAGCAAGGCTTTCTCTGTGCTATCCCTTTTCTCTAGTTTTGTGTCCCTTTGCAGCTTTCACAGTAAGCAGTGGCAGTACACAGAACGAGGCTAACTCTTTTTTATTAAGACAAACACACTGCAATAAACAGAATGAAACCCAGAAATATGTTGACAAGGACAAGTTAAAGAATTAGGTAAATAAATGCTCAATCCTAGGATTTAGTAGTACCACAGCAAAGGGTTCTTCTCCTATACATCCATATAATCCTTTCAATTTTTATCATACACTCCTTTCTTTAACATGATTTTACTTCTCTGTCAGATTTTTCAGACGCCTCAAATACATGCTCCAGGTTGCTCCATCTGGGAGTGGGAGAAAGGGGAAGGTGTTTGGGATTTTTACATCAACTTGTTAGATAACGGCTGCTATTTGAATAAAAAAAGGATACTCTAAAAGCTGACTAATTTGCACAGAGCTGAAAGGGGAAGCAACGTTCAGGTACTTGAATTAAATGGATTTATTGATGCATCATTATATGTTACATAAAATACATGCAAACAGACATGCATATTCCCACAAGCCATCCAGGTTAACAACAGCCTTCAGCATTAGAGCATCCTGCACGCTGAAAAGCAAACACAGTGACAACTTCACATTCATTACCACATTCAAGAGATGGCATCACTCAAAACAGCAGCCAGTTCAACTCTGAAAAACTGCACAGAAGCAACAAAGTCAACTGACTAGCAAAGAGCCCCTAGGTGTAAGGTACAAGGCCTCTTGTAGCTGCACATTGGCTTTTAGAGAGTATTTGTGCAAGGCTTCCATGTTAGAGGACTAAACAGATGGTATAGCAAGATATCCATGTCTATCACAGGAAGAAGTTCCATCATCCTGAACCATGGAGCAAAGTAGTCTCTTGCTAGCACTTCTCTCATGCAGGGATTACAGCAGTGACTTTTTTGTCTTCCCCTAAGGTGACCTTTTAGCAACACTGAGGAGTAAACAGCAGTTCTAACATACTCTCACTGCAATACAGCCAGATGGCAGCCCACTTCTCCACTGTTTTCCTCACTTATAAAAATTGCTGCACATCAGTTTCATCTCCCAGCTTTGAACAGCTACTCCTGCATCTACAAGACCTTGCCTTTGAGATTTCTCCCAGGAAGCTTTTTGAAGTTACAAACAAGAGAAAGTTCTGAAACTAGGTTTACTGTTCCTCCAGTTTGTTTCAATTCATGGGACTTTAGAGTCTTTCCAAGTGACTGCCTAAGGCTTGCCTTTCTGAGGCTATCACTTATCAGTAGTGGCTCTTCCAACACTTTCTGTTTGGGACAGAAGATGGGGAATGAAACATTCATAGCATTCTTGTTATTCCAATTACACCACTGGTGCACCAGGTCTCTTCTGCTAAGGTATATCTACTATCAACCTAATTTGTAGTTTTACTAGAAAAACATTTACTAAGATACCAAAGAGAAAAAGCCATACTCCAAGAAGTCAGGAAAACAGTAGCAGGGATCGCAAAACAGAGCAGCATCTCCACAGAAATAACCTCAATAATGCTTTCCCCTTGCTACGCTTCACATCCATAAGAGACTATGGCATCACCAGCAGATGGGAACATGTCAAAGGGAGTTTCAGGCATTAATCTATCACTAGCAAAAATTACTGACCCAGTGTGAAATATTGGTGTTTACCTCTAAGGGAGCCAGGAAATTAATCTTTCATGATAACCTGACAACTATGGGAAGTGCACAGTGTATACAAAAGCATGGCACACAAACATCCCTTTCTATCACAGGGAATTTAAAACAAAGCAGCATGTCAGACTTCTCTAACACCATCCCAGATGATGATTATTTCCGCAGTTCATATCTTATTCTACAAAAGGTCTTAAAAAATATGGTCACTCCTCCCTACTCATGCACCTTCTCTCTGTGACAGACTAAAGGAACTACTATAAATAAACAAACATTAGGGCAAAGTCCTGCAAGGAAAAAGGCTTGAGGTGCTGAGGGAAGCTCTGATAACTCCTCCAGCAACCTAGCAAGAACAATAAAGAAGTTATTTTTAACTCATGTCCATCTTCAGCATGCCAAACAACAATCCACAGCATGAACACCTCAAGCGCTGCTTCTCTCCGTCCCTGCCCCTCCATCCTTCTTGCACCTCAACCAACCACTGGGACAGCAGTGTGTGTTCTGGATGGTGCACACAGCAATGCAGGAAGAGAGGAGGTGCTGCAGGAGCACCTACTTTTAGTCCAAACAGCTGTTTTAGCCACATTATGGAGACCAAGCAGAGAGAGGCAGCCCTGGTGTCAGGTTCCCAGCTGGGTCTGTTGCTATGCTATGGGTGGAAAGGCAGAGAGGTGGCACTGCTAAAAGCCTGCAAGAGCAGCTCTGTACTCTATAGTGCCCAACCTTCTGCTCCCCTCTGGCACAAGGGAAAAATCCCAGGACTTTGTAAGAGTGTTGCTTACCTTCCACATGTATAATTCAGCAATGTGACAGGACCCCAAACCCAGATACACCATTTTTTTTATGCTAACAACCACTTCTGCTCAAATTCTAGGTTTCAGTGCTGTAATTTTACTAAAGGATAGAAAAGTACCACAAACTGTGTTGTGAGTGTTGGAAGAGGCAATCCAACTCAGTAAACTCAACATACTTAGGTTATACACACTGACTGAGCTACAGTAGTATAACAAATAAACATTTGGTGAGTCAGGCCAAACGAACACACACAAACACTTGGCTTACCCCAATTACAAGCATCTTCATATAAACCCTTTGTGGTGCCCATACCTTCTACTCCCAAACTGACATCAGCTGCTCAGTTTGTATGTAGACTCTACTCCATGATCTAAATCATAGATGCCATTATTGACAAATCCATGCATGGCAAGCTGCTATGGAAGCCTACTTCAATCAAATGCCTTTCTAAGTGATCTTGAATCCCTGTTAACTGCTCCAATGGACCATTTTTAATATACTTCCCTCTTGCAATATAGTAATTTAAGGAAGATCCCATTTAAAAAAAAAAAAAAACACTACACATACTACATTCAAAAGAACATCCTTCCAAACCATATACACTTCTATTTGTATCACTTCTATCCCTTTCCTCCCTTATGCACTAATCTAATTCATCTGTCAAAGAGGCAAACTAATCAGTTTGACACAATTTTCTCCCTGGCAAATTCATGTTGGTTGGCTGTCTTCCTCTATCTCATTATCTTCTATGTGCTCATAAACTGCATCAAATGTTTTACTATTATCCATGTAGCTGCAGGTAAGTCATGCAACAGCTGGAAAGAAACTCAAGGCAGCCCCATGGAGAGTTCAACCAAATCAAATATAGCAGGCTCAGTCCTCAAAGGCGTAAAACCACAGCAGTGCTATACCCAAGCTGTTAAGTTCTGCCAATTCTTGCACGTCCTCAGAACTGCAAGAACAGGATGCATTAAGTTCTGAGGCAGTATTTCCTACATAAGTATCTGAACAGCAGATCATGACTATCTTCACAGATTTACAAAATAGTCTGCATTCAACAGTCTGCTTGAAATTTTTACTAAGAGGGAAACTAACAAGAAAGGAGATGAGCCTTTCATCTTCTTTATTCTCCCTAAAGTAGAATACATACATGTAAAAAAGAATCTAAACACAAGAGGTTGAAGGGAACAAGGTATTTTCTATGAAAGTTAAAAAAAAAGGCATATTTCTATCAGACCCCCTTGTGGACAGGTGGGGTTCTTTGTTTTTACTTTTTTTGTTAATGAATAAAACACTGGAAACAAAAGCAGCAGCACAGAGCGAGAATGAAAGCACCGGTTGAAATGCAGGATTTCAGATAGAAGGATGTGTTTTGGGATTTTTGTCTTTCTGTATGCTTTTGTTAAATTGGAAGAAATAACTCCCCTTGAACACTTCACAACTCTCAGTTTTATATGAAATAAGAATGGTGAGAATGAACACAGGAATAACTAAAGCTTTCAGTAAGAAGTGGCACCACTTACAAGAGTAGCTGTTGAGCTCTACACGCCTCAAAGAGCACTGCCAACTAGCATTTCTGTGTACTAATGTCTTTTCCCACTGCAGTCACCTCTGCACTTTCTGTATCTGTGACGTGCTGCAGCCTTTTTTCTACTGTGTTGTTTTTCTTTTTGCTTCAGAAGGGTCTGTATGTTAAACAGTGTCCTAGCAAAGCTTTGATATTACTCTTCAGTAGCCACACCACACATATCCATGCTTTTAACATAAGCTCACAAAGATTAGAGTCCTT
The DNA here is from genome assembly GCA_035583155.1 of Acropternis orthonyx. Taxonomy (NCBI): domain Eukaryota; kingdom Metazoa; phylum Chordata; class Aves; order Passeriformes; family Rhinocryptidae; genus Acropternis; species Acropternis orthonyx. The sequence continues at coordinate 12,905,090 of JAWWEU010000125.1, read as the reverse complement.
TAAAGTAACCATACAGATTTAATAGATTTTACCTCAACTTTTCCTATGGAAGTTCAACTCTTTGCTTAGAAACACTTCAACATGCCTACCCCCTTCCACTCCCCATCCCACTACTACATCAAATTTTACTTGCTACATTTATTTTTCATCAGCAAAACCAAGCATTACTGGATTTGATAGTTATACAAGCTTTTCTTGACTTCACTAGTTAAGAAGAAATCCATCGGGTGATAAATCCACTTAATCCTCTTTAGCTTGCCAAAAAACATGAAAGCAAACTAGATTGAATATCCTACTTGCAACAGGAAGCCTCTTGTAGGCCACAGTATTTGTAGTAGCAGGACTACACAGCTATTGGGAAAAACACTCACAGCAGTCTATACAGCTTGTACATAATCCAAGGAAACTAGGATATAATAATGAAATCAAGTTACTTGAGGCAGAAGTAGAGATAAGATTACCTTTGTGTGGATAAAGAATGGACCTTTCCTAGCCTGTCAATTCTAGTGAAGAGCAGCAGCATGCTTCTCTCAAAAGTAAAAACGAGAAACGTGACAAACTCAAAAAGTAATCATGCATTACCATCTCAGGTATTATGATCATTCTCACCCTGTTTTTTTAACCTATCAATTAAAACATCCAAGTTCAATGCTTCTCTGAGCATACATTGCACCCACACAACTTTCTGTGGCCACCCAGTTATGTATTTCTACAGCATCTACACAGATAAACAGAATCCTAAATTTTGTTTGGGTAGAGCAATTTTAAGCTGACTGCATTCTGACAGTGCCTGAATTAACTCTCTTTCTGTGACAGGCAAATGAACTGCTTCACACAGAATTTATTGAAGAGTGTGCCAATTACAAATCAAAAGGCAATTTCCACAAAAGCTCTTCAGCATTCACATCACTAACCTCTACAGCATTCCTAGGATCAGGGCAAACAGCTTCAAGAGAACAGGGCCCATTCCTTTCCAAGGTTTCTCTTCAACACCAAAGCTGCTCTCTCACTAGGTAAAAGAGAAAAAGGTTAGAATATAAATGCGACAATAAAATCACAGAGCTTTGCTGCTCTGAAATGAAGACCAGTCATTCCTATGACAACTGGACTTTCACAAACCTAAGAACTGTTTTAAATAGCTCCTGCAAAAGGAACTGTAGCAAACTAGAAACCGACACACAGCAGTAAGCTTAAATAAGCATTATCTCCCGGATTAAATGGTACTCACTGAGAGCACATGAACTGCTAGAAGAGTTAATACAAAGTGCAAGCCCAGTAATTAACACACTGACAGCCCATGATCAGCAAGAGCATCCCTCCGAGGAACTAAGTGGTTTCTTATCATTACAGCAGGAAAATAGGAACTAAACTGCACTGAACCCAACCCAGATGAGCCACTGTGGAGCTCCTGAATGCACCCGGCTTTCCCTGGTCTCTCCCCTACTTTGTCTGACTCTTTTTTCAGAGTTATAAAATATTCCTCTCAGAATTTGCAAGTGGACACACACAAGACAACGGGGAGCACCGAGTCTGAGCTCACTTCAGCACGACTCCACGAATCCAGCACAGTGACATTCTCCAGCTAACCCAAGGTAGGTAGAAGAGGAAGGAAAACCGGCACTATTCACTGTAGGACCTGGCAAACAACTAGGTGAAATGCTGCACCTTGGTTAATTAGCCATGAGATGGCAGACCTCTGATTATTTTACCTCTGATTCCCAGTCAGCTCCATTTGGCACTAGTAGTACAGGTGTTCCTGCAGTGCAGTGCACTACACAGTACAGGCCACAGTACAGGCCTAAAGCAACTGGGGAAACTTCATAATACAATTCACAACATTTGTTATTTTATTACTTTGTACATTAAAGGGAACAGGGAAGATGTTGCAGGGGTGGGGTAAAAAGGTGGCACAGCATCAGGTGCCTTTGAAAGGGTTCGTGAGAGGAGAGATGGCACTAATAAGAAAATCTTGCTCAGAGAGGTGTTGCAGAGCTTAAAACAACGAAACATTTTATCACAATGCTGTTGTGTGCAATAAAAACTGAAGTAACTTGCTGGCAAGTGCAAGAGCCCAGCATTAATAAAAGCAGAAGTTCTCTCCTAACTCCATCCTCCACAACCCTCTTCTACTCCTTGTGCAGGGGTGGGAAATCAACTAACAAAATATGCCATTTGAGTCTCTTGGGAGTTTGTAAATTGCTTATTTTGTTGTAAAGCTAAAGGCCTTGCTTTCTGAGTGAAGCCTGTTTTTAGAAGAATACTCTTATTTTAGTCTAGGAAATTGGTAAAAATATCCAAGCAACAAACAAGAAAAATACACCAGTGCCCACCAGTACACAGGATGATGGGCTAAGGAGTTCAATTTCCAGAGGGATCCATCCACTCAGGCTCCTAACACATTCTCAAGTACCTTCGCTACTTCAGCTCACCTACCTCTCCTACTCACACAACATCTGCTTGCAATTTTCTCAGATTAGCTCCAGAAACCGAGCTGCAGTGGTCAGCACAGATAAAATAAGCCAGACCAACTCAGACCAGCAGATATCCTAGGATCCAGGCACAGAGTGTCAACTGGCCCAATCCCATGATCTATGCAGTATCACAGATGCTTCTCTGCCAGTGTGAAAGTCCAGGCTCACACCAGGCCCAGGGTGCCATACAGAACCATCAAGTCCAGAGAACCACCCTACAGTATCCTCAGCTTATTCAACACAATGTTTCCCTGGAAAGCCTTTATACTGTGCTCCTACCTGTCTTGTCTCCCCTCACTTTCATCTGTTCATGGGGAAAAATACAGAGTCATGAGCCAGTACCAAATACTACGTATGCAACACAGCATGCCAAACATTAGAAACTGGACTATGGAACTCAGAAATACAAGAAGTAGGGTGAGCACTTTTATTTTCTCTACAGAAGCAAGCAAATATTTAAACTAAGAGGATAAACAAACGGTCCTTTTGTCATAGAAACAGTTACTGGGGCAGGCTTGGCAGCAAACCTTCACACACAGAGGGAATTGCAGTCCCGGCTACCTTCAACTACATTTTACTCTATTAAGAATTTTATTATATAAGCAACAACCTCTCAGGTTCAAAATAATAGATTTTTATTTTTAAATACAGACAGTGGAGGTCTTGGGTATGGGCTCCAAGTCAGATCAGACTGACTGTGTCAAACTTAATTAACACTTACTATATTTGCAAAGCTCAAATGACCAGTTACAATACAAGAACTCAAAACCCCGAAGCTTACTTGAGCAGAAATTAAACAGTAGTATCAGCACCTCCTCCAGCTAAAACTGTAAAAAACAACAATAGGAAGTACAACCCTGAAGACAGCTTGCAACCCTCTTTTATATGTGTTATTTATTTGGTCCTGAACCAAAAGTTTATGGTTTTTCTAGTTTATCTATATTCCCACAGTATACTTGGAATGCCTTGTTTCTAAGTCTTGATTTATCCTACTTCCATATTTTGTCAGGGTCACAATAGCTGGAGAAATACTTTATCAAATGCACCTGTACCAAATGAGTTGTTTTGACTTGCAGTCTCAAAACTAATAAACACAGGGGAGCAGGAGGTACTGTTTAAACATAGTTAACAAGAACTAAATGCCTTCGTTTGTGCCGGAAAAAAAAGCAGTCCTACTTTACTTACATCAACCAATCTTTAGTATCGCCCAAGCTTTAATTCTCCCCATGGTCATCAGCTGAGTTACCAAAAGTGAGTGCAAAGCCATCTACACATCCCACCTACACTACAGCAATGAGAAAAAGGACAATCTCAGCCTTGATTATCCCAAAAGACAGACATCCTCCAAAGAAATGTAAGTAAACTAGGCAACAAAATAGCTTCGTTTTGAACCCACTGATCACACCCAGCAAAACTCTGGAAGCTCCCAAGACAATTCAAGCAACACCAGTCTCCTCACATCCCCCAGCCTAGTGAAGGCTCAGAAGCATCCCAAGCAGAAATGGTATCTGGTATCTGTCCTTCAACTACGTTACTCTCTGACAAAAACCCTGCTGCAAGTTCTGGGAAAGGAGAACCCTCTCTTGTCAGTGCCAAGGTGGGCAGCACAGCTGGGTCACCTCCCACTTAGTCAGGTCTCTGCTGTACAGAACAAATGCCTCTGAGGAATACGCTGACTGGTGTTCAACACTGAAAACAAACCCCTTCTTCTTTACGCTCAGAGAAAGGATCTATGTTTTCCAAATAAGCAATGCTCAAATTTACCTTTCCTTGATTTCTAAGGGCGTTCATCCTCTCTCCTGACTCTCCAAAGGGACAATGTAGTACGCAGGCACATACGGTACTCCATGGCTGCACTGCCTACAGGCTGGTTTACCCATCTCTGTCCACTGAAAGGGTGCAGAAAGAAATCTAAGTTCCCCTTGAATCAGACTGCAGCTTTCCAGACACACAGTACCTTGCTCTCTGGCTAATAGCTTTCCCATTAGCACACTATCCAGAAACTGCTGAAACCCATAATGGAAGAGCAGCACAGTGAAGAACCAAACTGCCCATTTCATATCCGGTGTCTTCTGCCCGTTTCAAAAGCATATCAAGTGGCAATTACCTCATGAAAAAATAAAGGATCAGCAGCAAATATAATAGAGAGCTACTGTGGCTCCCTGTGCAGTGCAGAACAAACACGTCTGTGATTTCTCATGCCCAGGACACTGCACGGCTGCACACACAGGCGGCAGCACAAGGGAGCAGCCACGCTCCCAGCTCTGCGTCACCTCATCTCCGTGACCCACCACTGAACCCTGGCAGCAGCCACAGCTATTACTTTCCAGAAATCAAGTGTCATTCAGAAAACAAGCTTCACTCACCAAAAACATCACCCACCCATGGCTTACATAAAGCTCCCTGCTGCACTGAAGGGCTTTCCTTGGGTTCAAAGAGTTAGAACATGTCATTTGCAACTACTTTCTCAAAACAATATTAGGGTGGCCAGCTTGAGTGCGACCAATAAAAACAAAAGTGACACATTTGCCTTTCCAGACAAGTCCCAATCTACAGGCATTCCTTGAAGTGCTTATTTATGTAGTTGGTATAATTACATAAGATTATAAAAAATATTTCTCCATCATATGAACAAAAGTTTTTTGGTTCTTTTAACTGCAAAATACATTGGGTCAACATGTATTTTATAACAAACGCATTTTTTTATTATAAACATAATTTTGTTAAGACAAAGGATATAGTCAACTGAACTCTGACTACTGCTTATCAAAACACCCTTTTTCAGAACTGATGCTGATAAATCAATTCCTAATAACATGTATGTATGACTTGAATAATTTCTCTTAGCTGCCATTACTTCATTGTCGCTGTCCCTGAAATAATTTGCTTGCTGTGACAAACAGTTGCAGTCCTGCATCCCACTAGGTGTTCAACCAGGAGCTCAGTTAGGTCTCTTATTTTGACTGAAAAGAGCTAAACAAGTCAAATACAAGTTGATCACTACCCTCACCAGATATCATACAAGAAGTGCTGAATAACAAATCTCGGCAATGGCAAACCCCTTGGTTCCTGCAAAGAAGAAAATTGATAAATACCACAAAAATCTGCTTTTATGTACACCTCATATCTGAAATACAAACATTTTGCAGACCTCCATCTTAGCTGCTTTCCCCTGATTTAAGATATTTGCAAGTATTCCTCTGTGGATAAACCATGTTTATCAAGTTTACACATGCTCTACTGGTGGCATCAGAATATTAAAAAATGAAAGCCCTAAAACAGCATCAGGTTTCTTCTGTGCCAAACTCCACAGGTATTCAACAGAAACCTATTCAGACCTAACCAGCCACTTTCCTACCTGCTTCCATGTTTTACAAAGTTACAAAACTCACCTACATGTGTTATCTAAGAGAAATCAAGGAAGACGTTACATACAAACTAAACACACGAGTGAGAGCTGAACAAGGCACTGATGTTGAAGCCCAAAATGATGTTGTTACTAGAAATTACAGTAATTGAGTGCTAGCACTTACTCCATATCTGAGAGAGATAAAATCCTGCCTCTAACTGAAAGAATTCAAAGGGATCATAAACATTATGTGATCCAAGTACATTTTCTGCCTTTTCTAGTAGAGATGTGTGTGTGGCATGCATTCTCTAGCTCACTGGGGCACTTCCAGATGCACTACAAAGGGACATGATGACAAAGCCCGTCTGAGAGGTCAGGGCCAGATACCAGCAGGAGCCAATATCTGAATTCATACTGCCTACAAGGATGAGAAATAACTTTGGTAACAATGTATTTCTGCCGTACATTAAATTTGAGAGAAGAAATACAAATGTGGGCAATATGTTGTCTAAGTGCATCCAGCTGTTTTAACAGTAGAATCATGATGAAAGAAGCAGATGTTTCCCTCTGACAAAGATGAGACTTTAAAAGCCAACAGAAGGGTCAGGTTCATTTGTAAAAAATGAAAAAATAAAAACCCCAAACAGGTAGAGAACTTCATCCGGAACCCTCTTTCATTACAGTTTCTAATCCACCGCTTCTGCTAAACCAAACTTTAGCACTGTAAAACTGCATGCAGGAACAAGTAAAGAAACCACATCTGTTTTTAGTAAAGTACACAACTCCAGCAACCTGGGTACTTTCTTCTCACAGGTATTACTGGATTCTTTAGCTTTTTGTTTTTAAATCCTACTCTGGGCATTCTTGTCATACTTCCTACTGAAGACTCTATTAACTTTCTCATGCTCAAGAAAGACAAAAGAAATACATTAAGGTAACCACTTCAACTTCTCACAGATCAGCCCCAGAAGTACACAGTAAAAACCATCAAAAATGACACACAGAAGTCTAGACACCTGTCACCACAGACCACTCAATTTTCATTCACTATTATTCCATTCATCCTCTTAGAATATCATGCTTAGAATGTGATCACCCATAAATCAATGTTCTTGCTGTCCCCAAGACCCAGTGTAACATAGCTTGGAAACACTAGAAAGGTGGTAACAGTGGTGACCAGGGAAGAAGCAACATCATACCTTAGATGCAGCATTCTGGAGGGGGAATACATAATCCAAACAACTAATCACATTTAGAGAGGAAGAAAAAAATATATTGGGAAAAAAAAAAAAATCAAGATATTACAATCTGTGCAACAACATGCCAAGTCCCATGCCAACCCCCAAAACACAGACACTTTCAAACTCAACAGCAAAGGGAAGGACTCTCATGAGAGGGGTTTTAATGACAGACTATTGCACCTATCCTACTACATAGAACTCTTAAACATTGCTGCTCTTCACTGAAGTTATCCAAGAGCTCAACACAATCAAACTACAGACCCCTTGACAGATACCTCCAGCACCAGGCACTCCTACATCTTTCAAACAATGGCTCCTCCTTAACTAAAGATTTCTAGTCTTGCATTTCAGACAGATTCTTTCCAACACAGCAAAGCCTGATAAGATATATATGCAAAGTGCCAACCAGGTACAGTAAAAGGAGACATCACCCTAAAGAAACTGCTGCATTCACATCTCCTCCAGAAGCATCCTATACACAGAGAGCAGAACACAAAAAAGGAACTTCAACAATTTGGCAGCAGGGAAAATTTAAAAGCAAGGGAATTTTAACACCAACAACTCAAGCTATTTTAAAGCCATACAATGAAAGTCAAGGAAATAAATCCAGTCTCATTTATTGCAGGCAAGCTCTGTTGGACAGCCCAAGTCTTGCTTCAGTGCAACTGGAGTCATTTGGAAAAGTCAGGAACACTCAAAGCAGCCCCTGATTTCTATGCCACTGGAAAGAAGTGGTCCATAAACTGTGCATTTATGTTAAGTCGAAGCCAAAATTAGTCTGAAAAAGGAACAAGAAAATTGTCATACACGCTTCATGTTCCTTCACCTTTTAATTACTCCCTAATTAAATTTGCAAGCTTTGATAATATCTACTACTACAAGCTGATGCTCTAAATGGAAATAAATGGTAATTCCCCCTCCAAATGAACCATCAAACCCGTGTGCATTTAAATAGATTAGCAAAATTTATTTCAAGTTCTCTTCAGAATACTCTCATCTACTGCACTCAATCCTCAATTTACAGAAGTCTTTGCCAAGGATGCATTAATCCACAGTCACCCATAAACACTCTTCTGCCCTTTACAGCAAAGCAAAGCGCTTCTTGGAGAAGTAAATCACAATGTGCCAGTGTTAAACTCCAGATGCTCCCTACATAGATATGCTGAAATTACTTGCAGATCACCTGTGACATAAAATTTCATTAATTATATTACTTGATAAGGAGCATTATCTTTTTACATAGAGGTTTTCAAACTAAGTAACTGGGTCTTAATGTTATAGCACTATGATTTCGGTCAAGAAAATACTGGATGCTGTCTACACGTATGTACAGAATGGTACAGGATAGAAGGCATCTATGAAGGTTGTATGGTCCAACCTTTGCCCAGCACGGGGTCAGCTTCCATCAGGTTGCTCAGAGGTCCAGGTGAGCTCTGCATCCCCCAAGGGTGGAAATTCCATTGTCCCTTTGAGAAGCCAACTCCACTGTTTACCTTCATGGTAAAAATTTATACCCTAGTTGTAAGTGACCTTGTGCTGCTTGTGTCCAGTGCCTCTCATCTTATTCCTGTGCATCTCTGAGAGGATAAGGATAGGCAAAATTTCTACAGCAGTCACCTCTTCTAAAGTAAAGATTAGTGACCACATAAATACTTTGTAAGTTGATCAAACATCAAAAGACAGGGTCCTTAATCAGATCAGCCAAACACACATTCAAATAGTGAGTGTATTTTTTAATACAAGCTATTATTTTATTTATGAAGGAATAAATACACCTTACTGAGCACACATAACATTTTTCTTCATCAAATCAGAAACAAACCCCAGAATAATAGAGAGGGGTTCTCTGTTTATTTCAGGAAGCTAATGCCTGGCTAGTCCTTTAGCTTTCTACAGGAATGAATAAAATCCTCTGGATACAGAGACAAACCCTGATTATCTAAATCACTGGTATCTAAAATTCTGAAATCCAAAGGTCAAATACCTGCCTCAAGGGCAGATGCTCTGGCATTCCTAAGAACAGATCAGCTACTTTGATATTTGGAGGCTTGCAACATAATTTTAAGTACTATGTTCAATTGCCTTGATGGTGGGGGGGGGGGCGGCTATTTGTTTCTTTTACAAGGAGAAGTAAGTGGTTCCAAACAATACACTCAAAAGTAAATAAAGATTTTTCCCTCTCAATTAGTGTTTACATGCTAGCTTGCTCAATATATCTACACTCACTGTGTTATATTGCATAATGTAATCAATATATCACTATGTTATCCCTGCCATTAATTCCAAGCTCATATTCATTTTTATTTACTTTAATTAATCACAAAGTTACAATTTCCTAACAAGGATTGAAGGCTGACCTATATTAAAAGGTGCCACAGGCTACTGGCAAACCAAAGACAAAGTCAGGCTTTTCACAGCACTGCACGGTGGGAGGACAAGGGGCAACAGGCATGAATTGATACATGAGCGGTTCACACTGCATAGAAAAGAGAAACTCTTTTCCCCTCACCAAAGACAGAGGGGCACCAGAATAGGGCCCAGAGAGGCTGTGCTGCCTCCAGCCTTGGAGGTTTTCAAGACACAACAGGATCAAGGCCAGTGCAACTTGGTCCCACCTCACAGCTGGTCCAGCTGTGAGCAAGAGGTTGGACTACAGGCCTGCCAAGGTTTCTTCCAACCCAAGATACCTTGAGAGGTTCTTTTTCCTGCTGTCGTGTATATACTCAGTCTTAATCTCAGTGTCCCAATCTAATATTTAATGTGCAAAGCCACTTGACTTACTACTCTGCTTTGCCAAATCTCCCAATTGCATGGATTATTTTCCTTTTGAAACCTTCAGCCTTCTTGCCTATTCTGTTACTTTGCAACAGCGGAGGCAACCTTTCACCAGTGGACATAATTTTCTCTCCAGGCATCTGCTTGGAGGCCAGAAAATCAGTCATTAAGTCTGCAGTAAATGAAGAATAGGAGGAAAAGGACAGAAAGCAGCCATACTATAAACCATGGTGGGCAGAGGACAGGCTCTCTCCCAAGCATAAAGACCTCCTGACCGCTGCCTAGCAGTCTTTTTTTTTTTGACTTGTACACAGCCCTACAAATTCCAAGCAGGTTCCTCAAGAGCTCTACCAGCCGCCTCCTACAGCAACTGAGTCCTATGGCAAGTTTTTCTCTAGCACTGCCAGGGTAGGGGCAACATTCTGACCTGTGCTAACAATCCTTCCTTAACAAGGATCACAGAGAATCATGGCAACTTGTTGGTGGTCCTACCTGAAGTTGAGACCACGATATTACCCAAAAACAACTGTTCTGCTGAGATGCCTTTGACACCAACAGAGCTATTTGCATGGTGCTGCACTACAGGTAACATGCTCATAAAGGAAAGAGCTGATCTTGTACCAAGTTAACTCTTGCATCTATGAATCTCTGCTTTTGTCCATCTGTGACATGGAGAAATTGTCCCAGAGATAATGGAGATGTAGCTGCGTTTCCCAGAAAGCAGCTTTAGACTACATGCATCTCCTCAACAGTGTCCTCCCCTAAATGCCTTGAACAAAGCTTCACAGCAGGCACAGCACTGAGCCTCTTGCTCAGTGTGTGTGGAGTGAAATGAAAATTAGGGCACCAGGCAAAAAGGAAGCAGACTTCCAGGTACCTGGCCAGCCAGGCTGCACACACTTCCCACCAGTCCTCCTGCTCCGGGCCAACCACACTGTTCCTAGGCTGCATGCTGCACAGCTGGTGTCCAGGTATATCCAGGGATCAGAAGAAACAATTTGCAGAGGAGCTTTCATTTTTGGGTTTCCAGCCACCTATTTCTGTTCTACAATAACTCTTTTCTGTTCAGTGACCTTGAATTCCAAGCCTTGAACTGTACATATTTCAAGAAGCTGTTTCCTTGTTGTTAAATTAAATGTTACTGTTCTGAGAAGGTCTCTGGGTCACATCTCCTTTTGATAGAGAATTCTGCCAGCTCAGATAGAGATATGGCAGTAAGCATCCTGACCACCAAAGGATCTTCAACATTGCACCTGAACAAATCAAAGTTGATGATAAACATAAATCCTAATAATAAAGATTTATTTATTCTATCACATACTACACCAGGAATCTTCAACTCCCAGAGTCTGGTTCCAAAGCACATGTACAGCTATAAATTGTTTTGTAGCTATTGTGGTGCTGGTCCTCTCACCACAATTTGCCAACCTTCATCTTTCGGAAGAGTTCTGCAGAACTCTGATTATTCTCTCACATAAGAGTCTTTCTACTCAGCAACTTGAATTCCCATCTGTAACCAGCTTTTTGTACTCTCTGAGTTTGCAAGACTAGTATATATTAAGACAGCTCTCTCCAAATCCAACTAATTTCTAACTTAAATGAAGTAACAAGTCATGTTAGAAAAGGAACATTAAGACAACAACTTCCATAAATGCCTGTTGTACTGCACAGCTTACCAGTGCCTGATGGTAAATGAGATGATGCCTTATTCCAGTAGCTACCTGGAAACAAAGAAATCCCCTAAACTATTACCACAATCCTGACAGAAGACAGACCTTCTGAACACTGTCCAAGATTATTTATTCCGTTCCTGGGAGAGCTTCATCTGCAGACTGCTTGCAAAGTCCTCACAGCTTTGGGTTCTGCCTTCTTGGCAGCTGGGAGGGACCTCATTTTGACTCAAACTCTTCCTGTTTTGACCAGCTAATACAAGTGTTAGAACCAAAGTTTAATAAAAATCCCAGCAACCACCAGCAGACTAAAGTGATACTGAAGATGCCAACAACTGCTTCAGTTTGCAACATGAAATCAGACTGTTCAAAGTCAAAAGTCATCTTTTCATACAGTCACCTCCAAGTTGAACAGACCCCCCACAGACACATGGGGGGACAGAGCTCCCCATGGGGCTCATCACTGGCACTTAATAAACTGAGCTAATTGATTTTTCTTTCTTCTTGAACCAAAGCAGAACTAAGGTACTGCAGAACAAATCCTACCAAAAAACAACAACAAAAGTGTCTAATGGAGTCACTCTTAAAATCATCTGCAAAAATTATGACCATGTACTTCTTTCTCTTCTTTCAGAAAGTAGCACTCAGCACTTGAAACACGTTAGTCTGTTTCTCGAAAGTGTCTCCCTAGACAATTGCTTCATTCCTCAGTTCATTCATTTGTTCATTTTTTCTGAGATGGTAAATCCAAGAGAGAGATCACAGGCCAACAAAGATCTCTCATAATACACACTCCTGAGAGTTATTAACTTTAATCAGCCTCCGATCACAAAGTAATACCCATTTTTATCCTCCAATTAACAGTGCAACTTGATGTATTGCCTAGCAATCCTAAGAACTTGAAACTGTAAGAATGCAGGTAACAGATTTAGGTTTCCATGCTTTCTTTCTGTCCAAACGTGCGCCTCACAAAAAGCGTCCTGCTAAGACTTCAGAATTGATGTCTACACAGAAGAGCTGGGGTACAAAGAGCTGCAAAAAGACATGGATGCAAATTTAAGATCCTGACCATTTCCAGTGGGTAAGTTTTAACACACGCAGGGGGGAAAAAAGGTAAAGACAGCGAGTGACTCAAGGAAATGTCACTTGCCAATGTGAAATTACAATGTCTCTTCAGTCATCCATGCTTCTGGAGGATCACAATACTTAAACTCAGGATGAATCAACTGGAAAAAACACATCTATAAAGTAGAGATATGGAGGCAAAAAAATACTCCAGAAACATACCAGAATTAGGACCACAGAATATGTCACTAAAAAGGTCTGAAGAGCAATTTCAAAGTTCACAGTGAAGTTTTGGGTCTTACATAAGTATCAGTTTTGTGAACTCTGTGTTAGACCAGGGCATTCCCACCACCATGCTGACAAAGAGCCAGCCATGATATCTAGTCTTTATTTTTTGTTTTGATGTATTTTTCCAGAACAATTTTTGCAAACCTTCCCTTCTCATCATAACTTTCTGAGCTTTCCCAGTACCAGGGTGCTCTGATAAAGTACAACTGCATTTGTAGTGCCAGTTCTGCAGGGTTGAGGATTCTCACAGAATCCTTACTAACAATGGAAATAATCAAATAACTCAGTGACAAACATGGCAACAGTATACAACATCTTCAAAGCAGAGCTCAATGTCCCTGTCACAAGAATCTTGGAGGGTAGAGGTATGAGGACTTCAGTATACATGCTATGCATCGAGTCTTTTGGCTGCAAAAGAGAACATCTTCTGTATGCCTAGTCTGTCAAAAGCAGAGGCATATTGTCACTGAAGGAAAAGAAATTTCAACAAAGATAGCTCAGGAAAAATGACCACAATTTCATACAAATGACAGCACCTTGCCATCTCCCCAAATACCTGATCTACAGTACAGACACTATGAGCAAGAAAATGCATCCTCCATATTCCCTATAACTTGTTTAGCAGACTTACAAACTAAATAAGGACTTTAAACCCTTAACCCCAATTTCTTTCCTGATATAGGACACTAAGCACTAGAGCCTATTTATGACTGATGCAGATCACATTTGACATGAAACACAAGCAGTGTAGCAAACAGTGTGGTATCACAGATCAGCTATTATTTCTCCTCTACTGGGACTTGTATGTGGTCTACTCCATTAATCTGTAAGCAGAAAGAGTACAGCAATGTAGGCTAAAAGTCTCCCATCTCTTGTCCCATCACACAGTACTGCACAGGCAGGTTTCCAAATGTTTATCCTGGATCAAAACAGCTTGCCTTGGTCACTAAAGCTCACAGGAAGCCAACACAACATAAAACTGTGAACTGAAAATGAAGTGTGAATAGGGCAGGAATTTTTACAATATATTGACTGCCTTTATTAGACTGCAGTGAGATCACTTGGCTCTAAAAGCATGAGATTTACAACTACCTCATCTTATACACAAGAGTACTATATTTTATTTGGTGATCCCAGGGCAAGGCCAGGGAGGAGAATTCAAATTTTTCTCAGGCCCACCCTTTGAAAGGAAGCAAAAAAACAAATCCCAAAACCAAACAAACACCAGTTATTTACATGTTTCTAATATAATGAGAACATGAACTTGTAACTTTTGACCTTCACTTCAAAGGTCATTTGCAGTATTTCATTTAGATCCAAGCAAATGCCTTTTCTTATATTCCCATAAAGTATCCAGCGATTATATTTCTCTATACATTTAATATTTCCCACGATATACAAGGGCAGTTTGATTTTGCAGCATATGAATTAAGAATAAACCTAAATGAGATACTGTCTCTTTGGCATTGGAAAGAGAAGGAAACAGCAACATGGGAAAGAAAATTTGTTCACAAAGGATGGAGGCAGGGAGGAAGAAAGAAAACAGAAAAAAGCAGCAACCAGAACACAAGCAGCTGGTGCTCAGGGACTAGGAAGGACTTTGGCTCCACAATAACAGGATCAGTTGCATAATCGCTGCTGCCTCTGAAGTTATACAATGTCTGCCCTTCTCAGTGGCAGGTGGTTGGATCCCCCCAGGAGAGGGTGCTTACTTGATTTCCTGGGGGCTGCTCTCCCCCGGCCCCCTCCCAAACACGTGGTCCCCGTGAACCCAAGAAAGGCC
>JAWWEU010000125.1:12846363-12890348 GCA_035583155.1 Acropternis orthonyx | reverse complement strand
ACGGGGTTAGGGGAAAAAAAAAAAAAAAAAAAAAAAAAGAGATGAAGCAACTTGTCCACAGTACCGAAAAAGAGGACAGCAGTAGGACAGGTGCAGGTGTGGCAGTACTGAGAACACTTGTGTGCCTAAACATACTTCATTTTGTGGTAAGCCTCTTAAGCTAATGGCTGTCATTTCCTGCCTCTTCAGAATGTAATTCTCCTCTTTAATACCTTTATTACTTTATCCTCTACTGGTAGGTATTGCTGAAGTACTTGTTACCCGGTAACTTATATTTGCTGCAAGAGAAGCAGTAACTTGAGGACTCTCCAGTCCTGCCCAGTCACCTGCCTGTTGCTCACTGGGTTCTTGGTAACCATGGTTAAAAACCATAATGTGTGCATACAATATAAATGTATTTAACAATCAAAAAATCTGGTTGTGAAAATATTATCGCTAGCTAAAAATATATGTATATATATTTCTGGTGCAAACAAAGCACAATACGCTACCTTTGTGTTACCTGATCTTGTCTGTAGAACAGTTTTATCAATCAAAATACCCTCATTCATCCTTTCTCTCATCCACTCTCACTTGTGCACACACTGAGTGAAACCTCTGAGCTTAGTCATGTGGGGTGACTGCCAGCAAGCTAAACTGATGCTGTGCCGGTGCCGCATCAGCAGACATGAATGTCTAACCCCACCTACACACTGCCCTCAGTAGCAATTCCACGATAACCCTGACTTCCCAACAGTCCTTGGGTAATCACCTCAGGGCCCAGAAGGTTTAAAATTTGTATACTTTTTAGTGTTCTACTTTTAAGAATACATGGTGCTTCTCAGCAGCATTATTTTACCCTCGAGCCCCTTCACACACAGTCCTTTGCTCCCTCAGCATACAGGTATGACAGCACACGAGGCTGTGGCTCGCAAAGTGCTAGACAAGCTGCTCGGACCAGCATAAGAAAAGAGAGGTAAGTACAAGCACGTGTATGGGAGTTCAGCACAGACAGAGAGGTTTATATGCCTCTGTGCAAAGCACATGCCAGTTTGGTGGACATACAGAACAACGGGAACAACAACAAGCAACAGGGTAAGAATCACAGCGGTCCTACCAAGGCATAAAGAAGGTCAGGAGAAAATTTGGGGCTGCCCTCTTCCCATACTCCTGCTGCCACTTAATACCAGCCAGGGACAACACTGCCACAAGCGACAGCGCACACCTTGCAATAAACAGAGGTTAGCACATCACATGATTTGCCAATACACACTCTTGTTACAAGGCAGCATCGTATTGGCAAAGGCAGCCAAACGTCTCATGCTTTGGTGGGCCTGACACACCAGCATCTGCATACAACACAAATACCGTCAGTAAAACACAGCCAGCCACAATCTCAAGGCTAAGACACTGTTGGCACTTCTTAGGCCTCTACAGGTTGCCTTTCATGTCAAGTATATCTCACATCTTGCTTGTCTAAACCACTTCTGCAATGTGATTTAGAAGGGCAATTATCAACCAAACTATGAAACCACATCATTCTTAGATTTCCATCATTAAAGTCACATGCTGATCATGCCAAGTTTGAAGAATAACACACACAGACATATATATGTGATAAAACTAAGTCCTGCTACTGACGCTAAAAAACAGCTCAAACATAACTCCCACTTAGTAGGAACACTAAGTACTACAAGGAATGATTAAAAAAAAAAAAAAAAGAAAACCAAACCCTACCCCACTAATTTATCTAATTCAAAGAGAAAGCCAAAACAAAACCATCTTAGAGGGTTCGTTACACACCTTGATTTTGAAAGCTCTTTTAAATCCACTGGCAAAGAATCCTCCAAATGGCCCAATTAATGAGGCAAATGTTGACAGTGCAAAGCTATGCATCTGAAATGGGTACATATTCACTGTTTCCTACAAGAAAAATAATTAACAATGTATTTCAGTATGTTTGGTTGTAGGCATTTTAATCTTACACATTTTAAAGGGTCAGTGAGTGCGTTACATGGAACTGCTACGGTAGTCCTTCTAAACTCAGCATGGAAGTAATGGGACTAGCACACAAGGTGCTATGTGGTAGAGTGAGCAAAAGTCCAATCCTAACAACAGTTACACACTAGCTGAAAATAGAATGAAGTTCTACAAGCTTACTCAATCTTGACACTGATTTGGGCCTTAACAAACCTTTGCCCACTTTCCATGAAAATTCAGTGGCTGCTCTTCAAAAATAAGGTTTGATTGCAAAATTCCTGTGTGCCCACTTCCAGCACAAAGACAACGCAGGCCTCAAGAGCAGAGCACAGGCAGGTTTCCTCGGGTGACTCCAGCAGTTCATCTCAATTCCGCTTGGGTGACCACCTCCCCCGTATGACCAACAGAGAGGCTCATGGTATCAATTCACAAGCCTCACCTGCATTTAGATACCCTTCCAAAATGGTTTAGAAACTCATCCAAGCTGGGAAGTTTGCTTTAAATTTTAACCAAAGCCTCGTTTTTTTCCTTACCCATCCCAACACAGCCTGAAGCAATGGTGGCACAGAGTACTTCTTCATTTGAAACAGCTCGGAAGGTTCACACTCTGTCACAAATCTGTTGGTTTCACTGTTATACTCCACAGGGCAGACAAAGTACTGATGTTGAGCCAAAAAGTAGGAAAACTGAAAAACAAAACAAGGACTCCTGAATTAATTGTTACACTCAAAAATCATACTTTAATGAATGGCTTTGTCACCACACGATCAGGGTAATAAAAACCTTTCTAGGAAGAAAAAGACTCAGAATGGAGTAAAATCAGCCTGTGTAAACTGGAGAATGCCTCAACAAGGCAGATGTTCAATGAGCTTAGTGATGACTTCCCAAATTGTTTTCCTTTATCTCTCAGATTCATATCTACTAGATGTTTCTGCATTATAAAATCCCAAAATGTTAGCCACTCATAATTTTTTGCAGTTCACTTCCCCATTAAAACTTGAACTATCTCTTTTACCAAGTTTGGCCGTTATGAGTTCTGTTGAACTTGGTGATAAATTACTTATCACAACAGTTACTTATGCTGTTATTATCTTCTATGCATATCATCAGTGTAAACTGCTTTCCAGCTGAAACACCTTTATAAAGTATGTAATGCAAAAATACTGCTTTGCAAAGCATAAATAATAGTATCAATAAACTTCAATTTCAAAATAGGAATGCAGCTAATACATAAAACTATTCCAGATATAGTAACAGTAATGGTAAAAATTCGTCAATATAATCTGTTTAGGAGAAGTGCAAGCCTTGTCTACCCTTTCCAACTAGTTATAAATTGACAGAATTCTCTAACAAAAAAACCCTAACTTCTAGGCTTTCAGCCATTTGAGATGACTGAACTTATAAGCAATATTACTTCAAGTACAGATATGAAGACTAAATCTCTTCAAGGAAATTCCCATCCCCAGAAGTGGTTAAGGCCAGGTTGGAGAGGCATCTGAGCAACCTGGGGTAGTGGAAGGTGCCCCTGCCCATGCCAGGGGAGTTGAAACGAGATGATCTTTAAGGTCCCTTCCAACCACAACCATTCTGTGGTTCTATGAAAGTCCTGTAGTTACTCACAATAAATCCAAATACAACAGTGGAAAAGAAGCCTCCAATGAAACCTTCCCAGGTCTTCTTGGGAGACAGCTAGGTACAAGAGATAGCATTAGTGCATCAGTTGCATCACTGAACCCTTTTTACTCTATTTTTTGCCCTTGCTTGTGAAAATTATACTACTACTTGTTTTTTTAAAAAGGTATGTATGAAATACTAAATGCCAGCAGCTGCAGCCACTGAACATGGTAAATGGAGGAGTATGGCTAGGACCTGTCCCAGGCAAGGATGGAAAGAGCTTGAGGGAAGGGAGAACTCCCATCCCATCTGCTGCTGCTGTCTGGAGGCTGCTGCCTGCCTCTGGCTACACCTGACCCAGGTTAAGCAGGTGAGCTCCTTCCAAGCAGAAGACTGGGAAACCTGCAGAAGAACACCTTGGCTGTGCTGCAGACCTCAGCAACAAGTGCCCTTTTCGATAGTGCCAGAAGCCTGACACAGCTACTGCTGGGGACACTCCTCAGGACACACCAGCTTCCTGCATACAGACTGGCTAATTAATACTGCAGATAACTAGAGAGACCAGTGTAGCAAGCTATTCCTCACTGAATTCTATTACATGTTCAATCTAGGAGAAGTTTAATATCAGAACTAACTAAATACTCTAAAGTTAACACAGCAACATCATCAAAATAATAATCCTTTCGGTGGGGTCTTGCATATTCTGCCAGATTAGGTAGATTAATGCTTGAACCCTTTTCACTGTGAGACCAAATGAAGAATATCTATATAATTTCAAATTACAGTTTCTGTGCAGTAAGCATGCAATTAAACCTGCATATGAAATACCAAAAGAATGTGATTATAAATGGTGATGCAATAGACTGGAACTGTACTACCTGTAGTGCCAATATTACATTCACATTAATCCCAGTCTTCATTTAAAGATTTTCAGGAAGAGGGTAGTCAGTTTGGGCTTTTTTAGCAAAGATGTGCATCATGCAGTACAGTATAAATATTAACGTTTCTGAACAAGTAACAAAATTGCTATAAGTTGTAAAAACTTGTTAGTGAGGAAGTGCTTTAATTAACCTACCTTAATTAATGGAGTTCTGCCAAAGAAGAATCCGAAAATGTAAGCAGCAATATCATTGCAGATAACACTTGAAATTGGAACCAGAAACCTAGAGAAAGACATAAAAAGTTTCATGGAGAAAAAGAAAAGCTGCCTGAACCTAAACATAGAACAGAAATTGAAACAGCAGAATTTCTTTCTGGGAAATCTTTCTGTAGTATTCAGAAGAAATTATGTTTCATAATGTGTTCACCTTGTTTCCCCATGAGCAGCATATTTAACTATACTGGTTTTAGTCTTCAGCCAAACAAGAGTTAGTTTGAGTTAAAATATTATTTTGGTGCATGGGTTAAAACATGAACAGGCTGGCTTTTTCCTGTCAGGCTTGAAGACTGGTACCACAGTTAAGGAGGAATCAACAGATATAAACATGGCAATGTTTTTGGTAACATCAAAACAAGCAAATTCCTTGAAAAGTTTAAATGATAGCTAAAATTCAAAAAAAAAATAGTTTTCCTTTTCCCCCTCCCCCCTTGTCAGTTTGGAGCAGCCTGTGTTGGCTTTCTAACTGTTCTTTGCATGCAGATACATCTTGATTTGTTATTCAAGCCTATTATGCTTTCTTTTTTTCCTTTTCAAAGCAGGGATGCATTAATAAGCTAGAAGTCAGATCTTGTGATCATCTGCCAAACTACCTAGGAAGAGTAGCAATAAGAAATACTAGGCTAGCAACGCAACTATGCCCAGTTTTTGGCACATGAACATGATCACTCTGAGACGAATTTCTATATACAAAATTTGCCAAAGGCTTTGGGCTTTCTTTCTAACTACAACTATGCCTTGTCTGCAATAATCTCCCCAGATACACATATATCAGGAAAAGAAAAAGGAAAGCATAGGTACTCATAAGAACAAAAACCATCTTCCACGTGCTTCTTCCTTGTTTCTCAACTTGAAATTTACCCTGTCCCTGAAGACATGAGGAACAGGAAAACATACCCTCTCTTTGAGGAGTAGTTTTAAGTAATAAAGTTTAGCTGCATTGCCAGAATTTAAGGTATCACTGGAAATGGGGCGCTAAGATTACCCAGCAATAACCAGGATTAAAACTCTTAAAATACTTTAAGTACTCTGAATTTATATGAAAAGGGAAGGCTGAAGGGAAGGTGGCCAGATTGGGGCTTTCAAATTAAATGATCCATCTTCAATAGCTCTGAGCAACCTGAAGCTCCCAAGTAATTGAAAAAGAATTGCTGGATATTCATCGATTCAGCAAAATGCTATGGAAACGAAGCATGCAATCAATACTACTCCCTGCAAGGAAATGAAGTGGTTGTTCAAAATTATCATACTTGTGTCTGTCAGTCCAGTTAGAGGTTTCTGCTTCCTCTTCTGTATCCTATATCTCATCACTCCCAATTCCTCTGCCTCCCAAGTAGACATTAATGCTCCTCTAATTTGTACTGCTTTAACTGTTCCCATGATTACTCCCTAACCAGACCTATTTAAAAGAACCAACCTTCCAATGCAATACAGTTACAAATCCGTTTATTACTGTCCCCTTACCAGATCATGCCTTCAAAGAGATTTTGGATGACAAGATGAGATTGAGTTACAGTGATCAGCAAAGTGACATGAGTCCATGCGAACTGTTAACAATGCAACAACACAACAGTTAGTGAAAACACCGACCCGTACACCTGGATAAAGACTGGCATGTCAGCTAGAGGAGCTATTTAGGAGCTCACAGGGAAGACCAGTTCTAGTGATAATGCAAGAGGTGTGTGCATACAGTATATCACAAGTTAGCTGGCTTTCTGAAGCAGGTACTGAAACTTTAGCAGGTTTCCCCATCACTTACCTCCACTCAGAATTTTTTAACATGCGGTTTAACAACCGATTTAATACGACACACACCTTCAGCATGAAAGCAGCAAAGATATGTAAGTAATGTGATATTCTGTATATACATATAACAGACATGTTAGAACTGTAACAATAAAATGGCAATGAATTACTCATGAAAGAGTCATGTTACACAGATGTGGATATCTCTCAGAATACTCTTACGAAACATGAAAATTCTCAGGATTAGCGAAAATGAAGTGTTAGTTTTTAAGTGCATGGTCATTTAAACAGTCATTTTCCTAAGTATTACTGAATGTATTTGGTGTTTAATCTGTAGCACCAGCATATAACAAAGTATTTTTCAAACAGTTCACCAGTAAAGATTATACAACAGATTTTACTTTTCAAACACTGAATATCAAGAACGAGTAGTTTTTCTATTATACACCAAATTTAAGCACTCTATCTGGGCCCTTTAACACTCAAAATATCCTAGTTTTTTAATTCTCTTATAACTCGTGTTTTCCTATGGCAGCCAGACTCTACTTCCAGATAAGACAATTTGAGAAGGCTGAAAGGGAGGGTACAAGAAATGACTAAAGGTTTCTGAGAATATTACCTGCTGGTTGATTAAAGCAGCTCTGCAGCAAAATTTTTAGTACTTGTACAGTGATATTGAAACACCACCTAAAACCAAATGGCTGCTCTATGAGAATCACAGAATGATTTGAGTAAGAAGGGATCCTAAGGATCACCTTGTTCCAACCCCCCACCATAGGCAGGGACACCTTCCACTAGACCAGGTTGCTCAGGGCCGCATCTGTCCTGCCTTGAACACTTCCAGGGGTGGGATAGACTCTCCTTGTCTGTCCAAACACTGTTGCCACACCATGGATACCTGGCTTCCCTCTGTTTTATTGCAATTCTTCAGTTTAATGTTTTCACTTTAATGTTTTCTGGGCAGACACCAAACTGTATGACTGACATCACACTTTTCCCATCTTCTTTCCCGAAGAGGAAAAAGGAAAAAAAAAATCATGGAAAATTAACATATTTACTTTATGCCAATCTGAAAATTGAGGATTTTTTTTTTTTATTAGAAGATAAGGACAACCTCTCCTAGAAAAGCTGCATCTCCCTGTCAGGTACTTTCTCCTACAAACAGGGTACGTTATTTTGAGTAAAAGATTTTTTTTTTTTTACATGTTCATACAGGGCTCAGTTAAGTCCTAGTCTAGAATTAGGGATCCTCAATGGCAAAGTGCTACTCAAAGTAGTGTAGAAACAGAGGGGTAAACTGCATCCCCAGACTGTCAGGAAATCTTTAAGGTTGTGCAATGCCCTGATTGCTGAAGTTCTTTACAGACAGGAGCTGTACTGTATTACTGTTTCACTATAGCTCCCAGTCATTCCAGTAGAGAAGTGGCAGTGGGGGTGATATCAGTGGAGTGTTTTGAGTTTGGTTTGGGTTGGTTTTGCTTGCTTTGTTTTTTTTTTTTACCTGTAATGTTATAAAATTAACTTTTGACCTATGACATACATATAAGGTTCATGCTCTTGATTAGCTACTATGCTGTTTATTAGGTGGAAAAATACAAGAGATGAGAATGCTGGTTTCTTTTAACATATCAATGATCTATTGAGATACAGTAGAGCAGAAGACCAGGAGAGCTGTGAAGTGTCACAGAATAAACCTTGCACATAGGGGTTAAGATCAAGTTCCCTTCTTAGTACTTCAGTGGGGCCTCTCCAGAGTAACACTTGAGTCACAAGGACCACTTCCCACACTCCCCCAAACTGTTTGGTTTCAGACCTGGGAGGAAGATGCATGCCCCTTCTCCAGGAGCCTCTTTTGTATCAGACTCCCACTTAGGGAAACTTATCATGTTGTACATGCACAAGGCCTCACCAAGGACAGCTTGTACTGACTGAAAGGCCACATCCCATTATACAATAATAACAATCTGCAAGGTGACATGATACCCAACATTCCAACACCACTTGATTTCATGGTATTGTTAATTTAAACACATTCTCCACACCTCTCTCCCAAACTAATTTAAGAACATAGAAACCTGACTGTTTCTAATGACATTCATAACATGAATGATCACAGCAAAGTGGGTAATACACACCATGTAAAACTGCAGACGATAATGTTTCTTCACTAAACTCAAAACAAACATGCAGAATCCTGTAAAAGAAAGCAAATGCAGTTTGTACCATCTTATACTCAATGATACTGAATTGTTACATTCCAGTAATTCTCTTCCTTTGAAGCAGTTTTTAATCCCTCTGCTGCTAGGAGCATTTGCTTATATTTAATTAAGTGTACATATAGAATTATTCTCATATAAAATTATTATTTAGTTAATATCAGCAAAGAACATCCATCTCAGCACATACAAGGTCTCATCGTGGACACCAATTTTTAGCAGAGGAAGTCATTCACTTTTAAAAACCACTCAAAAGCCATGTCAACAAACTGGTTTTGAATAATTAACAAAAGTAAATGAAAGGAAAAGAACCAGCTTGCCCTTTTCCCCCAGATAGGCATATGGCCACATGCAACACAAGTGTGAAGTGCAGGTATTGGAGAATTCAGCTGATCAAAGGAAACATTCTGGGTTGCTGATAGAGCACCTCTTCTGTCCTCTGGCAACTTCCTGCACCAGCTGGGGTCAGAGGCCCTCAAAAGTCCCTGAGCCTTGGGGATAGCCCCTCAGTGACCCCACAATGCCAGTGTGCAAAGGGGCTTGGATACACTCTGCCTCCTCCTTTTGCTCACAACTGGCTTGTCTTCATCTCTCCCCTCACTGGGTCATGAGGCATTAGTTAAATTACTTTCCTCAAGCTAAAACTAGTCAAGAAAAGTCAGGTCCTGCAAAGCTTGTTTCAAATTTGTGATCTACGCACGGAGTAGAATATTTCTTTTTTTAAAAAAAAAAAAAAAAAAAGAAAATAACAGTAGACAGACTGACAGCTCATCACAAAGATCAGGTTTCTCAGTACCCTTTACAAGGATTTGTACCATAGCAGTTCCCTGTCCCTTAAGTCAGTCTGAGTCTTCAATTGATTTAATTTTATGCTAAAGTAATAGTAACTGTATTGCTGAAAACACTGTGGACTGTATTCAGACATTCACAAACCAATACCACACAACAGTGCCAGCTTGTGTCTCTTCTTCCTAAAGAAGAGGCTTTTAAAAGGTCTTCCTTTGGACAGGGAGGAAACCTATCCATAGGGCAAGTATCTAAATATATTGCAGACAAAATGAAGACTCAGGCATTTTGACTAATCAGTTTAAAATATATTAGTAAATCCTATTACTGTAGACCTAGCAGAACACTTGCACAATAAAGCATCAGCCCAGCACAGGAATTACACATACAAGTTATCTCCACAGACTGCTGAAATAGTGCTCATGTACTCAGGTACTGAGCCTCGCTCCTTCAGTGATCAAAATTACTGCTTGCCAACTTCTCTTGAGCACTATTAGACCACCTTTCTCAAGACCATCTACTTGTTTAGGAAGCTTTCTTCTTCTTGATGAACACAAAATTTGTATTCATCTTTTCACAGAAAAGACAGAACTGCAAACACATCATTTCCTTGGGGAAAAAACACCCTGAAAGTTCATAGAGATGGAGAGCAACTATATGTATTGTTAATTAAATAAGTACAGAAACAAACACAGCACAAATTTCCTTCACTGTTGTGATTGCCTACACTTACCTGTAAGATACAGTGCAAAAGATATAAACCTGTGGTAACGAATGAGGAACTGAAGCTGTTCTCTTCTTTGCACAAATGTAGCGAAGTAATCGGCTACTGTCTCTCCATAAAAGAAGTAGTTTACACACAGCAAAAAGTACCTACAATATGCAACAGCTAACAGTTATTTTAATAATATGTATTAAGTGCAATTCTTAAAAGCAAAACAAACAAAAACCCCCAATAGAAAATATTACACAAAATGAAAATTAGAAGGGTAAAAAAAGACATGTGAAAAAAAAAATTCAAGTATAAATTCAGTCTCATGGGTTGGTGTCTCTTCTGACAACCCAATTTTTGTCATTTACTTCTTCTAAAGCAGCAGCACTAGAAAAACACATTTTGCTGAATGCAGTTGGAAAATTCTTTTCACCCTAAGCTACTCCATTGAATAATTCACATGCATGCAAGTGCTTTTCAAATAGGCTGAAACTAAAGCACAAGCATCTGCCATCATCAATATTGACACAAGCAGTTCTGCATAGTCTTTTCCTGTATCCTAATACTGGTAGTTTATGATTTCTGCCTTGGAAATTGGAAAAAAGGCACTTGCATAATGAATCCTCTGAGGTTATATGGCAGTGAATCCGATGGGGCTTGAGGACCTGACTGCAGCTATGCTTTGGCCATCTGGCCTAAGGATTGTCATCTGAAAGAGCTACTGATGCATCTCCTGCTCCACTCCACCATGGACTTTGCCTTTCAGTTTCCTTGATGGAGCAATAATCTGACAATATTAAATCCATCAACTAACTACAAATGCAGTCAATGCTCAAACTACTAGGATGAAGATTCTTTCATCTCATTGAAGTGTCTTAGTATTTAGTATCAGCGGCAAGATGTTGGACTGAAAGAAGCCTTGATGTTAACTAGTGTAGCAATGCAGAAAAGTTGATTTGAAGCGCCGCATATGAAAGTGACATTGGCCAAGTGCCAAGGTAGAATAAGGGGCAGAGCACACATTCCCTTCTCTAAAAATTTTGGCAACACTGCAGAATCATTCACTTACGATTGCAAAATAAAGTTGCTTCTAGAAGACAAGAAGCAACATGACAAGAGACAGGGAATAACCTAGATATTTTATTTCCTTAAAAAAACAGACAGAACACGAAACCAAAGCAATACAACATAGGTAATGTCTAAGGAATTATCTCCTTAAACACCTTACAAGCTAGATGTGCCCAACACATTCCCATACCACTGACTAAGAAAAGCCTTTATTTTTCCTCCCTGAACTCAGAAGAAGAGTTGATTTCCCCATTTCTATCCAGCTCTGTACAAGTTAGACATTTCACAGGTATTCCAGAAAAATTAGTCTCATCTTCTAGCTTTCAGAAGATTCCCCCAACACTATATTTATGTGGTCCTGTGATTAAGTGCATGACTGGAAAGGATTTAGAACTTGTTTGCAATTATTTTAATTCTCTCTATGTGTGAAGAGGAGCCTTTAAGATATCTGTTCTAGTTATTTCTTGTGCAAGGTTAGCAGTCAAAAAAAAAAAAAAATTCAAAGCAGTTCAGGTAATAGACATCAGGGCTTTTTTGGCTTTTAGATAGTTTACCCAAGCTCAATTCTGACTTAAAGGATATATGCATGCAAACATATACATGTGCATATATACATAACTATAACAAGGAAAAAATAGGAAGTTATAAAAGGCCAACTGACTTGTCCAAGTTCACAGGTGGAACACAAATACAGAATTCTGTATCAGAGACAGATGTCAAGTTTTATGTCCATATGTGACCCACAAAGCTATCATTCCACCACAACAGGACATGAAGAAGATGAAGATTAAAGTTTCACATCCCAGCTTACTGATGTTCTGGCTTGCTACTCACCAGCTGAGGGATCTAAACCATGGTAAATCATACGAGTGGTAGACTCTGTAACCAATAGTAATGATTTCGTGGTAACACTTCACTTGGATGCTTAAGACCTAAGGTAAGGGAAATAAAAATCTATGTAAATATATTGCAGTTGTTTCTTGCAGGCAGCGAGTAGTCTGCATAAAGAAGAGACATTCTTCTGAATTCAAATTGCACTCAGAAAACAGCTTCAAAGCAAATCCAAGAAAAACTAAAGCTCTGTTTAAAATAAAAAAAATTAATCTCCAAACCACTACACATGATGAGAAAAAAAAATCCACATTGGGCTAGCTGCAAGGATACACTTATGAAACAAGGGAAGGCTCCTGACTTTTTTGCATTAAGACAGTTTGACAGGAGTAGGTCAGAAGTGGTGCCTGTAAAGAATGCTCTCCTGTTTCTTTTGGCTAAGTTTTATCTTTACATTTAATTAGAGAAATATTTTCTAGGCCCAGTGGAAAAAACTAGCTGTGCAACACACCTTGGGCAGCCAGATCTTTCACTTGCAAGCCTCTCATTAGGGGTAATTAACATTTATGATTAGAGGAAAAGCTCATCTAACCCACGTCTGAATGTCACACCCTCCACGGCCCTCACTTTGTTTTGCTGACCTCACTGCTTCCCCTGCGTGGCTCTGGCAGTATGTCCTGTCACCTCTTTGGGCTTCAAAGGGCTCTGCCAGTTTTGTCCAATCCACAGTCACCCAGCAGATCACCCTACCCGGGCACATGGTGTTGCCAAACACACGCTGTCAGTAATCCCATGCAGGGCAGGAGTCAGAACCTTCCCACACGTCGGCACACTAGGCTTTGACACAGCCTCTTATCACCTGCACTCACCAACACATTTCATCTTGCTCAGTGTGTGAGCACAGGTTAAAACAGTCTCACACCACCTCAGCGAGTTAATTCTGAAGCTCCCCTATCTCAGGCTTGCTCTTACTTCGGCTTGTCTTACATTATAAAACCCAAATGTTATATGCCAGAGCAACATTAAAGGATTGCACCTGACAGTGGAAGAGGGCACCATGGTCCAAAGGCATGGAAGCTTGTGCCAGCTACTCAAGTAGCAGCCAAATGTAAAACATACCTCCCAACTTTTTAGAGCAGTCTCAGGATTTGTCCTCCAAACCTCACTGGATTACTCTTCCTACAAGTCTCTGGGCATTTTCAGTCCCAGTATTAAGATTCAGTTTTAGCTTGACAACTCTTATTTAAATAAAAGCTATTTGATTCCAGTGAATTAAATATTTCATGAACTAAACTGGCTTTTTCCTCCTTTTTATGTAGTCTCAAATATTAACATTATGAACAGTTCATTTTACCAGAAGACAGAGTTTTTGCTTTATGTGTAACAGAGGAAAAGTTCTATTCCAATTCTATACTAACTTTAACTGCTTTTTGGTTGACAAAAACCAAACTACTCTGTCTTGACAGCTTTGCTTATGATGGCAATCCCAGAAGATACCATGAATACACCAAATCACCCTGCAAATTTAGTTCCTTTTTGTTCATAATCAACATTCTCCAACGCAACAGACTACTAAAGGGAGGATTGTGAAAAAAATCTCTCTCTACAATGACCTACACTTTAAAAGGGCTTTTTTTTGTTGTTGTTTCTTCATACCAAAAAAAACCAACCAAACAAAAAAACCCCAAACCAAACAAAAAAAAAAAACCAAAAACAAAAACAAAAAAAAAAAAACCACGAAAATCCTCCACTAATGCAACAACGAATTACTAGTTTGTTATGTCCTTCATCTGAAAACAGGAAATATAAACCAGACTAATTCAGGTGTAGTGTCAAAAGCAGACCCTAATCCTGGTGAAACAGCATTCCAGTCTCTCAAGACAATAGATTTTATGACCTTTGGAAGAAGGGGGTGGTGACTCAGGATGACTACAAGGATGTTCTGAGATAATGCAGGGAGAAAATTAGAAGGGCCAAAGCCCAACAAGCATTTAATCTGGCTACTGCCATAAAAGACAATAAAAAAACCACCTCTATAAATACATCAGAAGCAAAGGAAGGGGTAAGGAAAATCTCCATCCTTTCCTGGATGTGGGGGGAAACATAATGACAAAGAATGAGGAAAAGGCTGAGGTGCTTAATGCCTGCTTTGCCTTAGTAAGGCCATTAAAGTTGTTTTCCAGTTTTTTTCTGGGTACCCAGTCTCCTGAGCTGGAAGACAAGGACAGGGAGAATAAACCACCCATAATCCAAGGGGAAACGGTCAGTGACCTGTTACACCACACATATCTATGGTGCTGGACAGGATGAACACAAGGGTGCTGAGGGAACTGGTGCAAGTGCTCACTGAACCACTTTCCATCATTTGTCAGCAGTCCTGGATAATCAGGAAGGTCCCAGTTGACTTGAGATAAGCCAGTGTGACACCCACCTACAAGATGGACTGGAAAGAGCAGCCAAGGAACTACAGACCTGTCAGTCTGACCTTGATACCAGGGAAGGTCATGGAGCAGATCATCTTGAGTGCCATTTTGGGCCACATACAGGACAACGGGGATCAGATCCGGCCCGCATGGGTTTATGAAAGGAAAATCCTGCTTGGCTAATTTGATCTCCTTCTCTGACACGGTGACCCACTTAGTTGGCAAGGGAAAGGCTGTGGATGTTGTCTACCTGGACATCAGTGAATCCTTTGGCAGTTCCCCTCAGCATTCTCCTGGAGAAACTGGCTGCACGTGGCTTGAGTGATTTTCTGGGTTAAAAACTGGCTGGATGGCTGGGCCCAGAGTTGTAAATACAGATTCAAGAAGGTGAAGTGCCAAGTCCTGCACTTTGGTCACTGCAACCACATGCAGCGGTACAGGTTGGGGGAAGAGTGGTTGGAAATCTGCCCAGCAGAAAAGGACCTGAGGGTCCTGCTCATCAACTGAGCTGAAGAACACGAGCCAGCAGTGTGCTCAGGTGGCCAAGAAGGCCAATGGCATCCTGGCTTTTATCAGCAATGGTGTGGCCAGCAGGACCAGGGCAGTGATCGTCCCCCTGTACTCAGCACTGGTGAGGCTGCACCTTGAGCACTGTGTCCAGTTCTGGGCCCTTCACTACAGGAAGGACAATGAGGTGCTGGAGTGTGTCCAGAGAAGGGCAACAGAGCTGGGGAAGGGTCTGGAGCACAGGTCTGATGAGGAGCAACTGAGGGAGCTGGGGGTGTTCAGCCTGGAGAAAAGGAGGCTTAAAGGAGACCTTATCACTCTTTACAACTACCTGAAAGGAGGCTGTAGGGAGGTGGTGGTCAGTCTCTCAAGTAACAACTGAGAGAAAATGACCTCAGCTGGTGCCAGGGGAGGTTCAGATTGGATATCAGGAAAAATTTCCTCACCAAAATGCCTGTCAAGCATTGAAAGATGCTGTTCAGGGCAGTGGTTATGTCACCATGCCCACAGGTATTTAAAAGACACGTAGTGTGGCACCTAGGGATGTGTTTAGTGGTAGTTTTGCAGTGCTGCATTAATGGTTGGACTCAATGATCTTAAAGGTCTTTCCCAATCTAAATTATTCTAGAAATACAATCCAAAAATTGTTTCACAGGAGGAGATGAAAAAAGTAAAAGCACATTTTGACAGTTAAACAATCTTAGAGTAAAAATTCAAAGCAGTTATCTGGAAGTACCAATTTCAGTGTTTTAAAAGCCACATTCCTGCCTGTTACTTGCCATGACAGCGAAAGAAAATTAAACCATTATTCAATAAAAATACCAGCAATAAAAATTATGGAAAGAAGCAGTAAAGGCTGACCTGCTATGCAGCATATATGAAGAATATTATAATTACTGTTATTCTTATCATCATCAGTATTTTACTTCATGAAATGCAGTGAAATGAAATGCACTTTATCCCTGTACCTTGGAAAGGGATAGCTCCAATCTCCAGATAAATCCAAGGCCACAAGAAATACAGAATTAATGGAGCATGCCTGAGGAAAGCCTTTCAGTGCTGTTCACAGACAGCAAACCAGAGCGGTTTGCTTTCCTTTGCCTCGAATTTTTAACTGTCTTTTTTTTTTTTTTTTTTTTTTTTTAAGATTTGTTGTTGTTGGGTCTGGGGGTTTTTGGGTGTTGGTTTTGGTTTGATTTTTGTTTGTTATTTAAAACAAGCTCAAAGCATGCAATAGTAGATGATTGAAACTAGTCAATGAAATGGACAATTGTAGTTTGGTGAGGTAACAGTAATTCAATTCCTTGGAGTTCCTTTAATTCCTACTTTAAAAAAGAAGAACTCCTTCATACACGAGGTCTGGTTGTGATTCTGTCCAGTGTTTTCCAAAAGTATTTACACTTACACAAATAAGAGACAAATTGCTCTGAATTGCCCATGCAGTTTTCTTCCAGCTGTCTCGAGCATGATGAAGAGATCAAGTGACCCTTGCACAGAAGAATGTATTTAAACAAACTTACCAGAAGCATCAGCATAAATGATCCCAGATATATGATCAGAAAAAACCCAGAAATCATAGCTAGAGTGAGAATTCCACGAATCCACCAATTTTTCCATCTATTAAAAAAAAAAAAAGGGCAAGTGGTTATAAATGAAAATAAAGGCCACTTCCTTTTGCTAACTAGAGATTGAAGTGTATTGTAAACAGTGGGAGTAGCAGAAATGTTTGTGTTTAATCAAACACATAGCAAGGAACGCAGAATCAACCAACTATCCAAGTAAACAGGATATACAGTAAAAGAAAATAAAATTAGCCACCTTTCTTCTTCCTCCATGCTGCCCCCACCGTGCCAAATGTCATTTGCAATTAAATGGCACAACCCCCTATTGAAGCTGCTGTGAAAATACATCAGGATCCTCAAAAACCACCACATAATCTGCAAGACTCATGGGAGCCCAGCCATGTAAAGGCTTGTGTATGCAAAAGGGCTGCCAGGTAAAAAGCATACAATTCTTTCAGGAGTAACAGACATAAAAAACCCAAAACAGGTGATCACCAATTATCCATGGAGGCAAAGCAGCTCTTTTACCAGGCAGAGGGTTATCTATTGGAAAGAGTACCGTGCTCTTGTGAGCACTGGAACAAGAACAGGAGAATACGTGACAGTGGGGGATGATTGGTCAAACTACCTGTACTCTTTTGCCCTTGTAGACATTGGCAGATGTTTGTGGCTACCTAAGGAAACCAAATCATAGACTCGTTTAGGCTGGAAAAAACTAAGATCATGGAGTTCAACCATTAACCCAGAACTGCCAAGTCCATCACTAAACCATGTTCCCAAGTGCCATATCTACACATCTTTTAAATACTGCCAGGTTTCCACCACTTCCCTCAGCAGCTTGTTCCAATGCTTTACAAACCCTTTCCCAAAATAAAATTTTCCTAACATCCAACCTAAACCTCCACTGGCACGACTTGAGGCCATTTCCTTTAAATGAACACTGAACCAACGAATCACAAGTTACTGCTAAACACAAAGCCCCCCTATTACAGCCTAAAGAAATTCTTTCTAATGTTTTGCTTTGTATCAGTCCTGTATTTCTCCCTCTGGAGATACACCTGATGCGTGGGATAATGTTAGTTTTGCATCACAGTACAGTTCTAATGTAAACTTCAGCTTTATTAAATTGATTTTCAAGGGTGTTACTCAGTGACAGGTTAATGTCAGCTACAGGCACTAACTGGATTTGCCTTAAGAACAGGGGCACAACAGGTTTCATCACACGTTTTATGTTCCTCTATGATGTGGGCTACACAGTAACATCTTGCTCCTGGTGACATATCCGTAGTGAGAGGAACTCCTTTAGAAGAACCCAGCCTCCTTTAAGAATAATGTTAAAATACCACATGGTGTCTTGAGGGTGTTGGCAAGTGCAGCACTAGAAAGACAGCTTCAGTAAGACAACAAGCTCCACAATCTAGGAAGCCACCTGACAAGTTTATTTTACCCTAACTCTCTGCTGAAAAGTTACAGATACTATTTCTTTTAAAGTTCAAAGAAAAGCCATATTTCCGAGTGTTACAGTGCAACTCACTCATGTTGCACATGATGACAACAGCTCTGGTGAGACTGCTAGCTGCTAAACTAGCAGGTAATTTTGAATCTCACATTCATAAAGCATCAAGAATTTAATTTTTCACCCAAAACACTTTTGTAGACCTTTGTGCAAACACTCCAGTAAAGACTTTGCAGCACGTGAAACAGGAAATGTTTCACATGCTCCTCTTAGCTCCAGGCTTTGAGGCATCACCATGCCCTTTGCAACAAGTCTGATTTGGAGACCTAAGACTTCCACAACATTTAACATGAGAGAACTCTGAAACTCCTTGCAACATGATGGCAATAGAGGACATCACTTTCTGCTCACAGCTGGTGCAGTTTAGAAACATGCCTTTTGAAACCTGAAAGGTTACATCTGTTTATAGCTCACAGACACCACACCAGAAACAGACAACAAATTAGAAAAGGAGCAAGGTGAAAAAACTATCATTTCACACATTGGAGAGATCTACTGGAGATCATCTTTTTTACAAGAACTTGGAAATTTTTGTAGATTACCCTTCTGACTCTTGCAAGACCTAAGTTGCACCTGAAATATACACTGTATATTGCTTTGTTTGTTATGTTGAACATAAGGTATATATGATACACACATTCATTTTACTAGGTAGTTTTTTGGTATGGGATCTATCACTTAAATGCTTTTTCACTGCATTAAAAAAAAAAAAAAAACATAATGCAACTTGCTAGCTCCAAAAGAGTTTGAATGATCAAGTGTTGTAAAGGGACTGTATAAAATATTATACTAGGAATAAAATATTATACTAGGAACTTTATCCAGCAGCCTTCATGAATATGCAGGTCCATTGTCTGTCTATCTGTACCCATACACATCCCCCCACATTTCCTAACCATTAAGCTATTGGGAGGTTGGAGGTGGAAACACAGGTTTTAAAAGAAACAGCAGAAAAAAATTTAAACATTGCTTTAAAAAGTATAGAAATAGAAGCTAAGTTGTATTTAACCACAAAGAAATTACTTAGAAGTGGAAAATCTTACAAAAATTTAGCAAACCTCACCTTGAGAATTTACACATCTTTTCATTTATACACAAATATCCCCCCAATTTTTTAGCCTTGGATGTAGGAAATCAGTTTATTATAACCCCCAGGAAGAGTTACTCTGTAATTCAAACCCAATCACTATTCTTTAGCCCATTTTACTGCAACGTTCAGACTGAGCAACGGCAAATGTTTATATAAACTGTGTTTACTTAGAATTGCACACAATGGGCAATCCAGAGGTATGTGCAAAAAATCTTACACGGAAGGTACTATCAAAGCATAAATAAATCAATCATATCCAGTAAAAATTTATCCTTGAACTTTCATGTCTATCATATGAAATTTGTAACTGTGTATAACCTGTAAGAATTTTAGCCACCAGCTATTAAATTTGAGACCTTTTAATTTTACTATACCTGGCAGATAAGCCTGACAAAGCCTTCTTGAGGATTTCTGGAGTGCTGTCTGTTGGTGGAGGAACATCAGGAACATCTGAATCACTTCTAAGATCCAACTCACACAGTCTTTCTTCCAAATCCAATTCCTATCACAAAAAAAAAGAAAAATAAATCAAAAAACCCAACACAATGGAAGATTATTTATTAGCTATTTTGTCAGAAAACAGTACTCAGAGTCATAAGCACTCTTTTAGTAACTGATAATATCTGCATTACCTTCTGAAAGACAACAATGGTGTACTAGCAAAACTGTAGATGTTGTAGGAGACAAATGTATGCCAATAAAGGTTTATAAGAAGGCATGTACTCAGGTGTTGTGCCATTGCCTGCTGTGCTCAAGAAACTTTACATTCTAGGCACCCCTTTTGCAACTGTATGTGTTTCCAAAAGTACTACAGCTGACATAGAACACACGAGTTGAACAGAAATCCCCAACCCTCTTATATATTCCCTCACCTACACCTTATGGAATAAGGAGAAGGGTCTTCTGGTGGTTTATTGTCACATTAAAAAAAAAAAAAAGAAAAGAAAAGAAAGAAAGAAATGCAATGTATGAAAAAAAAAACAACAACAGTGCCTTTGTACAACAAGAAGAGGTTGCTGGCACAGTCTCATACATGTTAGGACTTGAGCCCTCAAGCTTGAAAAGAACTATCCAAACACAACCTGTGAAGTGACACAAGTATCTCTTGGATACAGTATTACTCAAAATAATTTCCTCTGTGACTAACACCGCAGTTGTTTCTTCAGTACTCACTAGAGACCGCCAGGGAAGACATCATCGAGACAGACTGCGTGCCTAACCCAAACGCAAAACAGGCAGTACATATTTTGGTGACAAAGTACAAATTGTCACCAACGCTCAGAGTAGGCTGTCAGGACTGTTTTTCCCTCAGCTAAAGCCAACACTGAGGGTGACCTGACTCATTCGGAGGTTGCAAACACCACAACTCCAGGGAGCTGGAAAGCTGCACTCAGCCCTGGCACAGGAGTAATGCAGCGAGCAGTCTGGCTTTCTTGAGCCCTGAACTTCCTCCTGATCTTCTTGACTTGCCTCACCTCCTTACAATCCCAAGCAGCTTCCAGCCTGCCCTGCTGCCTCACATTCAGTTCTTAACAATTCTGGGGGCTATTAAGTCCCCATGTCTGAAAACTTCCTTCTCCACCACTATATGCTATTTCTCTGCCTCCCTCTCTTTACAACTTCCTGATCTCAGTTCTTTTTCCTTAATCTATTTTCATGAATTAGAAACTTCTTATTTTCTTTCCTATTTTTCCTTAGTATTACCATTTTCTTCCCTTGTTCTGTGTATTTTTGTCACTTTGGAAGCCAGCAGAGGTATGTCCTCCCTCTCTCCCCACTTCCATAAGACACGCCAGAATTAAGGCACCAGCAACCCCAACCATGGATCGCATGTAATCTCTGCAATTCAGTGCAACCTCTGCCTCAGTGACTGGCCCCACATGGGAGAAGA
Source organism: Acropternis orthonyx (assembly GCA_035583155.1). Taxonomy (NCBI): domain Eukaryota; kingdom Metazoa; phylum Chordata; class Aves; order Passeriformes; family Rhinocryptidae; genus Acropternis; species Acropternis orthonyx. The sequence goes on along the minus strand of JAWWEU010000125.1, from coordinate 12,869,271 downwards.
TGACGCTTTCCAAAACTGGCTGCCCAAAGCCAAAGGTCCAGCTCGCCCCCAGGGGCTGGGCAGAGGCTGCAGCGGAGGGGTCCGGGGCTGGGAGCTGACCAGGGTGCTGCAGGCGGGCTCCCACCTCGGACCCTCCCCGGGGGCACACCATCCTTGCCACTGAAAAACTGGTTTTCAGCTTTCAGCACCCGAGACGGTGAGCTGGCACCGTACACAGAGGCACAAGGAAAACGGGTAACAACAGGAAGAATTTCTTTTTAATGTTAGGCCTGGGTTTTTCTCATTCACTTTATGTACCACACACCAAGATGAAATTCTCGATTTTACACCGTTTACTTCTTTCAAAACACATGATCAATGCTTCCCTATTTCTTGAAACCCCACAGCTGAATAACTATTAAACAGACACTGCCTATAATTACTATAAGTAAGAAGAACAAATTAGCTGTGGTGCAGACTTCTGAAAGTCAGTTAAAAAAGCCACGAAAAGCACATAAATAAATAACTGTGGCCGCAACCTTGTAATTCAAAGTAATTTCACATACTGTTGTACCATAGCTTAGGAAATCAACTACAGACACAGTGAGGGGGATCACAGCTCTGTCCCAAAGCCATGTTCCCACTCCTGTGACCTGCACTGGAATGCAGCAAGCTGTCTGTACACTTCTAGGAGACACCACTCACTGCACAGATGATACCAGGCAGTAATCCTGGCCCTAAGACCATGACTTAGGGTCTTTAATATTAATCCCTGCTTGCAGACGGCAGGGACGTTCTCTCCTTTAAGCACTCAGAACTAAGAATACCATCAAACTTTCTTGTACCATTATGTTATTGCAGAGAATCTTTCCACTGGTGTTTAAACAATTTTTAAACAACAACAAAAAAAATCATACCTAGCTTTATGCCTGTGGTCTTTAACACACAACTATCATTTATACACCTCATTAGAAGCAATGCTTTCAATTTTCTATTTCCAACATCTGAATGCCAGGTGCTTGGCATTTTTCAAAGTATCTAAGCACCATGAAGAAGGAGTCTGTGTTTGTCCAATGTGTTTTTCAGTAGCTCATGCCTTGTCCTGCTGCTACTGAGAGCTTAGCTACTGCAACCTCCAAGTTGTATAGAACCTGGTGCAGTTTTTTAGCCTTACAATAACCAGTGGGAATCAACACCTCAACTATCTTCAACTTCCCTTTGTAATATACCTCCAAAATTACCTTGAATACTTTATTTTCCAGTTAACTGCTATCACTGCCACAACAGTTTCCTGAATAAGGCATTTAATTCATAAAGCCAGAAGCCAAAAAGGAAGTTTGTCACCAAAAGCTAGTTAATTGTCTTCTGTATTTTAGGTGCTTAGAGAAGTCCATCACTGGGGGACAAGAATTTCTTACTAGTTGTTTTCTAAATTATTTTACATGATTGATTACAAACATTCCAGTTTATAGCCAAAAATAACAGCAATCATTATGAAAGGAAACACTAAGTTAATCATTCTCAAGGCACTAAAAAAAAAAAATAAAATTCAAGAGTCTTGCTGCTGCAGCTTGACCTTGCAAAAGCAGTTTTGAAGTTCAGTACAAATCCAAGCAGCCCTTCCTTCTCCTGCTCTTCAGGTTTGAGATCTGGCCAAGATGAATACTCAATAACATCAAGGACCTGCTAAAGTCCATGGGAAATGCCACGTGTTTCATGCTGTGAGCAGGTATTGACAGGTTTTCAAAGGTTAATTGAAAACAGCAGAGGTTGTACTGTCCTAAGTGCCTAAGACACCTTTCAACTCTAACTCCTAATTAAATGTTTTATCCAAGGTGTTTTCTTTTCTTCCTAGAGTTCTCAAACTGCAGGTGACAGAGGCTTTTATTTGCAGAAAGTGTGCCACTCCTGTCTGCTTGATTCACATCCAAAGTGTCTGTTATGGGTAGATGTTGCAATGATACCATTGCCTTGCTTCTCTGTTTGAAGACACATGTTCCTTCAAGAGAACCTATCTGATCAGTTCACAGAATACAAGTCCAGCAAGACTGAGATGATGCAGGACTTACAAGAACAGGGAAGGAGGCCAACATAACAGTTATTCACACACTACAAAGAGCTTGGTGCATAACAAACACACCTATCTGACGTACTATGACACTCATCAGTTTTCATCATTTCCAAAGTATCCCAAGACAAAGGCTTATTTATTTGCAGGGATTTGATTTGTTTTCATTTTTGTATTCTTAAAAGACAAGACTTTCATCCCTAAGATGAATCTTCAGTACAAACCACAAATACTTGGCCACACAAAGGAGGAACTCAACCAGTCAAGAGCCTGAGCCTCCATAACAAGAATTCAAAACATGTGACATCTTGCCATAAGTTAGGTTTCCATGTGGATTTCTGCTTGCAGGCTGTTTCACAACAGCTCACAAAATACAGCCATGTGTTATGCATAAAAAAAATAGACATGTCAATCTTTCATCACCTAAAAGGCCCTGTCCTTCTGAATTGCTGTTTTGTACCATGTGCCCTCCACTACAATTAACACATGCCAAGGGAACCACGCACCAGGATTATTCTAGTTAGAAAGGCACTTGCAATGCTTCCCTGGTTCAGCTTTTTTCCCAGGACACAATAAGAAACTCCCAAATAGACAATAAGTACATTTTTCTTGGAGAATGCTGCATGTCCATGAAGATTAACTGAGAAAATCAAGACATTGTACAACTTACATGAAAAAGTTAGCAAGAAAAAGAAATAGTTGCTGTCATTTTATAAGTCTGTGTAACTGTTACTTAAACTAAGTTTTCTCCTCCATCTTTGACTTTTCTGCAATCTCTCTCTCAAGTTTTACAGTGAAGCCAAAAGTTCAGTTAGAACACATTGTAGTGTATTTAATCAGATGTACCTTGATACCCTCCTCTGAAATCAAGACACCAAAGTATCAGGAGATCCTGAATAATGAAACCTTTTTCCCCCCAAACTGTGAAAGCCTGACACATGCAGAAACACACATGAGAGACTTGCACATACTGAATCAAAGACTGAAACCTACAGACCCTTTACACCCTGCATTAGTACTAATTCACCACCACTTCAAAAAAACCCCAGAGGTTTGGAAGTAGTCTGTCATTACTACCACCACAATTGTAGCAGACAGGATGGAGGTCAGACTTCTCTGTGAAAACTAAACTGATCTATTTTCTGTATAGTCCAAAAGAAGTAAGCCAAATGAAGTGACTAAGCAATCCATGATAGACAGATCTACCATAATCCATACTGCCATCAGGAATTTCATTTATCTCCCAGCAGGCTTGAAACATTTTGGACATCAAAGACCCAAGTCCCAAACTAATTTTCACAGATCTGAGCAACTTATCCAGCAATCAATTCCCTGGAAGGGCTGTCCCATGGAACAGAAACAGCTCCTTCAATACCATAAGAGAAACAGTGGTCAGGGATTCCAGTCTTGCTGAAGTTACAAATAATTAACAACAACCCTTGGCAAACAGGCACTTGTTCTCACAGCCAGCAATGCAATATGATTCCACTTCCCTTTCCCTGTTCTGCTCCGACAACACAGTAAAGTAGAAAGAGGAATAACTGTGATTACCTCCAAGATACACTAATTTTTTTGAAACATTTTAAAGTATTATCACTTGCTTTCTAGTAAAGAATGCAAACAATTGAAATTTTAAAAGAGGCATGAACACATGTAGATCAATCTGTAAAACTTTAACTAATTTATACATAGTAAGTATTTGAATGCCAAGTCATTCCTCTTGCTCCCAATGGCTGCAAAGTATTTATGAAGGCACTTTGACCAGATATTCTTAGGTAAAGAGCACCAAGCAGCAGGAAGTAAGAAAGTGACAATCCAAAAAAACCACTCCTGCCACAAGGCAACACAAAGAAACAGCAAACTTGTGAAACTGCAAAACCCTACAAGGCAAAGGCATGTTCATGGGAATTTTGAAAAATGTCATCAGCTCAATGAGCTAGTGAGCAACTGAAGACATGGAGACTCACAGAACTTCAGAACTTCAAGAAGAAATATCACAAAGGGCATATTATATTACTTCCTACAAAACCAATGAAGTTAACATTCCTTTGAAATCACATGGATGTAGAAATAGCTACCAGTTGTTTCCAGTTAGTGTTAAAAAAGACATACAAATGAGAAATCTCCCTCACCCCCCAAAAAACCAGCTTCATCTAAATTCACTAGGAAATGAACATCTGTGACATGGTAAGTGTAACATAAAAAGTACCAGATAGCATACTGAAAACAGGACTAAAACTAGAATATAGAAAACCCTCCAGAAATACTTAATGTTTCTGGAGTTCCTCAGGAAACATAGAGGGCTTCTCTCTACTTGGGCAAACAAGGTGCTTTAAAGCATGTTGCCTTTATACACCTGGAAGTCTGAATTGGGATAACGAGCAGAAGCAGCACAACGCAGACATCATATGAATGGAGACAACTTTTCTCCTTCACTACAAGTGGTAGAGGGTAATGCTTCTGAGCTGCATACTACAAAGCAGTGTAAACCCATTTCATCATGGCCATCCTGAGTATTTACGGACCAAAGAACCAGTTTTGAGTCCGAATATGCAATTACCACACCAAATAGGTCATCTCAAAATAGCCACAGGAGAGTAAGCTATCCACTTGCTGTAAAGGCCAGGCAAGAGATAGAGCAGAACGATAACCATGTAAGAACCTGTATAATGTGACATCTCTGAATTCCAATGGCGTCTCGTCAAATCACCTACAGCAGACATTACCTGTGTGCTTATACTTAAAACAGAGTTCCAAACTGTGACCCACTGATGGAAAACTCAATCCAAAATACTGGTTTACCCCTACAGTTACCAACAGCACTAAAGACAGCTTAATATGTAAAATCAATCTTTATTGTCACTTGTGAGCCATGACAATGGTCACTGCTGAGCAACTCTAGAGGGAACACGTAATCCATCACAAAGTCTTCTGTGCAGTAGAAAAGGCTTTCCATATCTTTTATTCAAGAGACCAACACAAATGCATGCACATTGAAATTCACCTCCTGTACCCAACATCTTAGCTGCATACACAGCACAAGAGTCCTTTCTGTTCAACATCACCCAAAACTGGATGAAACACTAGACTGTTGAGCAGTTAAAGTCAAAGAACAGTAGGCCTGCAGGCAAGAACAGCATTTTCCTCTCTGAAAATCACACAGGTCAACCAAAAATAAGATTAGCAAGTTTTAGGGGCACCCTTTAGAGATCTGGAGAGTGGAGGCTTTGAACGGGAAGAATTCTTTGAAGACAGCTCACTGAGCACCTCAGAAATTAACTTAGTCTGCAAAATAAAGCAAATCTGAACAGCTCAACAGAAAACCAGCTTTTTGAGCATACTACTATGAGAAACAATGTGTAAAAGTTGATTTTCATATACAGAGAAATACTCTGCACAGCTATAGTCTTAACACTACCTTATGGGATCACAGTCCTCAATGCAGCATAGCAATACAAATTTTCAAGTTCACTGGCTTTCAGTTAAAGCAACCAAAGCATGGAATAAAAACTACTGAGTTTCACTTTCCAGTTCCTTGCCACAATGCCTAAGGCAGACTTCACATTCTGCAACATTGACATCCATGCAGGTTTAAACAGTTACTGATTGAAGTAAACATACCATGTACTGCTACCTCAATTTAGCAATCAGGAAGCTTTTTTTTTTTTCCTTTAATTCCAGTTACCAAATTGAGGCCTTCTCTTTCATTTTGTTCAGACAATTAGCAACTGTGATGTGCTTAGCTTTTGTAGAGATAAGCCTTAACTCCACAGCAAACAAAAGAACAGCACTGTGGCTGTTTTGCCACTGTAATGAACCTGATGCATAGACTTAGTATTTTGAAAACCTCTTGCCTTAGCAGAAATGTCATACTGTAAGTCCTTTCCGGGCCAGAGGTGAATGCCTATCTCTTAAAAGGCCATAAAACAGAAACAGTTGCTGGGGAAGTGCTGACACAGCCTTTAACTCGAGTAGATCACCATGTTAGTTTCTGTGCTACTGTACCGGCCCAGCCACAACGGAGCCTGGTCCAGTGTCCTGGTTTTGTCTGGGACAGAGTTTTCTTCCTACCAGCTGGTACAGCGCTGTGTTTTGGATTTAATAGGAGAATAATGTTGATAACACAGTGATGTGTTGGTTGTAGCTGAGCAGTGCTTACCCCAAGTCAAGGACTTTTCAGTTTCCCGTGCTCTGTCAGTGAGGAGGTGCATAAGACGCCAGGAGAGAGTACAGGCAGAATAGCTGATCTGAACCGGCCAAAGACTCTACCAGAAAGTGTCACGCCCAGTATATAAACTGTGGGGAATTGGCTGAGAGGGGCTGATCGCTGCTTACTGCTGGGGTGGGCATCAGTCAGCAGGTGGTGAGCAATTGCATTATGCATCACTTGTGATTTCTTGGGGTTTATATATCTTTTTGTTGTCTCCCATTTTCAACAATGGTAATAATAATGATGATGTTCTTGTCTCAACCCACGGATTTTACCTTTTTTCCCCGGCTCTCCTCCCCATCCCACGGGGCGGGGGGCAGTGTGGGGGTGTGCGCAAGCGGCCGGGTGGTGCTCAGCTGCTGGCCGGGGTTACACCACGACACCAGCTCCTTTTCCAAGGGGCGAACTACTATACGACGCGCATCCCGGCGGCTCCGCGGCGCTGAGCTCCCACTGCGGTCCCGGAGAGAAACGGGGCCGCTGCCATTTCGGGGGGGCGGGGTCGGTGGGGCAGGACACGCGTGGGCCCCAACCCTGCGGCCCCTTGGCACGCCGCTCTCTCCCCGCTCCGGTGGCCGGGCAGGGACCGGGCAGGGTCCCGTATGCCGAGGCCGGTGCGCAGCGTCCCGCGGGATGGAGGCACCGCCGGTCCCCTGCCTCAAAAGCCGCCAGTGCCGCGCCCCCACTCCCCGTCCGTCCTCACCTTGTCGCTACCCGCTTCTTCCTCCTCCTCCTCCTCTTCTTCCTCCTCCTCCCGCTCGGCAGCCGCCCTCCGCCGCCGCCGCGCCGACATCGCGGGAGCGCAGCGCCGAGCCGGCGGGGAGCGAGAGCAGCCGGGGCCGCGGTCGGGACGGGGAGGGCGCGGAGGCCGCGCCGCGGAGCCCGCCCGCCGCCTCTCCCTCCTCCTCCTCCTCCTGCTGCTGGGAGCACGGCGCTATCCCCGCCACCGGGGAGGCGGCGCTCCGGCTGCGGACGCGGCTGGCGGGGCGCGGCCGGACCCGGCGCCCCCGGGAGCGGAGCAGCGCCGCATCCCCGGCAGGGGCGGAGCGGTGCGGGTGGTGTCGCCCAGGTGAGCCCTGCGCTCCGCCCACGCCGCTGGCACCGCCCCGGGAAGGGCGGTCACCGGCCCGGCCCGCGATGCTCCCGGCCCGGTGCCCTCCGGGGCTGCGGCGGTGGGCACACGCACAGTCCCGCATCGCGGCCGTAGGGCTCCGGGTTGTTCCCCCCTGGGTGCCGGCAATCAGGCACGGCGGTGACATCCCCTGGGAGACCGGGGCAGGCATCTCCACGCCTCCTTGGTCTCCTTGTCAGCGCCCGTGGACGCCCGTGCCGCAGCGCACGGGGGCATCGCTGGGTGTCTGGGAATGCTTTGCTTCCTCCTGCGGTGCTCATGCCCACCTACTCTATGTCCATTTATAAAGGCAGGTGCGGTGCTTGGCTCGTCCCTGCCCCACCATGCCATGCGCCCTTGCCGGGTATGGTGCCACCAGCCTGTACAGCAACGAAACACAGCTGCCTACGAGCTCACAGTCAAGAAAAATATCCTACAAGGCCAATTACACGTGCTGAATTTCTGAAGCTGCCCTATTACAGTGCTTGTGCCTACTCTCAGCCTGGCCGTGGCAATATCTGGCTGCCCTGGAGGATTCCTGTAAAGACATTAAGTCTAGATGTCACTTCAGTGTCCACACACTGGTTTACTGTGCCTGCAAACACAGGGCCAGCAACCTCTTCCTAGGCATTGTCTAACCGCTTCTGCTGTCATTTATATTATCCATATGGTGACTGGTTTCACCACGCTTCACGGGTCTTATTTCATTATTTAGTTTTATTATGTAAACAACCTTATTATTATGTCCCTCCAAAGTATTCTTGGCATGTTTTTAATGTAAATGCCATGGTGCAGGAAGTTAGATGACATGCTGTGAATGGACACAGATTACAGTACTGGTAAACCGACTCCAATCTTGGTGCTGAATAGCATGGACTCTCTGGTATTCAGGAAGAACAGCCACTTCTGTGAAAGGTTTTGCCTGTGCACTGCTGAGATCCAATGCCAGGACAGGTCACAGAGGCACAGTTTTTGGCACTGGATCCCTTATGGACAACAGTGACAGCACCAGCCCACTGCAGTTCAATGGTATGGCCATACGGCCTGGACTCTCCAGCACCTGACTCTTGCTAAGTATGAATTTAATGTATTTCTTCATAAGCAAATTATTTTTTGGGGGAAATTTTGTTGGAAGATCTCAGCTCTTCTTCCTCTGAATATGAGAGGGTGGGAAACAGTTCTCCAGCAGGTAAGAAACCTAAACCATGCAAGGTGAGCAGAGTGGACCCCCATGGATAATGAGGCATCATTTCCACTCCCTCCTCTTTCAGTATGTTTCTCCTATGGAGTTTTCCCTTGTGAAGGTTTCTCCAGCAAAGCTCTCAGAAGAAAGCCATTTCCCTTACTTCAAGCACAAGATGTGGACTTACCCTGTTGGTCCTGCAAATGGGAGAGCTTTCTAGGGGAAAGCATAAACATTTATTTCCTCCACGCAGAGAAAAAAAGGTTTGTCTGGTGTCTCCAGCTTTGCCACCCATGGTGGCTGCAGCATGTGGAACAGACCTCCAGGCTTTTCCCTGGCATGCAGGTCCCACACATGGGTCAGTAGCCTGGGTTAGGATGGACACCAACTGGTTGACATCCACCACGGAGCAGCTGAGTCTGGATGAAGAAGTGCATGCCTTGTTACAGCCCTTTCTGGTAAACCTGTCCTGAAAAATACAGGGCTGAGAATGAGTAGGTGCTATGCTTTTGCCACAGAAAAGGTTTTACTGTGGTTGACAGGACAGAGACTATGCTTCAATACATGCATAAAGATCATTAAGGATATCTTTACATCCCATACAGAAGAAGAGTAAGAGCCTCCATTTCTCCTACATCTTTGCTCCATCCTTAACCTAAACAGTGAAGGGGGAAAGAATTCCCCTAGAAAATCTCAGAGAAAAAGAAAAAACAAAACAACTGTTTAATAAATGGTGTGATGAAAGAAAGTAACAACAATGGCAAAGAAGGAAAAGATGAAGTACACAGAACATATTAATGAGCAGAGGCAAAGCAAGTACAAGAAGATGAGTCACTGCATATAGGCAGCAAGCAATGAACAACTGGTGACAGTGGGGTGAGGGAGTAAGCAATCTTCTGGGCAGGGCTACTGGGAGAGAGAGAATTAAAAACAAGGACCAGGTCCCAGCAGGATCAGGTGGCAATCCAGCCCTTAGCTTCACTCCTTCTCTCTCCCGGCCAGGTGTTCCTGCTGTGGCCATGCACCTTTCCACCCATGAAGTGCTCAGAAAGGCAAGGAGGGACAGCAAAAATAGCTATATCACAGCAAAGGTTTTCAAGCCTCTCCAGCTCAGAGGACAGAAGCAAGGGGTTCCCAGAAGAACTGTGGGGCAGGGGGCTTAGGGGTCAAGCAGAGGGTGGGAGTGGGGTTGTGGTGCTTCTCAGCTGCAGCACCTTGCAGTCATGGGAGCCCAGTACATCTCTTGAATTGAATCTGGTTAGACTGGTTGGATGGGAATTTTCCAAGTCAACACCCTGTTACTCAGGTTCCTTTGGGGCAAGTAACTACACTGTCTGGAATGTATATCACTTCTTAAAACGTTGTGACCATGTGTGGTTTCACAACATGTGGGAGAAACTTTCACGTTCTCTGTGGACAAAGGTGTCAGCATGTTAACCACTGACTTTTCTGATATGCAAATATTGTCACCTCTCTTGGAGGGATTTCAGTATCTTCATGCTTGAGATCTCAGAAGTTTTTGCAGCTCTGTCTTGCCTTTGCTTTCTCCTTGTATTCTCACATGAATTTAGTGGCTCAAAGCTACCAGTAAGCAACCCAAACCTCAGCTACCTACACAACACTATCTGCGCAGCAAAGCCCCTAACAAGCACATACCTGCACTTCCCCCAGCTGCCCAAAGTTAAGACAGATGACCTGCCTTCGCCGTGCAACCCCCTGCCCTGCAGTCCAGTTATCCACAGCAGGCAGATCTTCCTTGCCTTCTGCCTGCTGAGCCAGGAGCTGCCTCTCTGCTGTGTGCCTCGACCTACGTACAGGAGGAGGAGTTCTCTGCGGGCAGACACAAAACTAGAGCCCTGACATTAAAACAGTTATATAAGCCCTTACACAAGCTGCACACAGCCTCCAGACAGAAAGGCAGCCAGCATGGGGCTGCTGTTGTCTCCACTGAAAAGCCCTTGCATGGGAGAGAAGCAGAGCAGAGCTGCTTTGTAGCTGCTGCAGCAGAAGGGAATGTAAGGAGCTGGTTCCCTGTCTGCTCAGATGCTGAGGAACAGAAAATATCTGACTCAAAATGTGTTGGAAAGAATGGCTCATCTGCAGTTGTAACACTGAGGATCCCTATTGCTGGCAGTCTCAGAAACACAAGTGGTTTGCAGGTTTTGGGGCTTTTTAAAATGGATTACTACTAATGCACAGAAATGAGACAAGTGGAAAATATCAATACTGACTGGTCAGCATAGATAGCAGTGTCAAGCCATGTCAACAACAGTTCATATCCCCTTAGAAAATATTAATCATGCATGACATTGTAATGTGCTGCTTTTAACAAATTTATAATCTCTTTTATATCCTTAGATCATTATAAAGAAGATAACACCAAGCCAGAAAGAAGCAGAGGGAACAGTGATACAACAGCCTCCAATCAGGCTGTGTGTTTGTTCTCCAAAGCACAAGACTAGCTATTAATACCCTGTGCTCCCCTGACAAAACAAAGAGCTGCAAAACACTGCCTGGTGCTGCCTTGAGACGGCGTATGGGAGCAGGGCATGGGAGCCCAGGTGCTCAGGATATGCTCAAAGCTGAAATTCCAGGTCAGAAGCTCATTATTTCACAACTTGTGCACTCTGAGATGAATCCTGCTGCAGCTTTAAGCACTAGACACAGTTTCTGATAAAAAAGGAAATTTGTACTGGAATAAAAGCTTGTATGAGTAAATAAAGAGGCTGCTTTTCCCCTTTTAAATGAAAACCCACATGAGCTCTAATACTGCCTTGGTGGGTTTAACACCAGGTCAAAAGGCAGTGATGCATTGGCAAGGCATCCTGAATAGAGCATACATATCTATATGTAATTTAAATCCACTGACAGTACTGAGTTGTTCTTTTATGTTTAGTTAATATGTCATGTAATCTGTTTACATTTGCTAGTCTGGCATAAAAACATCATAGTCTGTGGTATTTGTGGTCGATTATTTGCTTATTAGTTGTACATTTGGACTTTATAAAATAGGCCACTTGTATGCCAGAAAAAACAAATCAACAAAACAAACAGACCTCATTATTTCCAAGTTATGCATAAAGTCTGAGGAACATAATCTAGTGACCGCTGTGAAAGCTCTGGCAGCAGAAACCTTTGCCCCAGGCAGCTGTCACCTTCTGTTTGGTCCAAGTGACTGAATATTGCACAGCTACTGAGTTATTCTTGATCCTTTCTTCCTACCACAATCCCAGGGATGCTCCTTCTTTCTCCAAAAATAAAGAAGAAAGGGTTTATATGTGATGGTTGCTTGGCAAGCTGCTGCTGTTTTCATATTAGATGTGAAATAAATTCTTGAACTTGTTGAGGCTGCCTGAACTTGCCACGAATCTGCAACACACCTTTCCTGTGCAATTTCACATGCACTGTATGCTATATTATCCATACAGAGCCTTTATTTTCATACAAACCTCTGTTTGGAATACCATAATTTATCATCTTACAACTCTTCACTGCTGACAGGAGTGCCTTTTGTAAGGAGCTGTGGGCACAGAAAAAGGTGGAGGCAAGCCTGATGAGGAAACAGACTGATGCCAGGGGTAGAGACTATACATTTGCAACTCCAGCTGGGAAAGGGTGAAGGGGTAATAACTGGATTGTTTAAAAGGACTAACGGCACCACTCTGTCAAAAAACAAGTGACTGCCAGAGAGAAAAGAGGAGCTGGCTTCATTCTAGACAAGTCCCATGAAATGTAGCACTGACAGAATCAGCTGTTCTCCTACAAATTCAGTCTAAAGTATTTGGAAAACCTAGATTCCTCTGTGTGTGCTTTGGGTAGGACTGAAGAACAAACTAGTCTTAACAAAGTTTTATAAGATGATTTTAAAAAGGCCTCACTAGATGCACAATAGTTTCTTCAGATGACCCCACAGGTGGGACTACTGCACAGTAGCTCACCAGCACCTTCAGACTGGTGGAGACTCAGGTGGTGCTGGGACACCTGATCCCTCACAGGAGAAGGCTGGGAGCCCTAAACAACAGGCTGCAGCAGGCACGGCAGGAGAGAGGAAGAGATCAGTTGCCTCCTACATGGCTTCCATCACTCTCTCTGACAAAACCTCCTTGAGAGGAGAAACTTGCCCAAACAAACTCATTGTGTCCAGTGCACTTCCCAGCAGTTTCACTGGAGGTGGACACCATTTATGTTAACATATATACGGTTGGCACCAGCCTTAACACTGCAAGTACCTTTGACTTACAGCTAGCTGTAAGAGAGAATCCTTTCTGTATGATGCCAAGGGAACTGTGCTTGTGCCCAGACTCTTCAGTATCAGGTCATTCTGGTTTGTTCTATGTAACTGAGCAGACCACAAAGCTCTCTGACAGCTAGGCTATCAGGGAATGGGCTTTCCTACCACACTGCAAACAATCCTCATTTTGTCCTGTGGCAAGTGACAAGTGCTCCCCCACATGCCAAATATGAGGCTGAGCCCTGGTCCCATCAATGGGTATTTGGCATCTTCTTATGCCAAGACAAAACTGTTTGGCAGTTTCAACAACATCTCCCATTCTCAGGTCAGAGCAATGCTTCCATGTGAAGTATTTACTGTTTACTTGATTTGTGGTGCACTGAGCACAGATTGCACTTGTCTCTGTTTTCTGTCAGTGGATTTGCTCCCCCTTCCCCCCTTTTTATACTGCTTTCAAGAAGTTTTATGTCATTTCATTTAACTGAACTCTAGTATTACCCACCCTATTACATTTGAATTCGTATGAAAAGTTCATCTAAGGTATGAGCAGTCATATCATCATTGATTTTTAGCAGTTTATGAAATATCACTCTGTTTTGCCAGCAATACCATCTTACTATCTTATCTCAAGGGACAGGAGGAGCATTATGGCATACTTGGAGTGTATTTTATAAGTGGTGAGCAGCCGACAGGATGCAATTAAGCCAAGTATTGCAGTCACGGTCTGGAAAGGTTGCCCTGTAAAGTCTTGGTTTGCTGCCATTTTGTTGTGGTCATCTTCAGAGTGAAGTACATCCTGTACTTTAAAAAAGGTGTTCCTGCATATTCACTTAGGTGAGTTCTCTGAAAGTTATCTTCCCAGGGTATAGTCATAAAGATACACTAGAAATTACTGGTTAGCCCTCTGACACCTTTGCCATCTTTCTCCAAATGCTATGGATGGAAACTTTGTTACACAAGATCCTGAGCTCTTTACTGGGGGAATACATGTTGAGAGAAGTGTTTTCCCCTTACCTAAATAGCTAAAAAAATGTGAACTTTGAAAGACAGAGACTTGTGGCCTCTACTGTTTTTTAAGATTCCAGGCTTGTGGTTGAAAGCCTCTCAGCAAATCTCAACTAGAGACTTCTGGATGTATGCCACAGCACTCCTGTTCCAGATCTCGCTTCTCCCTAAGTCACCAGCCCATGCAGGGGCAGCTCTCAGCAAATTCTACTTATGCCTCTTTTTCTTACCTGAAGGTGCCAAATTTATTGGGAAAGCACTTGATCCTGGACAGCTTCTTCTAGAGACTTGCTCTCTGTGCTAAAAGGGCCAAGGCATCTGGGATCAATTAGAGTGTTCCCCAGCCCCCAAAGCCCACAGCTGACTGTCTGCCTCAATCATGGTGAAGGAGGGTTTGGTAATACCAGAAGGATTGAGTTCTGGTTGCCCAAAAGAGGCACCGGTTCTGCTTCTTAGCATTTTTAGCTCTCTCTGGGGCTCTGATCAAACCGGCCAGGCCCCAGACAGGTACTGCCAGAAAATCAGGAACCAAAAAGGGAATGGAAAGAAACCACAGCAAGTGGCTTTCTACTGCTTCTACTGTGTGCCAGACAGGTGCCTGCTTACCTGGAGCCTGCAGTGCAAAGCCAAAGCAATACAAAGTGCAGAACTGTATCTTCAGGCTCAGTCACTCTTTGATCCAGGGTTTTCTACATGTAATTGCAAACCAAAGAAATTCCTTGTTTGCAACACAAGAAGACTCACATTCAGCCAGCTGCTGTATCAACACAGTGCTTTCTGAACATCATCCTTCATGCCCTTATGACAGCCAACCAAAGCTAGTACTGGAAGAAGTTACCTGGGTATCTTACTGCAGCCAAGCATTCCCTGTTGCCCTGTCTCTACTGCTGCTAGAGTTTCATGCAAGCTGCAGAACATGACTTGACTTCACTGGTTATGAGAGATGAAAAGGAAAACCTGAACATGAGCAGAGTAGGAGCTGGCAGAGGTGACTGAAACATCTGTAGAAAAATTACAGTTTCCTTTGTGGGACAAGAAATGGCAGTATCCGTTATCCCAGGAGTCTTTGGCAATGCTGCAGAAAACTGAGGTGAGAACTGGGGTTCAAACTGTCACAGTAGGAAATTGCCCCTTCTGGATGCAGGTATTTTGGTGGTCTATATTTCCTATCCTTCATTAGAGAGAGGAAAGCATGGGGAAAAAAACCAAAACCTTGAACAGTCCATTTCTCCTAAGGACTCAGCTTATTACAGGAAAGTCTGACCATCGGTCTTCCTGCTTCCTCAGCAGCTCCCAGGCTCCTCAGCATTCTCTCTGCCTTCTACCTCACACCTCTGGAGAGCAGGTCCAACCACTCTGTGCTTCCCTGCACAGGGCCAGCATGTGAGGCACTTCATCCTCTCACCTAGAGAATGGAGTTGAGCTTGGCAGAAGCCACCACATCCCCTGAAGCCTCTAAAGTGCCACTCAGCCTATGGCATAGTGCTCACAATTCCCATGACAAAACCCCATGCTGTTGCTGAGGTCAGTAAGGTGACCTGGAGTCTGCAGGGCTGGAAGGTGCCATGCTTCAGTGGGGTAGAAGGAAGTAATTTCTTCCCGATGTTCAATGTGCTGCCAGGCTGCTCTGCTCCAGAAAGTTCTACCAAATGCAGTTGTGAAGGCTCCAACACTGGTCCCATCCCTGGAGATGCGCTTGCCCCTTCCATTACAGCACAGCAGCCTCTGCTGGCACAGGGCAGGCAGAAGCATCATGTGCTTCATGATTATACAAATAGATTTGTGTCCTCCTTTACCATCTTCTAACAAAGTTACAAAGGAAACAGCCAGACTCTGTGCAGGTCATGAGGTGTTCAGGTTTTGTGGTAGTGGGAAGGAGAGCACAGGGTCTGCCCAGCTGCTCTGCTGGGGTAGGGGACTGACCATGGTAGCACCTAGTGACTCCCCTCAATGTTTATCCATGTACTGAGACTAACCAACCACTTGTTCTCTTGTGAATGGTTGTGCCAGGCCAGAAACAGCATGGATGAGGCAACAGGACCTTGCTGAGCTTGCCTGGGTTCAGAGAAGTGAGACAAGGGGCTCGGGGCAAGGGAAGATCAGTGGGACCCGAGTGCATTACAGTGACTAAGCAAAGAGCTTAGGGGTAACAATTCAGAAAAAGCCCTTTGTTGTGATAAAATCCCGTGATAAAATCTCTGTAGGCAAGTCCAGGTGTATTACTCGGCAGGCTGTAAGAGGGAAGCCGAAAGCATCAAGCTCCCACCTTGTTCCTCATGCCCTTCCCAGGACAGCCGGGTGCTTGAGATGGTCCTTGCCTCTGCTAGGGAAGACAGGGAGGACCTGCCTTGCCCTGCGGACACAGCGCTGTGGTTTTCAGCCGCCGGCCGGGGAGCGCCCCTCGCTAGGTGGAGCTGCCGGAGCGAGCACGGCAGCCCCGGGAACCGGCCCCAGGAACGAGCCCCGGGATCACAGCGGGCTCCCCAAGCCGCTCCGAGTCCCAGTCCTGATCCTGGAGGGAGCTGGAACTCCTGACAAGCCCGATGTCCCGCGACTTGTTTCGGTTGCACTGACACTGAAACGGAGCAAACAAGGTCTTTCCTTAAACGAAGTCGTGCTAGGGAGTGTACCGCTCTCAGTTATTTTTCCATCATTTGGTCTGCATCTGCTAATCAATGCGTCCCTGTCAGCCTTCGATGTGATGAAAAATGCTGAAATACGATTTTCTAAAAATCATAAAAATATGCACATAATGATAGTCACTGCCACCGTTTTCTCCCTCCCACCCCCACTTAGATAATCAATTTAACGATTTCCGGTTCCCTGACACTGGACCACCCTGTGCCAACAATTCCTAAGCTCTCTCTGCTGATTTCCATGGGGGGCTGCTTAAAGATCGATAACACCGATGGCCAGCCGTACATATATTTGTGAAATACAGAGTGAGAGAAACGATATAAAAGCTCCAGCTATGCCAGTTAAATTTCCATACATTTTTGCTGTTAATGTGAAACCAAAGTAAAGCCAGACATTATTCTTAGCTGTACAGCAGAGATGGCTATCCACATCAAGAAAATGCTCACGTGGATGCCAGAGTAGTGCCTGGACCCACACCCAACAATTGCAGCTGTGGGGACAGTCACTGTCCTACACATGCTTGGGAGCCTCAACTGGCCAGCTGGGGCTGGGGTATGACAGATGAACTTCTGTTATATCTAAACCGGTATTTTTATCCACACCTCATATGCACTTACTCTGCACAGTGGGAATTTTCTGTGCAGCAATGCACAATGGAAGGGAAATGGAAGGTAACTTTGGAATGATGGCACCTTCACAGCCCTTAGGCAAAGATCAAAGAGGAAGATGGAGCACCAGTGCTTCTTGTCCCTGCTGTTACACATCTAACTGACACTTTGCCATGATTGCTCATAGCAGGTTTCTAAAACAGTTTCCTTGGCTGTGTCTGATCAGTCATGTGCATCTAGTCTTCACAGAGTTCCCTAAGCCCACCTCAAAATGGAGCAGGACACTCAAAATCAATCATGCAGAAGACTGAGGTGTGCATAGACATCAGTCCCCAGCAGTGCTGCTCCCATTTCCAGGGGAAAGAAGGGCCACCTCCACCACAAGAACTTCAGTCTTTAGCAAGTACGTGGTTAGAGGGAAATGAATGTCCTGTCTGAATTCTGTGTCACATTATGAGCACATTTATGCTGTCTGCAGCTCTCCATAGCACCACACAGGCATAGACAAACATGGCAATGCTGAGAAATCTGTTGTTCACTAATTAGTTAGGATAAAAGCAGAACTGGTAATCACTACTGCCATATGGCTATTGTTAGCAAGGCTTCAGAGCTAGGTTGCCAGCAGAGTGGTGGGTGCACCTGCAGAAGAGCCCTCAGACCACATTAAATAGTTTTATGATGTTTCCACACCGTATTGTAATGGCAGAGTTGGTGACAGACTTTGGAGACGTACACCGGACAAACTTCAGGTAAGGCTTGTCCTGTCATGAAGGGAGCATGCAGTGAGGGCAGAGCCTGAGTAGGGCACAGGTGTGGGCGTGGGAGAAGGGCTTGGAGCAGGACTGCGCCAGGAATGGTTTCTGGTGAACCTGTGAATCCCGGAGGGGTACTCGGCACTTGTAATCCTCTCCTCGTGGTTTTCCCCCAGCAGGGGTCAGGCTGAACCAACGATCGCAAATCAAAAGTAAAAATAACTACTCTGTTTCAGCAGCAAGTATTTTCAATGCTCCAGAAAGGAAAAAAATATTTTGCCTTACTGAGGATATGGAAAATACTTGCACTTTTCATTTAAGAAAAGCAAAAGAAATATTGGAATAGGAACAGAGGTCACTGCAAGCAGCAGCCTGAAACATCCTCCGCTTTACGGCTGTTTTTAAAAGGCAATGACCGGGTCCTGTTTCCACTCAGTCTCAGCCTCTGCTCCCAGTTACTCTGCATACACTTCACTGTAAATGGCATGAGAAATTCGGATAGGATGTGGGGACCACAGCGTTAGCGCAGCAAAGTAACAGGAGCGTGTCCTCAAAAGTGACTGGAAGCCCTCGGGGAAGGCAGAGCTCACAACATCCGACACCGCCTGAAAAAGGAAAGCTGCTACTCGCAGAAACAATTCCTGCGCGGTCAGAACAAGTAAGTAATCAGTCCTGGGAAGACGACTCCAGTACAGTCCCAGCTAGAGCTGGCAGCATTTCATAGCTTTTGGCACTCTGAAGAGCAAACCAGGGAACCTGCAGTGGGGTCACCTGCGAAGTGATGCCTCTGACTTTCGCTGTCATTAGAGATCTGCAGGCAGACACTCTGGGACAAGAATGCTAAAAAGCAGGTGAGATGTACCCGAAGGCCCGGCTCCTGAAAATTTTTCTGGCCAGCTTTGTCTCAGTTTATCGTCTAGTAAGAGGACACAGAGGATGGCATTTCATGTGTGGAATTTTAATGATAATTTTATTATATTTTAGTGCATTACTGGCGTGGGATTTTGTAGTCTTACAAGAAATTTCCGTTTCCACATCTCCATTAAATGTCTGATTCATTTTCTTGGCTCGTGGTAATGCCTCAAGCTACATCACTAAAGCATCAGCGCTCTGTATTAGATAAATATAAGACCACGTCTGATTAGCCTATTAACTATTTTTAATTAGCTTTTAGTGTTCTTCATATATTCCGTGTTTTTGAGGAAGCAGAAAGAGAATGAAAGCAGTACTATAGAGATGTATAGAGCTATCATATGGACGGAGATTGTTCATCATCATTGGCAGCAATTCTGCTATAGGGAATCTTGCAACAACATCACAATTTCCCTGCTAGAGTGAATGCCATAATGGACACATTTGTGGAGTGAAATATGGTCAAGGTAGAAAAAATTTAAATCTTTATAGCTTTTTTATGCTCTGTCTTCCTTTTTGGTAATCAGATCTTGATTAAGAGTTGGAATTAACACCCAGAAGAACATTACCCTTTCCTGGCTCAGTTCCTTTCCACCCTGTAAGGCAGGCAACAAATGATTCAGAGGCTTTACAGTACTGCTACAACAAAAAGGTGTCTAAATATCTATCCATCACTTTAGGAAAGTAACTGACTGCTTCCTTGCAATGAGGAACATACAGTAAAGGCAAAATATTTTATTTGTTAAATAAAGCGACTACCTGATTTAATTGATACAGACCCCTCTCCCAGTCCCAGTGACTTATCGGGGCAAAAGCCGGGCAGCGTTCGGGTCCCTGTTCCCCCTGTTGGAGGGCTGGGAGAGCTCTGTGTAGGAGAGAGCCAGCGCTCCCTCGGAGGCAGCACCCCTCGCACAGTTGGACCCCGCGGGCGGCGCGGCGCACTAAGATCAGCGCGGGTCCTGTTTCATCACTTTAAAGAACATCTGACCCTGCGATGTCAAAGCACTTCGGACATTTTAATTTAGTTGTTCTCGTGATTTGGTTGGGGTTTTTTAGTTTCTTGGAGTTTTTTCCTCCGTTCAAATATGCTGGGACCATTCCGGCCAAGGTGAATTTCAGACGCACAGCTGCTCCAGCACTCGTACTTCCTACGCCTCGAACGAGCAAGCACATAACTACAGCTTTTTCTGACAACTCTTCTGACATCATTCATACCTCCTCTTCGCTTCCGGTGTTTCCACCGCACCTCACCCCCTCCCTGCGGCCAGCCCCTGCCCCTCGCTGACCAGGACCCCACCGCCGAGGGCTCGGTGGGCTGCCTCCCCGAGGCCCAGCGGGCTTTGGGCAGGAGTTACCCTCTTCTCGTGGCTTTGCCTCCTCCGGACCGCTGCCCGCCCCAGCTTCTCGCTGTCCCGGCCCGGCCGTTCGCTCCCCCTCTCCGCCCGCACCTCCCCGCTCGCCCGGAGGCTTCTCTCTCCTTCATTATTTGACCTGGTAGTTGCTTTATCTGCAGAGGTGAAGTGCTTGCGATGAGCCCCTGTGAAACAGGCGAAACGCAGCCGGGCACTGCTGAGCAGCGGGTCCGGCCAGTAACACCGTCTGCTCCAGGAGTAGTTTGACTGCGGCGTTTTCAGGCTGCGGTTTGCTCACCCCGTTAATGAAGTTTGTTGCCGGGTTGGGTTTCACCCCCACAGTTGCCTGGGATGCTCACGGAGCCCCCCACCCGCTGCTCAGATGCTGAGCGTCACGGTACAGCCCCTGGCTGTCCCCCTGAGTAACTTTGCCTGGTTACAGACTAGGGAAAACAGAAACCGAGTGTGGAAAATGAATTAAATATTGATATTTTCGAATATTTCTGAGTGACAGTTATGAAAGACAGAGAGGAGGTAATGCTGACGGCTGCTTTTGGATACGTTCTTCTTGCACGGGCAGCCCTATGGGAGCCAACCAACCTACGATGTTATTTTAAAAAAAAAAAAAAAAAAAAAAAAAAAAGAATTTTGCCCGAGGCGATCCCCAAATAAACACTCGTTTGTTCAAGATGCCATCCGTTCCTTAGAGTAGGAAAGGAGGAGAAGCGTTTGTGCGGGAGGGATCGTTTTGTTTTGCCTTCCCTAGAGAACAAGCTCAGAGGTGCCGGGCCACGAACTCCCGCACGAGCCGGGAAGGAGATGCAGTGCGACTAGAACGGGCGGTGCCGCTGCCCACGGGCAGAGGTCGGGGCTGGTCCCGCAACCCCCGCAGGACAGCACTGCGGGCTCAGGCCCCGGTTCCCCCGCTACCAGCGCAGACCTGCGGCCGAATCTGCCGCCGCCTGCGCCTGGCAGAACTCCCTCGGGACGCTCCGAGAAGGGAGGCAGCCGTGGCGACGGAGCGGGGGGCCTGTCGCTGCACCGTCTCTTCTGCAGGAGAGAGGAAAAGCGGCTTCCCTGAGTGCTGGACACGTAGCGGGCCCGCCCCGCGCCTGCCTCAGCACTTCCAAACCAGGTTCAATATTTCTCCCCTCTCCCTAATTCAAATGCAAATGGTCGCTTTCAGAGGCAGGCTCTCCGCTCCCCACTCCCGCTGCCTGAGCCGATCCTCTGCGCACCCGGGACTGCGGGGCTGCCTTGGCCGAGAGCTCGCTGGCTCCACTGAAACCGGCAGGAAAGGACGTTGTTCGGTCTTAGTTTTAGAATATTTGAGAAGTGACCCAAGGACCAAGGAAAAAAAAAGAAACCACAAAATTTAAAATAAATCAATCTCAGAGGCTTAACTCGAGCTTCCCGGAGGTGCCTTTCATGTGGCTGTGCCAAAGTTAAGGCGAGGGAAGGTCCTGCCCTGTGTGCCCTTTCCTCAAGTGTCCTTTCCCCGCACCTTTGTAAATCAGACTAAAAGAATTCCGAGCAATAAGGGACTATTTAGAAATAGAAGGAAACACCGTGGCAGGCAGAGGATCAACACGCTTCCACTTCAGCTAAGATTTATTTTTAAAACATTGAATTTCCACACGGTTCCCTTTTTCCACCCGCGAGGAAATAGAGTTCCCCACAGGTACAAGCACTGGGGCACAGACAGCACAGGGTAAAAACTGTTTAGGGCGATTTTGCGACACTCTTCTTTCCGCGGAATACTCTTTAGGAGCCGCGGGGAATTTTTTTGCCTTCTAGCCTTAGGAGACAGGAATACCTGCGAGCAGCCGGGAGCGCTGGGGACAAGTGTCTAGGGCACTCATTATAGCTGACCTCGGGTGTACAACACCGGGCAGGGGCCGGGCAGGAGGGGCCGGGGCCCGGCGGGACAAGCACAGGCTTCCACCGTGCCGTGGGTTCAGAGAGGACCCCCGCGGGTCCAGAAGCGTTCGGGAAGAGTCGTGTCGGCCCGCACCAGCCGCATCCCAGGGAGATGCCGGGGCAGGCCCGGCCCGGCCGGGACTCGAGCAACTCCACTCCTTGGAGTCGTTTTCAGGGCACAGAGGCACAGAGAGAAAGGGAGGAGGGAGGAAGAAAAGAACGAAAAGGGAAAGAAGGAAGCAAGGAAGGAAGGAAAGAAGAAAGAAGGAGTGATATGAATAAATAAAAAAAGGGGGGGAAAGCAGAGAAATACAGAGCGAAAAATTATCTGAGAGAAGGGAAAGAAAAAGAAAGGGAGAGAGAAAGGGAAAAAGGAAAACGAAACGAGAAAGGGAAAAGTAATAAAAGTAGAAAAATGAAAATAAAGTAAAATAAAACTTGAAAGGAAAGGGAAAAGGAAAAAGCAAAAGCAAAGGGAAAGCAAGAAAGAAAATTAAAAATAAGAGGAAATAAGGGAAAGGAAAAAGGAAAAGAAAGAGGAGAAGAAAAAAGAGAGGAAAAGGGAAAAGAAAAGAGGAAAGGAAAAATGAAGGGACGAGGGAAAGGAAAGAGAACAAAAAGGAGACGAGAAAAAGTGAAGAGAAGAGAGAAGAGGGGAAAACAACAGAAAGGGCAGGAGATGAGAGGGGAGCCCGGCGCTCCCGAAGTTGGCGGCAGGGCGGGCGCGGCGCGGCACGGGTGGGCAGGGCCGGCCCCCGCCCCGCCCCCGCCCCGCCGCCGCCGCCGCCGCCGCGCCCGCTGCCGGCCGAGCCCCCGCTAAAGGAGGCAGGGAGCGGGGCGGCGCGGCAGTGCGCCCCGAGCCGCGCCCGCAGCCCCGACAGCCAGCCAGCCAGCCCGCCAGCCAGCCAGCCAGCGGGAGCCGCGCCGGGAGGGATGCGGG
>JAWWEU010000125.1:12723720-12846042 GCA_035583155.1 Acropternis orthonyx | reverse complement strand
CGGCCCGGCGGCGGCGGCGCGGGGATGCTGGCTCTGGGGCAGATGGACGGCGCGCCCCGGCAGGGAGCCTTCCTGCTGGGCAGCCCGCCGCTGGCCGCCCTGCACAGCATGGCCGAGATGAAGGCGCCGCTGTACCCCGCGTACCCCCTGCCCGCCGGGCCCGCCTCCTCCTCCTCCTCCTCCGCCTCGCCCGCCTCCGCCTCGCCCTCGCCGCCGCTCGGTTCCCCCGGCCTCAAGGCGCCCACCGCGGCCGCGGGCGGGCTCTCGGCGCTGGGCACGGCCCCGCCGCAGCTCTCGGCCGCCACCCCGCACGGCATCAACGACATCCTCAGCCGGCCCTCCATGCCCCTGCCGGGCGCCGCGCTCGCCTCTCCCTCGCCCTCCGCTTCCTCGGCGGCGCCCGCCGGGCTGCTGGCAGGGCTGCCCCGCTTCGGCAGCCTCAGCCCCCCGCCTCCGCCGCCGCCCGCGCTCTACTTCAGCCCTGGGGCCGCCGCCGCCGCCGCCGCCGTGGCCGCCGGGCGCTACCCCAAGCCGCTGGCCGAGCTGCCCGGCCGGACGCCCATCTTCTGGCCGGGGGTGATGCAGAGCCCGCCCTGGAGGGACGCCCGCCTTGCCTGCGCCCCCCGTGAGTACCCAGCGTCGTGGGGCACGGTGGGGAGCGGACCTGAGGAGCCACACCGGGAGTCCAGTCCCGGTGCTGGGGAGGACCCGCGCCCCGGCACCGCGGCGAGACCCTCCTGGCCCCCGGCGCCGGGCCCGGCCGTGACCGAGGGTGCTTGGCTTTGCCTCGCTTTCTTTTGTTTTCGTTTCTTAAGTTCTCTTTGCTTTCCCCGTCCCCTCGGTCGGCGCGAAACCCCGTAATGTGTCGGTTATCGCAGGCGAAAAGCGTAGCCCTCCCGGGGGAAGGGAGGCTGCTGCCGCCGCCCCCACAAGGGTACTCTGGGACCGGGAGTGGGTTTAGGGGCGCGCGCAAACTTTTCCCCGAGCTGGACTTTCTCTTACCACCCGCTCGCACCGGCTGCGGCTTCTTTAGCAAACAATAGCGTTTGCCCGCTCGGATTTTGGCTCCTTAAAGGAAAAATAATAACGGGGAGCTGGGAGGCCAGAGCTGCCGCCTTGCCGAGGCAGCGGTTTCGTTACAGATCCTCCCCCGCGGAGAGACACCCCCCCATCCCCCGGGGCCGCTTGAGAGCGAAGCGCTTTCCCAAATCCGTAGATTAACGTGTCTGTCCCTGCCTTCCCTTTCTCTCCCCCCTCCCTTCGCCAGATCAAGGCTCAATTTTGCTGGATAAGGACGGGAAGAGAAAACATACCAGACCCACTTTTTCTGGCCAGCAGATTTTCGCTCTGGAAAAGACTTTCGAGCAGACGAAATACCTGGCGGGCCCGGAGCGAGCCCGGCTGGCCTATTCCCTGGGGATGACGGAGAGCCAAGTCAAGGTGAGAGCAGCGGCTCACGCACGAAGTGGTGCGGGGCTGGGGGAGAGGGGAAACAAAAGGGTCCCGCCGCGGAGACGGGGTCGGTCTGGGTCGGCCAGAGATGCTGCGGGCCGGGGCGGCCGAGCCCGCGGGAACACGGAGAGGGCTTCCCCGGCACCTACCGGCACTTCGGCCCTTACTGCCTTACTGCGGGGCCGACGAGATTATTTTAAAACGTATTAAAAACAAACAAACAAAAAGAACCAAATAAACCCAAGCAAGACTGAGAAGCCCGGTGCGTGTAGTGTGAACGCCATGGGGGTGGCCAGAGCGCTGGGAAAGCCGAGGGAAGAGTGATGTTGGGGTGTTGAGCTGTCGCTCCCGCGTTTTGGTTAAACTCCAAGGCTTTGGGCAAAGTGGAGGTGGGAGATGTCGGGAGACCGGGCTGAGATCCACGGGAACGTGCAGGGAGGCGTTTGCTCGGTGGACTCGGCCAGAGGGGCCCCTCGGCGGTGCCCACGCTTTCAGTCTGATCCGCAGACTCTCCTTTGTCACTGCAAATACGTCCCAATGGCTGCGAATAAATTATTGCAGCTTCTACAATGAATATACCTCCCTTCTGTGGCAGTGCCCTGCCCGAGAGTAAATAAATCTGGCGGGGCAGGGGTGCTGCGCAAAGAATTAGCCCCAAGTGTGTGTTTCCCGGCCCTAGGCGGGATGGCAGGGAGCGCCCCGGGCCCATTACGGGGACGGGTGTCTCCGTGTGCCGGGAACGCGGTGTGGCGGGGTTCAGCTGCCTTTCGTCGGTGGGGGGAATCGTGTGACCGGAGGGGAAGCGGGAGTCGCTACAGCACGCTGGGGATGGGGACGCGCCGGGCAGCGGGGTGGGAGCGGCCCGGTCCGACCCGACCCGGGTGGCAGTGCCGATGATGGTGATGGTGGCGGCGGGGGCAGGTCTGGTTCCAGAACCGACGGACCAAGTGGCGGAAGAAGCACGCAGCGGAGATGGCGACGGCAAAGAAGAAGCAGGACTCGGAGACGGAGCGGCTGAAGGGGGCCTCGGAGAACGAGGAGGAGGACGACGACTACAACAAGCCCCTGGACCCCAATTCGGACGACGAGAAGATAACGCAGTTGCTGAAGAAACATAAGCCGGGGGGCGGCGGGCTGCTGTTGCACCCCACCGAGGGGGAGGCCTCCGTCTAACCCACTCCTCCCGCCGCCGCTTTCGGAGATGTACAGATCTATTTTTCTAGACTCTACGGGCCCGGGAGGAGGACAAGCCGGAGAGGGGAGCAGAGAGGACTGCGGGAAGCGGGCCCCAGCGGGCGTGCCCGTCCCCCGGCACCGCGCGTTGTTGTAGGGTGGGGGGCGGCGGGGGCCGCCCCGCTCCCGGTGGTGCGGCGGCCGCGTCTTGCCGTCCCTGTGTAAATAAACCGTGAGTCACCGCGACCATAGGTGTTCCTTACTGTGAATATTTAAAATGTAAAATACCTTCTTTTTTTTGTACAGCAGGGGCCGGGGGCGCCGCCGCCCCGCCCGCGCAGCGCTCCCCGGCACCGGGGACACCCCCGGAGCCCCCAGGAGGCGGCAGCGGGGCCGCCGAGGAAAAAGCCGGCGGTCCCTCCCTCGGGCCGCAATTGCAGCGGCCCCATGTGCTATTTATTAGTATTTTTGAAACACTTTCTGTTGCGGTCGTCGTGCGGGGGAGGGGGAGGGAGGGCGAAGGGACAGAGTTTGCTTTCATTTACACCGTTTCCAATCAACCGCGTGTTGAAAAAAGTAGCTGGTGGGAATTGTCACAACCACTGTCAGTCAAAATATAAAATTCACTTAGTTGCTGTATTTGAATTTAAAGTGTGTTTTCTTTTGTATCATACGGAATACTATAGAATGTAAATTGTTTTCTTTTTTTTAAAGCTAATAACGATGATATATCGTGATACAGCATCTTAACATTTATTAATTTATATTAAAAATAATTCGGTTTGTAAAGAGAAGAAAAGCCTTTTGCAAGACCAGTTAAATGTAATGCACTTTCTGTTAAAAAACAAAACAAAACAACCAACAAAACGATAAATCAATTAAACCAGTTTAAAGACGTCTGCTGCATTCACTAAAGGGTACAGATAATCTCATCTCATTAGAGAATAAATAAGGAAACCACGGTACAGGGGGAGGGAAAAAAAAGAAAAGAAAATTTTCAAGATCTTTTGTTCAGTCTTAGGGGGCGGAGGGTTTTTTTTTTTTGTTGGTGGGTTGGTTTTGCCTTTTTTTTTTTTTTTTTTTTTTTTTTTTAATTTTAGAATGAAAGTTGTCCACTTTGCTGTGGAGGTTCAAGAAGGATACAAATAAAATAAGCCCTGGCTCTTTCGGGGACATGAGCGGGCAGGCACTTTCCACCCGGCCACTGGAGCCGTTCAGTTCAGCCTAAATTAGACTGTTTAAACTTTTTGAGGGGCGGCCGATGCAGGCTTTTATTAACAGTGGAGTGTTACCCTTATTATGGGAAAGAGACCGCTTTCCAAGAAGATAACAGTGAATAAAATAAGAGCCCGGCTAAAGGTCTAGAACAAATAGACACAATACCAGAACAACTGGTTTAAATTGAAACTCCTTATGTGACGCGATCATTTCCATATCTAAACAATCCAGAAACAATCGGTTTGCTTTCCTTTTTTTTTTTTTTCCCCCCTCCCAAGGATCAGCAGAGCAAACAGAATCGCTGACATGAGAGAGAAAAGGGCTAGCTATTCTGGACTAAAATAAATAAATAAATAAGAATACTATTTGAGAATAATTTTCTAAATGGGGAAAAGCAAGCAAACAACAACAAAAAAAGTGGAGCAGGGTTTTATTCCTCTTTCGGCTTAGACAATGCCGAGGCCGGGAGGAGGGAGCTAGCTCTGCGCTATGCGGCTGACTCGACGCTGCTGCCTGGGCTCTCCCGGGCAGAGATGCCAGGATCTGCTCATCGCCCACCGACCCTCCCACCCCCACCCCACACCTTTCCCCACTCGTCGTAAAAGCAGGAAGGGAAAGCCGGGGCGTTTCCAGGAGTGCTGGCCGGTCCATGTTTGCTCTCGCCGCTACGATTTTACCCGCGGGTTTTGCGAGGTCGCGGGAAAGAAATCAAAATACCCGCGGGGTCGGGATCACAGAGGGGGGACCGGCCGCTGCCGGCTGGAGTCCGACTGGGGGTCCCCGCCGGGCTGGGGTCCCCCGCACGCCCACCGCGGTCACCCCGCCGGCCCCGGTCCTGCCCTCCCGTGTTGCCCCCGGGCTGCCGCGAGTGCCGCCCGCCCCGGCGCTCCCCGTCCCCTTTTCCAGTTGACTGCAGTACCAACTGAGGCTTTCCAGTTAATTTACTTCTGCACAGAGACCCAGCTGGCCACCAGTTGCAGTTGGCACCGCCAAAGTGGAATCGCAGGGAAAAGAGCCCAGCGCTGCCCGCTTGGTTAGGCTGGTTTTGTCTGGGGCGCTGGAGGAAAGAGCAGGGGATTCACATGAGCTCACGGCCCCCCTTTTCGGGGCATGTTTTGGAGCCAAAGCCGGCTGGCCTCCCTCTCCTCCAGGAAAGGACTTTTTAGGAAGAGATTCAATAGCTAACCCAGGGACCGCTGCCACGGACATCGCGGTGAACAATTAGAAGACAAAATGTCAGCGGGTTTCACGGGGCGTGAGGTGCTCCCTGAGTGCGGGGGCCCGGCCGGGACCAGCCACAATTTCAGTTCAGTCCTTCAAACAGGCAGGAGTTTGTTGCGTGACTCTGTAAACTCCCGGATAACGACATTAAAAAAGTACTGCACAACCATGTCTGTAGGGAAGAGGGGCCATCAGAGCCGCTCCCCGGCAGCCGCCACGCACTCGGGCTTGGGCCGAAACCCCCGCGGGGAGAAAGCGGCCGCGCACACTCGTGGGTAGAGGCGGGCGCCGGCTGCACTGCCGCGGAGCGAGGCGGGCGGTCCCTGCCTGCGTGGGGAGAGACCACCACAGGCCAGTCCCGACAGCTCCCTTCACAAACAGCTTTTGGCTTTTCCTTCTTTCTGTCATAGAGCCCTTGGGTTTAAACTCCATTCCCTTCGGCGTGTGTGTGAGCGGGATTTCCAGGCTCAGCGGAAATAAAGGCGGCTGTTTCTGGGATTTCCCTGAGCAGGGGAAATAGAAGCGGCTGTTTCTAAGTTTACTCTGCCTCGTTGGCTGCTATATGCCTTCTCTGGGGTGCAAGAAGGTACCGCGGGAGAAATTCCTGGCTGCCCAATCCCAGGGTGCTCAAAGCATCCCCCCTGCTTTTCCAACGCCGCTGCTTTGCCGAGCTACTTCTCAACGGGAACCCGCTGCGGTCCCTCTCCAGCCCCACTGAGCATCACCACGGGCGGAGGAAAAACTTTTTCCCCCCTCGCAGAAGCGCCGCAGGAGCAGGACCCGCTCCGTGCCCTGCAACTGCCGTGGGCACCGAGGGGCTGTGTGGAGGTATTGAGGAAGGGAGACAGGGAAGGCATGGGAAGGAAACAGGGCGCCAGGGGCTACTCTACTTCCGTACCCACTTCTGGCCGGCAGTTGCTTGCGTGTGGGAAACATGAATATGGATGCGAGACATGTGGACGCGGGCAGGATCCACACTGTCGTGCCACAGGGTTCGGAGGCAGCCAGCTCGGCCTTCGCCCCGGGGGATACGGCTTGCTCCGGGTGCAGGAGCGGCCGCAGGAAGGGGGGAAGGAAGAGCTCTACCCCCGCGGGATAATGACGTGGCCGCTAGTCTCGGGGCATGTGCGCTGGCGGAGGGGAGGAGGGGGGGATGCCAGTCAGTACGCCACTGTCACCCGGCCCCTGACAGGCCCTACACCAGCGCTGTCACAGCCCCGAGGCCTTCGGGCTCGCTCATCCCGACTGCAACTCCCACCCAGAGCCCTCGGAGGAGACAGCAGGCAAGGCAATGCCTACACCCTGCTAGAGGGATGCTCGGAGTGGCAGTCATGCCGGGACAGAGAGACAATTTCAGCTATCAATAACCTCTCCCACTCTTCCTCTCACGTGTGGTCTCCTGAAATCTCGTTATCGCTCATCACTTCTCAGTGCTATTAATTTGCAACGCTTCTCATATCACGTTTTCCCTTCGCTCTCCCTCCTTTTGCCGCCCTGAACTTGTTTCGTGCAAGACTCTCGTTTTATCCCTGCCAGCCGCCCCGAGGCTTTGCTTTCGGCACCCCTTCCTCTGGAACACGAGTCGTCCCGCACCCACAGAACCCGGGTTTTATTTAAAATGCGGGTGATGGACTTTCATAACCGGGCTGGCTCCCACGAGTCCCTTCTCGTATCGAGGCCGCTGGGAAAGAGGCACCGGCGCCTGCTGCGGGATCCCTCGTTCAGAGCTGGCGCCGCTGCCCTCAAATTAAAAAAGTAAGATGAACTGCTCCATCCTAATTGCAGCTCCTCCTTTACCTTCTGCACCGGCAGGTATTTCCCAGATACATGTTTCTGGTAGCGCTTGCCAGCTGTCTCGAACAGCGGTTACAAGTCTCAGTGAGGGACGCAAACATCTGCCGGGGACCGGGAGGCGGGCGGGCGGGGCTGCCGCGGGGGTAGCGGGCACCCAGCACCGCACCCGCACCGCACCCGCACCACACCCAGGGGCCCGGCAGCGGCTCCGCGCTCCAGCAGACGTGATGGATAAGAATAAAGATACGGATACAACGACAGCGCTCCGCTCCGCATCCCCCGGGGGTCAACCCCAGCCCGGGGCTGCTGGAGGCGCTTGGCGGGGCCGGTCGGTGTCCCCGCTGCCCTGCGGGGCCGGCGGGCTGCGGGGAGTGCCTGGCACTGCCCCCGCGGCAATAACCCGCTTCCGCGCACCCAAGTGCATCCCTGTAATAACGTCCTCGATCATTTATTAAAAGTCGTGTCAAGCGAGCCCATATAATTCATCTTTATGCAAATACATCAATGTCAAGCCATTAGTGTATTGCTTGGGTTTTTTATTAAAGTGCATTCTTTTTAATTCAGCCCGGTAAAATACGAGCTCTATTGCTCAAGAATTATAGCAACTATTAGAGTAACATATGGGCAACATGCACTCAGAAAATAAAAATCAACAGATAAAGTGGCAGGGTCACAACGGGGAGCAAACACTTAACAAAATGGCAGCGGGGTAATAGATTTTCCTCCCTCGCCCCCGGCGCTGGGGTGTCAGGAGGAGCCCGCCGGCGCGATCGTGGGGCGGCCCTGTCCAGAGCCCGGAGCCATCCCCATCCAGCCCCGGCTCCAGGCCCTTCCCCGATCACCTTCCTCCCCGGGGCTGCAGGAGCGCAGCCCTGCCCCACCGACACGCACCTCTGCGCCCCCTCCCCGCTCCCCCCAACTCTGTCCCGGATTTAATGAGAGAGTTGTCCACATCCTCATCACCCCAGCATGGTAATTGAGCAGATCTATTAACTTGTTACACTAGATTTGTTTAAAGAGACTATTACACAGTCATTTAATCAATTTGTTACACTGGAGGTCCTGACTTATGAGACACTTGCCGTATGATTCCTTAATGACTGAATTAATTTGTTTTAATAAAACCAACATTGTGTACAAGCACATTTCGAGAAATGTAATTTTGGAGACGGAACAGTCCAATGCTTCATCTGATTAAGTCTTTTCTATGGTTTATCAAAGTCGGGAGTTGCCGTCATAAACTGCGTGTATGGGGTATTTTTCTTCTTTATAGCGTCATTAATTTAATATGGATCATTAGTTCTTTATACACATGCATGTTCTGACAAATGTACCCAATGAATAATGCACCTAATGTGTTTGGGCTCAAATGCATCACGCCATAAACAGAAACTGCAGCAATATAAATAAAAATAAACAATAATAACAACAATTAATATCTCAGGCGCCCTGTTCCCTCCCGTCCGGCTGCGCTCCGGGCCGGCTTCGGGACGGAGGAGCCGGGGCTGTCTCGACGCCCCCCCCATCAGACTGGGCTCACGGCGGCGGTAGCGCGGATAGGTTTACGGTAAATTAACGCTATCCCGAGAGCAGACGTAGGACAAGAAAATCGGTTTTGCTCCTGATGGAAACTGACGTGCGTGGAATAAGTGTAAATAAACACGAGGGTCCCCAAGAAAAGGAACTTGATGGTATCGATTATGTAAAATAATCGCCGCATTACAAATGTTAATGTACTATGGTAATGTACTGCAAACAGCCGGCGTGTTGAGGGCCGGCTTTAGCGCAGGGGAAGGAAGAAGCAGGCTGGAGAAACGCCTCGAGAACCGGGGCGATCGCATCAATATCGACAGCATTAACGACAGTAATACCGCTATAGCGGTGGGGAGAGCGACGGCCCCACGCGGGGCACCCACGGGCTCAGCGGGACCCCCCCGCCCAGCCGGGACCACCGGGGCCGGCCGGGAGACAGTGATGCTGCTGGTGATGCAGCCACGCGAACCACACGCGGGGTCGTGCAGGACTCCGAGAGCCAAAACCATTTCAGTACAGAACGTCCCAACGCCTTAATATCCATCAGAAGAAGCACCTGAACAGATTGTTTTCGTCTAAATTCTTGTATATTGCCTCTGAAATTCTTCTCCCTGACAGTGTTTTTGGGTTTTTTTTTTCTTTTTTTTTTTTTTTTTTTAAAGTAATTTCCATCAGCGACCTTGCGTTCCAGCAATTCAACCAGGCATCTACTGCTTCTTAGACATAGGGCGTGTATTTCTCGGACCCCAGTGGAATGTCAATCTCACCCCTAAACGTGAGACTCCTGATACACCGGCCACTGGGTGAGCAGCCACCTGCCTCGCACCTTCCTCTGAAAACACTGACCCCAGATACAGAGCCCACCCAGCAGCATTATTTTCCACACTGTGAAATTTTGCACATAGCAGAACTTATAATGAAAACTCGAAGACTCTTACTGTTTGAGAAAGTAAAACGAGATGTTGAAAACACATGTTCAAAGCCGTTTTTCATCCTCCTCACAGTGTTTCTCGCAGATAGGCTGCCCTTTATCTTCAGAGCTACATCTTCTATCCCCTTTATAAATGCAGGCTGCACATGCACCAGCAATGTGTGCAGTAGGTGTATTTAAGTAAATGGATTCGACCTTTTGCCCATTTTAACAGATGCTGCTCCTGATCACCCCAAAAATCTTGTTTAAAGTTAACAACATTAAGCATTGGAGGTCACAAGGCCAATTCAAGGTCATTTTAATTCTGGCTAAAGGTTAATTAGATCACTGCATTAAAGCAAAAATAGACTATACTCAACTTTAATGAGGACAGACAGGTTTTTTTATATACCTTTTAACTGCTCCCTTTATGATAAGGATATAGGCTATGTATCAGAGAAGAAATCTTGCTGTCAGTTCAACAAATCAAGTTACAGGAGCTCCTCTGCCTTTACACTGGTAAGATATAAATACAGTGTTTCATCCATTTTAATTCCTTTTTTTTTTTTTTTTTTTTAGTTTTTTGTTTTGTTTTGTTTTTGGGTTTTTTTGTTTGTTTGTTTTTGTTTTTGTTTGTGAGATTGCCTTCTAGGTTTCCTGGTATTCTTTCCCCTGGACTCACAGAGAATCCAGGATTGCTCTGTTCCACTTTGAGGAACGCTGGCCTCAAGGTCCAAATGTGCGTGGTGGAGGTGTGATCACAGAGGCCACTAGAACTCATAGACAGCAAGGCACTTTCCTGGGAATGATATTGCCAACTCACAGAGCCAGCAAGCCTCATTTGAAAAACTTGACAATACTGTGCTTTTGAGCACTGAACTAAATGGGAAGGTAGTTTCCAATCTGGGAAGTGTTACTGAGCTTTCATAGTACTTTGCACTCTGTGCTGTGACAAATCCAAAAATTCTTGAAGAGTTTATTTAAAAAATAAATGCAGATAAAAGAGATCATGGAAGTGAGAGATCCTGGTTCAAGTCTCATTATCCCTTCTGAGGAAAAGCAAAGACTTCTACGTATGTCTTTTTCCCATGCAACTTTCTGCCACTGGACTGCAGGCTGCTCTGGACTTCTCTCTGGATGGAGCTGTTCAGCTTTGAGCCAGTAGCAACATCAAAGCTGAGCAATGAGGCCAGATACCTCTTCTTGTTAGGGACATATCATTGTTGATGGGCCTCTAGCTAATCATGACTCCTATCCCTTGTTTCTTCCCAAACTGGGTATATAATTCTAATTTCCTTCAGAGAAATTTTCTAGGGGAGAATGTAATCCAAATTATGGTTTCTAGATGAAAATTGTGGCTTAATAGATTTTTTTTTTTCCCCAGCAAAAACCTGTATTGTTATTAAAATTCCTAATCAGCTCAACATTTAAAATCTAACCATAGCATCAAGCTAGACATAAGGAAGGGTTTGTATTTATTATTACACTACAGGTATAGGATGAATCACTGCCATGATGGTCTGACTTACATTCCCAATATGATCAGCCCACCAGAACAATTGCTCAAGACCACCAAGGTTGGACATACTGTAAATCTCCCACTCTGACTTGCAATGGGAGCATGACTGGAGTCACCAGGAAAGGCCAGTCATCCCAGGGCTGAGAGATACAGAGACACAACAAGGTGTTGGAGAACCAGGCAAGTCACTAGCAGGAAAGAAGTGAAGAAGAGCAAGATGTGGAGCTTATGTGCCAGACAGAACAATGAAAAACATGAGCTACCAGTTCACAGCACCTAGTCACTAATGCCATTTTCATCTTAAAAGCAGGGAGTGTGAATGGTGCAATAATACCTAGTGAGGTACCCACAAAAGAAAGTCTGAAAATAGTCCCTTTCTCACATACTTCTGAGTGCCAAAAAGATCTACTGAAATTAGGATCGAGTTGTTGGTTATTTATGATCAGTGAAAGGGCTACATTTATTGGATAATTTATTAATAATGAATAATTCAACCAGTTTTATATGGAAGAGTTTCATTTGCTTGGACTGTTCACTTGAGACACAGTGAGGCTGAATCACTACACATTTTTCAGAGAGTCTTCACTTCCTAAATTTGTTTCTTCTGTTACTTAAGTTACAACACAACCACCAAATTCAAAGCTATTTTATCTTTTTTTTTTTTTTTTTTTGATCTTGATACAGTGATTTCAAACACTCACATCTTCCAGATCACGACATAAGACATCAGTAGGAGAAAGAATTGCTCTTGTAGCATATTTGGGGTCTGTCCTGTATTTTTAAATGCATTACTTTATTCAAATATTATTATTCTCGGTATAGGCTGCTGGACTCCTGCTACCACTGCATGCCACACCATTGTTTCCTTGTGCTCTCCTCCCACAACCACTCTGAGACTCTCATCTCACCCTGAGACTGCTCACACAGCCTGCAACTGTCTGTGTGCAGACGCTTTACAGGTCAGGGTTAGCTCCTGACTGGGCCAGTCAAATTCTTCCTCAATACTTCCATCAGGACTAATGCAAACAAGCACTTGCTCCGCTTTCTGTTTTCCCTGAAGTGCAGGTGATTCAGACACAAGATTGCACCCTCACTGGACTTTCCTTCCCCAGTCACCTTAGCTTATCAAGGAGCTCATTTCAATTTTGTTGGAGTTTGTTGGGGGGGGAGGGGATTACATTTTATTTAAATTATATGATGCCCACAGTCAATGGCCTGCTGGAAGAGGTGCTCTGTGGTCCATCTTCTTGCTTATGCCCTGAGGAGGTATCTACAGACGACTGTTACTTGCTTTCTTGGGTTTAAGGATTTTTCATATTACAAGATTTTCCAAAATCTAACTCCCACACTTAAATTAAAAAAATAATACTTGTAAGGGACAATTGTCAAATAAATAAATGACTAATCCAAGCAGTCATGAACCTGCTTCTCTGCTAGGAGAAACTATCCTTGCTTTGCCAGGTGACCCTTTGAGGACCTTTTCAAGTGTCTTTTCTCTACGCTGACAAGACCAGATACTCTAAAAATACCTTCCTGATTCCAAAGAAGTGTGTCTTCCATTGGAAAAGAAATATCCAGGTCTAATATATATATTTAAAATAGGTGTGTACGTAAAATAAACCCTTACCTATCTAGACGTATCCCTGTAAGCATCTTTATTTGAATAGCTGTTAATCACTGACATTCCCCAAGGAGGCCACCAGAAAGAATGTCAGGGGCCCTGCTCATAACCCAGCTGAATACCTGACTATTTTAAGGTACTCTGGAGCTGCATGAATCAGAAAGAAAACAGCTCCCCCTACCCATTTTATTAGAAGGCAATAAAATCTGGTGGTGTCTCATTAAATTTAATGAGCCTTCATAAAATAACCATTACACTGTGGAGGTAATGAAAAGAATAACTATGATGGTTAGTAAATAAACCAGCAAGGGTGATACTATTAGATGTACCAGACACCTACCAGGTATCAAACAGGTAAATGACTCTCAGACACCTTACACCTCTTTGCACACATTGATATATTCTTCTACATCAGGTTTGAGGAATGTCTTTCCCCTCTTCCCATACGACATCAGCATGTTCGATGCAATGTCATTTGTTTTTATAGCGCTCGACCGCACGTGTAAAACCCTGAACAAATCAGTGCATGGAAAACCTTAAAAACTAGATGCAAATTTCCATCAGTGGCCATGGGTTTTGTGCCTCCCTGTTTATGAAGCTGCTTTTAAACTAGCCATCACTTCTGAAAGTGGCACTGCAGAAGTCTTTGGGGGAAAAAAAGAAAAATCCTCATTGGGTATAAATCATCACCATCCCATTCTGACATTTCCTGATCATGGTGACAGGTGCTGGCACTAAGATTTAAAAAGGTGGCCAGAAGTCCAAGTCTTTCTTACCTGGCTCATACATGCCCCAGAAATAAAAGAGTTAAGCTAATTACGGGATCAACCCCACTGTGAGTTTATGACTGCCAATAAAAAAACAAGAAGAGGGGCTGAGGAGGGACTAGCATAAAACTCCACAAGGTTGCTCTCGGAAACATGTTTTTTGCATTTCCCATTTCACCTGAAATGGCACAAGCAAAGATTTCATCACAGTGGGATTACTCACAGGAGCAAAGAAGTATCTAACCTGCAGGTTTGTTTTTATGTCCATGCTTCCTTCTGGCATTCCTTTTGCTCCTACTTAGGTCAGCCATGGATTATTACTACTTTAGTTGCTAAATAGACATTACATGCAGATGGGATGTGTCGGAGATATATTACAATATCTGCAGTGTTTATTTCTGGATTTAATTGTGGAACCCAAATACAAATACTGACACTTAGAAAGGCTGTGAAATAACAGGGCAGAAGATGTACTCTCCCAAACAGACCATTTATTGAGAGATGACTATTTTCCTGAAATGCAGAACTTTCACCTCCTGAAGGACTTTAAACATTTCCTTCCCTTTTGGGATGCATCATGTACAAAACTGGACTGTAAGATTCGTAATTTTTGTTTACTGCTATATTCTGTTCCCTGAAAAAAGTCACAGTGACCAACTTGTCAGATTTCTCTGAGTCCAGAGATCTCATACTGCACTATGAAGCTCAGGGGCAACAGAAGCAATTACTGTGGAAGCCATGTTCAAAACACTGCACTAGATCTTATTTCCCACCTTTTCTTGGCTGCTTCTCTGCTGCCCCAGGTAAAGGGGATACAAACCTTCCCTTGCTTGCTGTTTTGCTGCTCCCTTACCCACAAAAAAGATGAGCAGAGCTGGACTGTCCCTTGGTCCTGCTCTCTCTGCACACTTGCATCTCTACTCCTCGCTTGCAGACTCAACACAGGAGTACAGCACCATGCTCCTCTATGAGAGGACACCTTCTAAAGTGGTCTTGCCAACAAGCCCTCTGGCTCACCCAAGAGCCATTTCTTAGCAATTTACAGTCATTATTGTTATATTATGATAGAGGCAGTGCAATTTTTGTTGAATTATAAATATTGCAGATCTATTTCCCCCCCGCCCCAGCAGTTCCCAAAGACATGTAAACCCACAGTGTGATTGCTCCCTAATCTAGCTGACGTGATGAAATGGTGCCAAAACTCTCATTGAAATTTCATTAGCATATTCATGAGTCGCACTTTTGCAGTGTTGCAGAAACAACACAAATTGGTTTGTGAATTGTGAACTCCCCCTTCTTTGCCGTCATCACCATCTTTTTCTTCAGAATCACAAATTGTGGATTAGCAAGGCAAGTGTGCTTGGGTAACTTTGGGACTCAACTATTGAAGTTTGTTAATGTACCTCTCTGGTTTTCACCGAAGTTTCCCCCTTGCACATCGGTGTGCATGTTCCCTGTTAACGGAGAAGTGAGAAGCTGAAGGGTTTCTGGATCTGCCTTTCTGGCCAACCTGCTTCACTACCACAGCTCCTTTTCCTCACCAAAACCAGGAATAACCACGCTACTTGCAAAAAGAATTTAAATGCAATGGGCACAGCCAGTTCCAATTTTCAGATGAAAGGTACTGAAGAACAGCCACTCGGCAGCCTTGGCAGGTGTAGATGTCTGTATTGGTCACCCACTCCACTATATGGGTGGAAGGATGCTACAGGGGGCTGTGATCTCCCTGAGGCTTGGATGCTGTAATCCTGTTCCTTAGAGAGGGCTAAGTGTTTGCAGGTGACAGCGCAGCCCCTGCCTTGTGCCGAGTCGCTCTGGCAGTGCAGTCACTGAAGCACAGTGGAGTGCAGAACCCACTCCCGGTGCAAATGCACCTGCAGCTGAATTTCACAATAAGCCAGCAGCTTTAAAATACGTTCCACTTTAACTAAACATCCAAAGAGACCTGTTCACTAACTTAGCACCGGCTGCAATTACATCTCTTACAGGGAAATCACTCTTGTATCCATGAGATGTTACTCTGTTGCTGCATCAAGAAGAGCTCCGCAGCTCCACAGTGGTGAGAAGGGGAGCTGGGAATGCTGCCTCTGGGAGGTTTCTCACAGCTCACAGTCTTCTGTGCAAACCAAACCTTTTAGGAACTCAGAATGTGAAATACATTTGAAATGGCAGACTTTCACATGGAACTTGATTTAATTTTTCTGTGGAAAGATCACTTTAGACTTGCATTGTTCACATGAAATAATGAAACATTACTGATTTAATTAGAGCTCAGTTTTTCAGTCTGTGCTTTCTGTATTGTTGAAATTGCATTTAGCATAGGACAAAACTATCAATAGATAAAGCAATTTAAAAGACACAGCCATATAATATATTCTCTTCCCCTTTTCTTTTGCTAGTTTCAATTCATTGCTCAATTTAAGTATGGAAATAATGTTTGTCAAAGATTTCCTGACACATGAATTCAAGCCAAAAAAAAAAAAAAAAAAAAAAAAAAAAGGAAGGCAGAGAAAGATATGAAAAAATATCAGGGGACCTCCTGCTTGTACTCCTAACCCATTTATGGTACAATATACAGATAATCCAATCTACTGCTGAAAACAAGGTTTGTGCAGTTATGCTCCACTACTTCACAATGCTTCACTTAAAACTTGATAGTTTTCTCATATTTTCTTTCTCCTTGAACTGACAAAGTGGATTGGGCAGGTCTTAGCTGACAGAAATAGCTGTTGCCTCCTGAGCACTAGCTCTCAGAGGTTTTACATGGAGGCTGTGAATTCAATTTAGGGAAAACAGGGGGTCGGGTTGGTGAGATCACCGCATGTCCCTGAGAGCAGGGCAGGGCAGCAAGCCTCACTGCTGGGCCCCAGAGTGGGACAGGCATAGGTCAGCAGTCTGACAGCCAGGATCCACTCAGAATCACAGAATGGATCAGGTTGGAAGGGAC
Source organism: Acropternis orthonyx (assembly GCA_035583155.1). Lineage (NCBI taxonomy): Eukaryota > Metazoa > Chordata > Aves > Passeriformes > Rhinocryptidae > Acropternis > Acropternis orthonyx. Next base: position 12,829,887 of record JAWWEU010000125.1, on the reverse strand, counting down.
CACAGTGGGTCATCTGGTCCAACCTCCTGGCTCTTGCAAGGTCATCCTAGAGCACATTACACAGGATTGCATTCAGACGGTTCGTGGATATCTCCAGTGAAGGAGACTCCACACTGTCTCTGGGCAATCTCTTCCAGCACTCAGTCACTCACACAGTAAAGCATTTCTTCCTCATAGTCATGTAATTATCTCAGTTTCCTAGCACAAAGCACATTGTGTCCCAGTTTGAGGCACACGGGATGAAAACTGAAAAGTCCCACTAACTTTACCAGCATAATGTGAATTGTGAAGTGATTCCACAGGATGACTAAAAACTCCAGGATGTGAAATCCTTGGAAATTTACACTCTTGATTCAAGAGTACAATCTGCTCATAAAGAATATATTCTATAATGTCACTGCTGGAAAAGTTGGCTTGTTTAGACAATAATTTATCTTTATATAGATATTTGTGCAAGAATGATGGCACTAGTTGTGTTTCATTGCTACAGCCACAGGATTATTCTGTTGCCTCCTACAGGGACTAAGGGGAGCTTTCCCTAGAGTAAGGTTTTTTCATTGTCTTGTTTGCAGTAAAGAAGCCTTTTCAAGCAAGCTGACATCCACCCTTAAATTACTTTCCTGTGTAGAGTGTCTGTGCTGTATAGTAGGAGACTGCTTATTTCTCATATTGATTTACACAAGGCAGGATAGTGAACATACAATTAATTAATAGTTGACTTCATTGGAGGCCAGCTGTTAGCCCCATAATTTACAATGGAAACAGTTTCAGAATAAGAATAATTATACTTGTAGAAACTGTATTTCTAGGTTTGAAAGGTCAAATCCAGCTTCCACTAAGGTTCATAGAGACCCTAATGATCTGAAAATGATGCTACGTGCTGATGCATGCAGCCATGATTTTTACATCTGAGGGCAAGAATGACTTTTATGGGACATGTGACCCTTATCATAGGAACAGGTATTTTGCCCAGGCCAAATCAGAAATGGTACTGTAAAATCTGCACATCTCTCTCTAGCTTTGCTCGTGAAATACGTCGAATCCAACAAAGCTTTCTTTCAAAAAAACCATTGATGCCTAAGTTTAACTTCTACCTGAGTTCAGCATCTGCTTAGCTGCTTCTGCTTGCCTGCAAGGATGGCATTTGGGAGCACACCAGAGGAATGGTAACAGGAAACTCAGCAGTGCCAACCTCTGCCCAACCTGAGTTTCAAACACGCCTCTTTTTGCAGGAACAAAATTGAAGATACTTAAATAAGTGCTGTTCTGTTCAGGGACAATGAGTTACTCCAAAGAAGCAAAGTTTCTTCCTTTAACTTTTGCTTTTACAAGATCTAAGGGAAGTATTTCAAAGAATACTCAGGTCTTGATGTAAGCCACCCTGTCCTCCAGTTCTTCAGAATGCCCTCTGCCCAGCTCTGGACTCCAAGCCAAGGTGTGAGGGCCTGGGATGCACCACTGCTCGCTGCACAGTTATTTCCATAGGAAGGAACTGGACACATGAACCAGAAAGGTGCTCATGGGGAGTCCATTCAGACCCCAGTGCAGAGGCTTTTTTGCCCAGAAATATTCTGCCCTGTAAAAGCAGCATAGCAATTTTTCAGCTATCTCCCAGTTAGAGTTATCTATTTTTGAGTGTAACTGAAATTCCACCCAGATACAATATAAGTACTGTACTTTTGTGAAGGAACATAGCACTAATTACTGACTTTCATTAATCTTACATGTATTTTCCCATATATGAAATGAAATAATTAAATTTCAGAAGCTTTAGGCACATGCTTGCACACACATGCATTTGTATGCTAACAAAGATATTTATGTTCACATATACATACCTACATACATATATGCATAAGAAACAACGAGGAAAAAACCAGTAAGTGATTAACAAGCGCAGTAGAAACACCTAGGTGAACAAAGAATAGTGCCATGTGAACATCACCATGCTAACCCCAAACCAAGACACAAGGTCAGACTCAGACTCCAAAGCACTTTGTAAATATCAGCTGTTAACTGTAACCTACTACAACAGTTAAACAGTACTGTATTATGGTTTAGAGAGATGCAGGTAGATGAAAAGAGATTAAACACTGTGCTTCCAAAGGTGAGGATGTGAAGGCATGCTCTTCCAGCATGCTCTTCAAGCCCTCCTTGCAGAAGTAGACAAGTCAGAGACCTTGCTGAAAATACTGGGGATTCCTGTGCTACCTGCACAATGTAAACAAATACTAATTTCCCAACTATTAAACCAAGCTGTGCTGATTGGTTAATTTCTGGGCTACTAAGCTAAAACCATGCATACTTTCTACTGTTTCTGTTTAACTATAGTTTGTGTGTATGTGCCATGAAATAAATCCATGCAACAGAACTTAGTTTTGCAACTGACCAATTAATTTATTGACAGAGCCTTCCTCGATATATTGGGTCAGATATTAAACAGCATTTAATTTGCTGATGCCCTTGAAGCTAAAAATTCATCCTAGATGGCCACACACTAATACTTTCTCTATGTTTGGAACATGCTTTTCTCAGGCTCTGTGAACATGAGCACTACAAAGTAAAATGCTCTACACCGCAAATAAACTGGCCTCTGTTTCCAGGTCTGATAACCTAAAGGGTGACCATTACTTCACCCTTTCTTTTTCCTGGTGTGAAATACACTGTGGGGAATACTGAATAGAAGATAAGAGAAGAATGCACCTTTTGCAGGACCAAATGCCAACACTCTACACCTAGGAAATGAAATATGGCAGAGTTTCAGGGATTGGCAAAGAAAACTTAATGATCCCAAGTGACCTAACATACAAGCCTGTTCCTGTGCAGCTTTGCATTCCATGATTTTTAACATGAAAGATAAGATGCCTACATCTTCCTGAAGGACCTGTGATGCACAGCAGTGAGTTAAGGCCAGGCTTTGGTGTTCCCTGAAGCAGTTAGTTGTTTAAACAACTTCTTCACATGGCTATTTCTGAAGGCGGGCTGGGAAGAAGCTGAAGTCCTGCCAAGGAGGACTGAAGGAGCATCTGAAGATTTTTAGCCTTAATGTGGTAGACTCAAAAATCTTACAGGACATTTTGATCAGTGTCTGCACTTCATGTCTCACTCCAGCTAGGTTTGGACCCAGAGGACATTGTCTGGTTTGTCCACAGGCAGGCTGCCTTCAAGGACAGCATTTGTTATCAATGTTGGGGGAGATGTCTGTTCCCATTTGTCTGTACTTAGCATCAGCTCTTTTCAGTACTAAACTGACTGCAGGATTTCCCATCAGTTCAGACAGTTCTGACCAGACAGTTCACAGGGATGTGATCAGAGCATTCACTAATGCCCCATGGTTTGCACAGGAGAATTATGAACTCATTAGGGAAAATTCCAGCTTAACATTGCTTACACGGGATTTATGGCACGTGGTGCCAAGATTCGTGGCATCCAAACCTTTAGGGTCAGATTCAAATTGTAGATGCCTACAGTTCCCTTGTCTTCAGCAAGGGTCATCCACAAGCATGAACATGAGGCTCTGAACATGCAGCATCACTGAGCTTTGCAGTGACTAACAGGGGGTGGGGAGGGCAACCCAGCCTCACCATTTATGCACTAGAAAATACCAAACTACTAACAGTGGGGCTTATTTTGTCCTTGTCTGTTCTTCTGGTTTTGCTTTTACAAAAACGGATCACTCTTCACACAGCACTCAGCCCAAATCACCCAACTCCCTTGCCATGTTACCAGGCAGTGCTGAATATTGGCAGCAGCCTAAACGGCATCAGTGACCCACAGCAGAGGGAAACGCTTTGGGAGAATGGCTTCTCTCTAATATGTTTACCCTTTCTGTACGGGACTGAGAAATCCCTCCATTGACTTCAGCCTTCAGTACAGCTCAGGCAGGAGTTTAAAAGCCGAAGGATAACGAACTGGGCAAATCCCCTTTGGCTCTTGGGAGGGGTGACTGGGTGTTTACACGGGTGCTCTCTGCTGCTGAATGCCTGGATCCGGGGAGGCTGTGGGATAGCCAACAGAGCCAAGTGCAACAGTCAGAATAACAAACAGAGATTCCACAGGATTAAAAGAAAAGTTTCTCAGAGTTAATATTAGGATGAGCAGCACACTGGGTCACAGGCTGAATTAACCCAGAAAGAGTGGGGTAGGATTTTAAATAACTTTTCCAGTGCCTGACGACAGATAAATATCCTTTGAGCAAGAAAATGAGAGATGCTGTGGTTCTGTCTCTCCAAGTCAGCTGACTGACTTATAATAGAAAGGATTATTTTAAAATCATTAATCGTTATAATAATGATTATTTTATAATCATTAACAGTGAGAATGGGAGGATTAACAAAGGAAAGGAAGTTCTTTGCAAATGAGATTAATCACATAAACTCAAATCAAGAATTCCTGCACTCAAGTTCAAAGCCCGTGGCTCATTCCTTGGATATATTCATCTGGCTAATGTAAAGCAGATTTTTGTTTAGAAAAGTATGAGCCAAAAGCCGATGTTTTGATGCTTATGCTGCTATCCTTTATTTGGGAACTAGGTGTTTTCTCTGATGCTGGGATTATGCTACTTGCTCTTTCAGTGCTTTAGGTTCTTTACCGGTCTTGCTTCATATCTTACTTTGGGGATTCTGCATAATTTAAACAAACAAACAAACAAACAAGTGATGCAAGACTGCTTCCTCTCAGAAGCCCAGCCTCAGGTAGATGCATGGTTATTTTGGATAAGTCCTGCAATGGTAGAAGTGCCATTTTTCTCTAGCGAGGCAAAGACAATTCACAGCAGCGCAAGGCTCATTGCTGCGAGCCTCCCAGGTACACAATGTTGACATAAAGCGATAAAATTGCTCCAGTCACCCTGTTATCTATACTGCAGACAGATACACCTCTGCTCCTCTAGTGGCTATTAGATTCTAGTGGATAAACTTTACCAACCTAAAAGTAATTTTAATTTCTGTGGCCGTTACTCAGACAGTTGCACGATCACCTCCTGATCTTGGCAGCACTGCAAGAACCTTACATTCAACAGACGAACTAGAACAGCTTGTCTATGCACAAAATAGTTTTCCTGACCGTATTAGGCACAACATTTGCTTCTATATTGGGCTTGCTAACCCTCATGGAAAGCCCCGTGTGATTTCATCTGGTTGCCGCCAGCGGAGTCAGGCGAGAACTCTAAAGGACTCCACAGAAAGCACTCGATGGGACGGGATATCCGATTTGTCAACATCACCTCATGATATGCTGAAAGGGGAAACACTTCACACATTTCAACTACCCACATGCTGCATCCTCCTCCACTCCTCCCAGGGCCTCCCTCGCATGTTGGAGAGCAGAGCCCACAGCCCTGACTGTAGACTTGCCAGCTTCAGTCACGTGCTCTCCAGACCTGTTTTCTCATGACCAAGCCATGAGAAAAAGAGGTGAGATGAAGAAAAAGCAAAGATATCCAAGTAAAGCCAAACCTTATTGAAAACAATGTACAGCCTCAGAGGAATCAGAATTCTCTAAGTGTGAAAAGCAAGCAACGTGGACTCACCTCACCAGTGGGGAACCTGGTCTAGGACAGGGACTGGGAACTGAACCCCCGGCACTGGGAGAAGTGGAAGTGAAAAAAAAAACTGATAATGAATGAAATACTCAATATTTGGTCAAGAAAAACATTCTGTTCAATCCCACAAGATTTTTGATGGATCTTTTCTTATCTGCTGAAATATAAAATACCTTTGGTTTTGACTAATTCAAAATACACTTTTAATATCCTACAATGCAGAGGAATTAAAGGCAGGCCAGGTCCATAGTTTACTTACAACATTTAATCCTGCAAACACCCCTTCTGGAAGAAAAACTGAAGAGCAAAGTATTTTGCTCAGAACTTTGTGTTTCACTGTGTCAGATTCTTTGGGGTTCCTTGACTTATCTTTTACCATGAATTTGAACTGCTTGCAGGTGTACCAACATATACCCACAGATACACCATCAACACCCTTCACTTGGGCCAAAACTATTTCTGCTGTCTCCCTGTGAGCATCTGCTAAAGGACTAAAGCCAAATCATCCACTCTGGGTATGGAAAACTAAGTGCAAAGAACCTGACAAATGCAAATCTGGGGGCAGAGCATGGGAGAGAAGAGAGATTAGCAAGGTCATCAGCCCCTTTTGGGATCGTGCCACAGAGAGACACGGAGTGCTCAGTTCCCTGTCACTGAGACCAAGGGCAGCACAGGCAGGACATACTAATGAGAGCAGTAATGACCAGGAAGCTGCTGGCTGCGAGCTGAGCCGTGGATCATGCCGACAACGTGGGAGTTTTCCCTGTCTCGCTCTTCCTTTTCAAGATAGATTTTCTTCTGATCATTCAATTGTTGTTCATGTTACAGCATCAATGTTTCCCCTACAGATTTACAATTGATCAGGGAGTATTGCTCCCTCCTAACCCAGTGTTTTTATTTTTGCTCGGCATTCAACCTTTATCTTTGTGTATCTAAAGAGAAATACCTGAAAAATTTACTCATGGTTTCGTTAGTCTTGCTTGCTTGTTTTGTTTTCTCCCCTGGCAACAAAAGAGTTGTCAAAAGTAATGTTTATAATAATTTAACGGATTATTTGCTTATTAGATATTAATCATTCTGCTGTGCCTGGGGTCCATGCTGGTGCTCCTCTACTAGAACAGTGATTCTGATCTCAATTAGATTATGTCTCTCTCCTTTACCTCCCCATAAATCATTCCTGCAAACTGAAATTAACAGCTACTGGAGCGCATTAATAATCTGCCTCACACATTGGAAAATGCATTAGCCGGAACCCTCCCATCACTCTGACTGTTAAGCACATCATTTTGTTTATGAAATATAAACATTTCATGGAAGAGCTCTCCCACATTTCTCTGGGCCTTGTGACAGCTAAAATGATTGCCCACAATTGCCAGTCAGTCAAGCGCCCAAATAAAGTTTGTTTAAAGCCATGGCTCTGTGACTGCCCTATTTTCTCAGGCATTAAAAAACCCACGTTTAAAATAAAATTCCTCTTTATCTGGGAAGAAAGGAAAAAGAATAGCTGCATATCTGTCGGAGTTGTACGGAGACAGATGTGCAGTTTGCCAAAGCTCTGTGCTTTCAGTATTTGGTTTAGCTTCACATAGGAAGAAGCACTGTCAAATTCTTTGCAAAATAAAGCTCTAGAATAATGATTTTTTAGGATGATCTAATCAAAATGTTTCATTTCTGATAAAATGACATTTCGATCAGCATGCTGAGCAATGTTCCAACTTGCATTTTAAAAGCTCAGTATCTTATTGTAAAGTATGTTAAAATAAAATTTTAAAATCTCAAGAGTTTAATTTCAAAATTAAGTATGAATATGCAGTATGCAAAGAACATTGCAGAAGCATGTTATGACAACACTGGACTTTCTGGTGATTTTCTTGCAAAGCAAAAATCAGCCCATAGTTAAATTGCTTCCAAGCCACACAGCTCAGCAGCAATACTTCCACTCAGTGCCTCTTCCACACAGCCCCAGTGTTCAAATTTGCCTCCAGTCAGGACTTTGGATTTTTATTTCTCTCTTACATGCGCATCTGACACTGCAGGAATACAGACAGGCCTGTTCCTCCCTTTATCGGAGGGGGTAAATCCAAGGCTTTTTAAGGTCGTGGATTGTTTTCATTTGATCTTGGATTAGTTTGCACATCAATACAGTCAGTATCTTGAATATACTGATAACAACACTAGCTTAACCTCAAAGGTTTGATGCTCAGCCACTGATACAGTGAAGTCCACATAGACTAAATTAAGCAGCAAAACCCAGAGAATCTACCAATGAAACATAATACTAAATCTTATGGGGGTTTTAAATTGGCATATGCAGTTTACAAGGAATTTATCTCCATCTACTTGCAACAACAAAGCCAGGATAGCACCTTCTGTATAACATTAAAATGAAGACCTGTGTAAATGAAAACCTCACACCTGACTTCAGACAGAAGTCAGAGGTAGTACTTGAAGATAAGCAAAGGGATGGTATTGGCATCACCTTCATTTGCACCTTTGCCAAATTCTTGATCTGAAAAATGAACATTAATACTGTACTTAAAGCTCTGTATTAAAACAGGCACCTGTGACCACTTTCGCTGTCTGGGGGAACTGCTGTCCATATATTTTCTCATCTGTATCCAAGGAAGAAGGCTCAGACTGATCAAGCTTCTTGAAATGCATGTTTGGGCTTCTGGGGACGTGCTGCCCTCCTGAAAGCCAGGCATGTGCTTAAGCCCTTTGCTGGATCAGAGCTCATGTGAGTTCAGCTGTGCAGGTATTGGTATGAGAACAGAGTTTGTGGCTGTAAATTCCTGAGGGTACAGGCCGAGTCATTCTTGCTGGGCTGTGGTCATCTGTGCACTGATATACAACAAATAATTGTAATGAATGGTAGTATTTTTTAAATACAGGAATGAGCCTATTTAAGATTTAGCTGAGTTTTGTTTATTATTCTCAAAATGCATTTGCAGCATATAGAGTAATGTCTCCAGAGGGCTGTTCTGCCATAGAATACTATGCAACTCTCTATCAATAAATGACACAGCTTTTTATATGTTTTAAGTAAAAGAAATAATTGCTGCTCCTTGTGGAGTTAGGCAATTAATTGCCTAATTATTTTGTTAAGTGTCACTACTAAAAGAAAAACATTACTGGAGCTTTATGGGCAAATTCTCCTCTGAACCAAAGCTGAAATTCAGGGAAAGAGCATATATGCTGTATATCTGCACCCCATTGAAGTACTAAACTGCTAATAAAAATGCCTTTGACTTGTGGAAAACTAAATTTGTTTCTTCATCAGTAGCTTGGTCTAGTTTTTCCATGCTTATATTTTTGCTGGCTCGTCATATCTGATCTCTCCCCAGCTTGCTCCATGGTGCTGACATGTACTTAGGCAGAGCCAGGCTAGGAGAAAGGCAGAGCCAGGCTAGGGGAAACTTCTGCCACTCCCACTGTGCATTGATCTTTCATAAAGTACAGGGCCTTGGAGCCCCACAGTCCTCTGCACACACTGTAAAATATGTTTTGTGATGAGAAGCAGGAGTTGTAGCACCTGCAAGGTATATAAGCAGACAGCATCCTTCCTAGCCAAGATTTAATGCTGAAACCTGGAATTTGAGGATCATGTTAGTTTTACCACTACCCTGTATTGATGCTGTCTCATGGATCTCTCCCAAGTTGCCAAACTTCCTTTAATTGGGGGTGAAAAGGAAAGCATTGTCTGATCCTTCATGATTTCTGCCGGTGATGGCAGCAGGGGCCCATCAGCCTCCAGGCACTTAATTGCAAGTGCAAGTGAAAACTGCAAACTCCTGCTTTGAGTGCTGTCGTTCTTTCAGATAATACAGGTGACCTTTTTCACCCCATAAAAAAGGCTGGGATGAAGGAAAACAAAAGGGAATAGTGCTACCTTGACTTGAAGATATAGTCCCAGAGGAGCAAACCATGCCTCTGATGATGGTACAAACCCAGTCAGATGGGCACCAAGTGGCCCTGCCTGGAGCAGAAACCTGGGCAAGGACCTCTGGCAGCCCCATCCAGGTGTCTCCTTCTGTGGAAGGATTTTTCAGTGGCTGTGAGAAGAGATTCCTGTTGCTTTTGCCCCTTTTGTCAGAAAACGCAGTGTCAGGGTCACTTTGCATGGCCAGAACTGTATGTCTTCCCATCTGCTGAGGAAGACAGAGTTGAGGGTCCTGGGTCAACAGGACCATGTCCACAAGCCACAGATGCCCATGTATTTGTCCACCAATGCCTGCAGCTACATGCAAGATATCTCCAAGAAATCCATAAGGCTCATCTCCTGAGCAAGAAAGCGGAAAAGGAAAGCAGTGCTGAGAGAAATAGAGGTGACTGTGTGGCTTTCCTGCAGTCCTACTGTAAAATCCCTTGAGAGCACAGACAGGAATATCACACTTCACCTACAGACCCCATCAATTTTCCCTGGGGGTGTGCTTCAGGCTGGAAGAGGCAGCCAGGTCCAGGAGCCCAGCCTGAAGTTATCAAGAAGGATGTGGAGGACTCTGTCTTATAATTATCTTCATAAACCCATCAAGCTTCATCTTAAAGCTGGCCAGGGCTCAGTTCCTTCTTTTACTATAAGAAGGCTCTTCCAGAGCCTGGCTCCTCTGCTCATTAGAAATAATGCAATTGCTCAAATTTATTCACAGTCAGTTCAAAGCCATTTGTTCTTCTGCCAATACTGTTCTTTAGCTCAAACAACTTTCCTCTGTTGTGCAGTGGGCAGCAAATTTCAGTGTCTAAAAGTCCCATGGTTTGGGACACATAAGGATTAGACAGGGGCCAACTGCAGTAGATTTGGAGATTACACGGACCGGCAGGTCTGGCTTGTTGTACTATTCCTACTGTTAGCCCATGTTATAATGTGCTGCCTCATAATTTAACTAAAACTGGCTTAGCTCTATTTCCTAACAGCCTCCAGGAAATTTGTTTCACCTGAAATTCTGCAGGAAATTTTAAATTTGACATCAGTGCAATAAGAGATTATTTACTCTAAAAAGTCCATTGCTCACCTTTAGGAGGAGTGCTGGGGAAACACACTTTAAAACAATATAATATGGTTAGACATTTGAGACACTGGCTTTATTCCATCTCCACCTAAACGGAAGTCTAATGACTTTCCATGGCCTCCATGACCTGCTGGATCTAACACACGCAGAGGCACAGCTTGCCCAAATCTGTCACCTCTAATGTCCACTCCCATCTACCCCTTCCTTTAGTCAGCTTAGAGTTGAACAAGTAGTGCTTGCCTAGTATTTATTTTCCTTCTCCTTCCCTGAGATCTGTAGGAAGCTTTTGAGAAATGGCTGGCACTTGATGTTTATCAATGTTTTTCTCTCACTATGTAGGAGAAAGTATGAGGGATATATTTCATGATGAAGTGGGTTTCTAGTTAACAGGACAAAATGAAAGCCAAGCCATAGATCAGCATAATATGTCAGAAGAGAAAAGAGTTCGATTTATTGTAAATTATATCCAAGTTAGAAAAAAGCACAATGCTAGAAATCAAGATCCTGATTTAGGAAAGTACTCCAAGATGTGCTTAAAAATCAAGCATATGCTTTAGCTACTGAAGCTGAAGGATAAAATTATTTTCTTCCATTAAAAAGATTACAAAAAATATCTTTTATTTACAGACTTCTTTGGTGTTGCACTTATCACTATACATGTTACATTAAAGGAGACAGTGCAGCACTTTAACCCCCTTGTAAATACTCTGGAAACATCTAAGGAAAAAGACAACGTTGTGAATATTTTCTGTGCTACATTAAAATCAGGATAGTAGGAGATGGGTTGTAGGGCTGCAACAAGCACAAGGAGCAGGGCTGAAACCCCAGTGTGTTGTCAGGTTTTTATTGCCCAATTTGACCCTGAAAGGTTGAGGACAGCTTTGTGCCTTCTGAAGTGAGCAAACACCGGGGTCACAGAAAAACCCTGGTCATTGTGTTAGTTTTTACAAGGTAAGGGGTTTTTCCCACAGGAAAAAATTTTCCTGGGAGTTTCGCACTTTATCACTGCTCACGTCATCTTTGTCAACCTGGGTATTTACTGCAGAGCACAATCTTCACAAACTTTCTGTTGTACCACTTCAGCTGTTTTTCACATGTGCTCAGGGACTAAAGGTGTGGATGACTTTGGTGACAGTCTCAAATTAAAGACAACAGCTACTGAAAGAAACCAGTAATTTTAAACCCGTTATTTGTAAACAAATACAATGATAAACTTATTGGCAACAGCTGTAATTTAAAGGGAGCCTATTATTAACTGTATATGCCAGGCCAGATACATCTGCCATAGGAATAATTGGGATTTGATATAGTTGCATCAAGATAGGGAATTCATAGCAGTTTATTTTAATTTACAATAAGAAGATAACTGAAGCAAGAAATAATTCTTCTATCTCTACATAGTACCCAAGGCCAGGATAGAGAACATTATTTGACATTGGATTTCAAGAAAAAAAAAGAAGTTGCAGGCAGCCTTCTCTTGTCAGGCAAGACTTTGAGCTGTGGGGTTATGTTTTCTAGGAAGACATGGTCAGTGGATGAAGTGGAATAGGTAAGAGAGAATGGAAATGACTGACTTATAGCAGTTTCTCACAACAGAAAAATAAACAAAATATTTAAAAATCTATGATTCTTTTCATCCGCTTTGTGGCAGCAGCAAAGTGTGTGATTCACACTCACTGATTTTTCAGCTAAGCTGGACCAATATACAGACATTGGCTACTAATTCCCTACGACAGCAGGATCTCCCCCAAACTAAATAGCCTCTTCCTTTAACACTGCTTGAAAGTCACAGAGCAGAATAGGATGGGAGAGGCAATCTCTGCTTCAAACTTAGATCGGCACAGAAGGATCACACGTGACTGTATCTCCTCCTGCAGCACTTACAGGAGAACAGCCCATATTCACAGTACAGATGGGAGCATCACTGCATTAATTCACTTACCTAAGACAAACATCTTCCCTGCTCTTGTTTCTGAGCTTTATACAATGAAGAGCTACCAAACAAGATTAAAAAAATATTAAAAAAAAAATCATACTTGTATCCTCCAAAGTGGATGCTCTAATGTTGTGGGGCTTGTGTCTGGCCCAGGCTTGACTATGGAGGTGATTTTAGCCAGGTGTTCATGCAGACATGGAAGAGGCATTTCCCAGGCTGTCAGGAACCTGCACTCCCTCCTGCCCAGGCACTTGGGTGGCCTCTTCCTCTAACTGTTTCCCCTAAGTGAAGCACCATCTAAGTCTTCACCTCAGGACAGTTTTAGCAGCAGAACAACTTTGAAAGGCCTCTCTAAGACTGTGCTTCTTCAGACCTTTCCCACTGCGTACTCCACAACTGCTCTGATTTATAAGCCTAGGTTGGCCTTGGATGATTTAATGGGATAGATTTTTTTTTTATATATATACATATAATCTACTGTCTGTGAGTAGGTGTCACTTGATGTTCAACCAAACAGTCCACACACAGCATGGGGTAAGGAAAGAAACTTGCTTAGCTGGAACCATGCAGGAGCTCATTTAAAGCAAAGCAAGAAATCCATATTCCTACGAAATAATTACACCAGCAATTACAATCATTGCCACAGTTGTGGCTTAGGAGAGCTCCCTGAGACCTGGGAACACAAGGTTGTATTTGGGGCTCATGGCATTGTGCGCAGTCACAAAGGGGACAGGGCAACCCAAGAGCTCCAGGGCTGCCCTTCTAGTATTTTCATAAGGAAGGGCAATCATATATGTTCCATTTAACCTACAGGCATTAGCTAATATGGACACAGACAATTTTGCTGCTGTATACTGACAAATAACCTGAATTTGCTGTGGTCTAATTGCTATGGAAATTACCAGCTCACCTACACCTAGGCACACCCGTGCTTAGTGGGTGCAGTTGCAGGATTTCAACAGTGTTGGGTAGCCTGAGCTTTGTGCAGGCATGGAGGGTGTGCAATGGCACCAGCAGCCATGCTCTGTGCTGTCCTGCTACGCTTGTTTCAGCTGCCATAAATATAAACATGAGCGGAACAGCGCTGCGGAAGTATTTACAGAATAATTTTCAATTGCTGACACCTCCAGGCTAAGCACTGAATGCTAAAGTTTATGATGTGTAATGCCTTGGGCTACCACGGCCCCAATTTGGACAAACCTGCCATTAACACCGGCTTGGCAGTTATTTTACTGGGGGTGACAGATTGTGAGGTAGGGAGAGTAATTCAGACTATTACCCAGGTGAAGGCATGAAAGCTCAGTGATATATGAAGACCACTTAAATTCATTGTATCTTGTACATCACATCTTTGATAGATTATAGCTGTGGCATTAAAATGGAAATGGTTTCTCTGAGGCCTGACAGGGGCTGGGGTGACCCGTGACCTCCCTCTGAGGAATGTGACTGACCGAATTATCAGTTAAGAGAAAAATCTATGGGGAATAGACTCACAGTGATGGAGAATCCACCATGCATATATATTTTTTTTAACTTTTGCTTTGATTGAAAGCTGCAGTACTTGAGCATCCCCCCAACCTCCTCCTCTCCTTGTCTCCCTGCTCCCCCCAGCCAATCCCAGACTCCTCTGCTCCGATTCCAGATCAGCCGGGCCCCTGATATTGATTGAAAAATTGTTATTAGAGATAGTAGGTCTTCCTGCATGCTGCCTACTGATTTAATTTGGAAAACACTTAATTTTATGAAGCGGTAAATGATAGTGGCACGCTCTCTCGTGTTAGGGAGCAGCTGGCTCTTTAGCTGTTCGCCGTCACTACTCCCAGGTGTCCTCTTTGCAATCATGTGTCCCCTTTCCCTTTGCTTAACAAGTTATTTCAATTTCTAAACGAATGCTGAACAAGAGAAAGACAACATGCAAATTGAGATCCCAGCCGCCATTCACACATGAAAAAGTTCCCCTGGAATTCCCTCAACTCTGCCCGTCCCTCCCACCCTCCCTCTACATCTGTCAGGAAAAAACAGAGCCCTTGTTCTCATCAGATTGTTTTTACCAATGACCTGACACCACCATCTATAATTAATTACATCATTTACATTAGACTATTGACTAAACAAATACATAAATCATAGGCAGAGTCAATAGACGCAGACATATTTAATCATGTTCTAAATAATGATTACTGCTCCCATAATGCAATAATTATTTTCAGCAGCTGACTTGAATTAATCTTCTGTCAAAGTGCCATCTGAAAAAAGAGAGCGGACCACGATGAAGATGAAAGCGGCAGCCCTGGTGATGGAAAAGCTGTCTAGCACTTCACCCTCACTCTCCCCATCTCCCTGCCTGCCTCTCCATCCCCATGAATTCCGCAGGCCCTGGGTCCTGGAGGACGCCCAGCTCTGCCCAGTCGGTGTCCTTGGTCTCCACCCCCACTCCCTGCTGGGCCCCCAACAGCACACTGAGCATCCCATGGGGCCAGCCCCGGCATCTGCTCTACTCCCACAAGACTCAGATCTGCTGGCAGGCAAAATATGACACCCATTTACTCCAGTGGGTGCCCATGACAGTCCCCCCACACCTGAAGGGACTTAGGCTCTGCTCAGGCACCCTTGGCTCCATCCTCCCTCGTCTCCGTACACAGGAGCCTGGTTTCGTAAGGTGCCAAACACATTTGAAAACCAGGCAGACGGGACCCTGAATGGATACTGCTATCCACAGAGGTTAATGCAATTAGGGTGAATTTAACTCTCATTTACTTAAAAGCATTTCAAAAGGCATTTCATTAATTTGCAAAACACACATCTGGTCCATCGTGCTGATCCGCCTGGCATGCTCTGACCATGGCATGTTTTCAAAGGGCCTTAAGAATGGCGCTGCACTCCTCCCCCTCATTTCCACAGCAGCCAAAAGCCTCCTCCCAGAGAAGTTCCCATGAGCATGGAGGTGAAGAGCACGAGGATAGAGCCCCATCTCCCCATAAGATCCTGTCCCCAGTGGTTAGCTTACGGTGCCATGATAAAGGAAGCACAGTATTTTACTTGAGAGAGGCTTAATCGCTGCAGGGGCTGCTGCAGCTCCCAGTAGGTATCCTCAGGGAATAAGCAAGGAAAACTCCACATGCAGGGTAAGGATCAGAAAAGGATACCCTGTGTTTAGGGTTGGGAATCCCCCAAGGAGGAGCTGAGCCTATCCTGACCTGCTAAAAAACTTGTGGGATGACAGCTTGATATGACAAGGGCAGGGAGAAGGGTTTCTAGCTGGGAGAAGTTTGAGTAATTAATGAGGTTCTTCACATTGCAGCAAGCACAGGAGTGGATTTGGGGAGTGAGAAGAAACCTCACAGCAACTTTCCTCCTCTAACTACTGACAAGACTAACAACCTTTGGGTCAATGAGCTATTTTGATAACATGCAGCTTGACAAAGTGGGATTGTTCTGCAGATAACTCCAGCCACTACAGTCATTTTGTCATATTGCTGTGCATGGGAACAAAAATTACCCTGCACGAGGACCATCCAGCTTCTAGCAGAAAGGAGTTAACATGTCTCTAAACTGCCCATTGCATAGTTTTTTCTGGTCTTCTTGCATTATCAAGATTCTACACCCATTAAGTTTCATCCAGCAAAGCCCCTCTGTTTCTGAGGATGAAGGAAGTGTAACAGTGAACACCAGATAATTTAAGGTATGGAACTATCCAGTAAATCCAATAAAAGTTTTCATTCTTTCCCAAAACGTAAACCTTCCCCCGCCCCCCCCCCCCCCCAATACTTAAATTCTAAAATAAAAACTTTCTTATCCTAAAATTAAAAAAAAAAAAAAAAAAAAAAAGGAAGACTTCAACTCTCAGGTTTTAATTTCCCAAGTAGGAGATAGTTATACCACAGGCTATTCAGCAACATCATCATTATACATGTACAGCTGATTCTTCCTATCAGTTTTTGCAGTAACACAAATCTAAATCAGCCGGAGATGTAACAAATGGCATTTGAATGTATACTTTGGTATTCATAGGACCTCCCAACAGAGCACTTTTGAACACTTATCTAACACAGAAGAATTGGGCAGGCTACACTGAAATATTCATGAAGGGTAATGAAAAAAACAGCTGTCAATGACAGTATTATAGGTTGGTTAATATTGTATGATTACTGTGTTATAACCATAAATAAACAATAAGTATAAATGATATTGAATATAATCACTAATACAAATAATAAATAATAAAAAGTAAGTAGGTTATGTGATAGAATCAGGAGAGGCATCAACTACTGAATCGTTTTGCCTTTTACTCCTCAGTCTCTCAAAAAGCTTTCAGAACTGATATTGTTGTTCTCTGCTATCAAAACCAGAACAATGCAGTGTGCTGTGCTTCTTTCTCTTTCAACATGCACTGATAGCATTTCAACAATATGCTATTGTAATAAAAAATAGCAGTCTTGACCTTCTAGAGGGTACTAACCTCAAATGGGCACAAAAGGAACGAACCAGAAGAATGTATTGCCAATAATGTCATTTTATTCCCTACAACTGAAAGGAACTTGTGTGAGCCATGTAATTGCAGTTTGTTTAAATGCAACCTTCAGCCTCAGATTTTAATCACTGGGGGAAAATGGTAAAATAGTTTGATTGGTTGCACATGTAAAACATTAAATACAGCGAGGAGGGTGAGAAATCTTCCAAAGAGAAAACACAAAGGCAAAAAGAGATAAAAACCTTCCTGTGGTTCAGAGCCTGAGCTAGATGGGGACATGAAAGGTGCAGAGGCACTCTCTGGTCTGTTTCGCATCTTACACAAGAGAAGGGCTAAGTCTTTTCCAGTTGTATAATAGGAACAGCAAATTCCTCTTGTCTTTCTACGTTACAAGCCTTGATAAGAAACACTCTAGCACTGACGAAGAGAGCAAAACCCAGCAGAAATATTGCACACAGTAGCAGTGGCACAATGCTGGATCACAGTGGCAGAAAATCAGCTTCACTATTGCAATCTGGTGAGACTGATCTAACTCCCCCCACTAAATCTCTCTCTCCCCAGAAACCAGTGTCACTCTTGGGAAACTTTCTGGAGGTGCTCTCTCCTTAAACTGGTGCTCAGTATTCACTAAACCTCTTGACAAGCAACCTGCAGGACACTAGTGGAAGCTCAAAAAAATTTGGAGAGCTTGAATGATTGCCCTAAGACTGTGCGGGTGCCTGCACACAGAAAAACGTGGAATACTCTCATCAAGGAATTCACATTCACTCCCTGTTTACATGATGCCTTCTGAATTTATCGTATCTAAGTAACCTGCTGTGTCTCACCCAAAGGCCATACTTAATTACCCCATTACAACTAGGTCTTTGAACCCATTTATTATCTTGGCCAATCTTCAGTCCCCCTACCAACATGAACATATTTGTGAACAGTAGATGGCTGTTGAGAGGCTGCAGTGCAGATGGAGACTTTCACAGGGAGATGCCTTGTCTAAAGTATCTGCTTGAAACCTATTAATCAGAGCCATGACTGAATTCAGATGAGAACTGCCAACTCAGGAGCAAATTTTGCTACAGCATTCCTGTCCCTCCTCACTAGCAGGTTTTCCCACGCCAGGAGCAGGTAAAGCAGCCAGGAGCCACACTATTTTGTGCAGCACTGCAAGACGTGCAGGTGCTGGGTTAAAAAAATATTCCCTGCAGAACAGGAATCGCAGTTACACGAACTTCAACCAGCTGTAGGAGTTCTACACATCTTTGTCACTTTCCTTCTTGCATCCCTTTTTTGTGCTCTGTCAGGGTTAAAGCACTTGTCTCCAGTTTCCAAGTCCTGTAGAATGGTGTTTATTAGAGAACACTTCTTGATTTGTCTTTTTTACAACTAGATTTTAAAATAACTCCTCTATCGAGGTTTGGTTTTTTGAAGCCAAAAGAGAAATCATGGCTAAGCCTCTATAACTGGAGATAGAGACCAAGAGTTGGAGAAATCTTCTTGCCTTGCCATCACTTGAATGTGACCCTAGGGGAATGGTTGCCTGCTGGTGTAAGCAGCAGCATGCATATGAGCTTATAGCCAGCCCCAAAATCTTTAATAAAGAAATAAGGTTCACTTATTACAGACAGAGGTAAGTAGCCAAGTGATACTGTTATTTATAAACTTTTGATAAGTCTGTCATTTTTAGCTATGCTTAAAAGCAACCTTTTAAAATGATGTTTCAGGAACACAGTCAACAGCAAAGTGAGCTGGTCTTTGGCTTGATTAGATTTTGCTCCCTTTACCTTGATGAAACGATGGCTTATTAGCATTCCAAAATGAGAGTGCGCTCTAAATGTAAGTGGATTTTAATACAATCTTTTTGAGGAAATGTCAAACTGTATTGGGTACATCTCCTCCCTGCCCCCCTTCTCTTCCCTGAATAGCAGAGTTCAGCAAGGAACCGTGCCAAAATAATGAGGGAGGGACAGGGGGAATTTCAGAGTCAAGGTAAAAGATGAGAAATAAATTCTGCCAGCAATAATGTCACTGTTCTGCCACCACCTGCTTAATTCAGTGCCTTTCCTTTGGTTTTGCACAGGTATAACCAGCAAGGCTTTGACTCCCCACATTTCTCACAACTAAATTAGCACTTAACACCACATAACAAAAGATGGAGACTTTGCTGGTGTAAATTGGTACCAACTGGTACAGCTAATTTTAGTGGTTGGAAAAGTCATGCCAAGAAGTTTTACTCTGTTGTGCACCCTGGTTTATTTGGGATTACTGGAGCTGTGTACACAAGGGCCTTAGGAGGTTAAAAGGCCTTGAAAAATTGTTCTTGAAAGTTACTGGTCTGGAGTAAAAATAAAACCCAACAAGCCCAAACCTGAAGCAGACAAAGTATACCTGCTTAACTTAAATTAAATATTAACATCTTCTGCTTTAGAGATACACCATGAATGTAATATGTGCACTGTTAATGAACCGCAATTTATTTACACCTCAAACAAAGAGTATCCTCACTGCCCTAAAGTAGTTAAATTGCCCTCTTCCTAGGGAAATTTATTGCCATTTAAACATGACAAAAGGCCATTCTGCCGGTCATTACAAAAATCTATCATTTCTGCAACTGCTGGTATCCCTGTTCTGTAGTCAAATTCAATCTGAGAAGGGTCAACAGAATTTTTCCACCAAATGCTTCCCTCTTGACTGTCATCAATTTACTTTTGTCAACAAAAAAGGGCATTACTACCGAATGAAATAGAAGATCCTCTTAAGACCTCTGGCAAACAGCAAGAGCTTCTCTGACATATCACATCTTTTCTGCTTGTGTGTGTCTTAGGACTGTAACTGTAGTGAAAGCATGAGCAGGAATTTTGCAGTTTGTCAAGCTTCTTTTACTCCAATAATCATTCACATTTTTAACTACTGTGGGTAGTGGCCCAGTATTTTCAGACTTTCTCTATGAAAATAATTTTAAGAAGGTGTTTTCCATCAGGAAATTATGACTGTATTAGCAACTCAGATTTTTGTCATGGGGCTCTTTTCCTTTTGTTAGATATACACACTGTCAGAGCGCACACGGAGACTTGTTTCACTTCATGTCGCATCCATCTGGTAGTGATTCAGTTCCAGCTAGACACACAGACAAGGATAACGGAGCTGATGCTTAGAAAAGCCATCAGACAACATCCAAAACTGCACTCTGCTACTTTTGCTACTCCTCAAGTCAGAGTTGCTGCCATTTCAGCTGATAAGGCAAAGTGATTTACTTGTTGCATGAGGCTGAGGCCTCTGAACAGTCACACACATGCAAGGGCTTAGGACGATCAGTTCACGAAGAGAATTCCAACTTTGAACTGCCACTGACTGGTTAAGTTTTAAATGGCCAGTGTCCCATATTGAAAACTGACTTTGTTATAGGTGCTGGGGATTCCACTGAGAACACAGCTAGATTTTGTTTAGATATATAAAACTCCTAAGGAACAGTCTACTGCCACAGAATAAAAATAGTATTACTAATTAAACCACCACAGTGTCCTTAAATGTTTTTAAATATGCCAGTGTCAGGAAACATAAACCCAAATTAAGTCAATTAGCTCACTGCTATTAATCATCATTCTCTCTGTGCAGTTAAAGGACCCCAACACTGCATCCTGTTCTTCTAGCATACTGTTAAACACTTATTATCATGCCTAATCTTGTCACAAAGAGCTGAGACTAACTTTTTGCATACATGTAAGACGGGGAGAAATGAAAGGCAAGGAAGAGAGCCAAGTGCATAGCTTTGAGGTTTCCTTGTAACAGGAATATTGTACTCTCTTAGTCTTCAAGTAGTTTGTCCCAGACCTGTGGGTAATTGAGCCTGGGAGAGAAAGCAGGGAAAAGGATTGTGGGCTGGCTGGAAGAAAGGAGTTCTGAAAGTGTTTCCCAGTACAAGTAATGACTGGACAGGTGATTAGAAGAATGAGGAAAGCAGGAGGGGGTAACCAGAGTAAGTAGAAAAGAGGAGAGACACGAAGTCCCCGCTAACATGCAACACCTAAAGCATTGCCTTTAGCACTAGCTTCAAGCAACATTGCTCAACAAGCCGTTTTGGGAGACACGTCCACTTGTGGGATACTTCCTGAGCACCAGCAGTACTGCTGCATTTTCAGCTGGATCCAACTAATTTTCACCATGGGTTCAGTTTGTCACATCTGCTAAGTTTGCAGATAAATGGTAACAGTTTGTTCACCCCACTCTCTCTCTCTCTCTCTCTCTCTCCTCTGTTCTTTTCCTTGGGAACCACAAGGGGGTATCAATCTGGAGTGAGTTTTGGCACTTTCTTCCCATTTTTGACCCCTCTAGGGTGATCCTCAGAGAAATCCTGTGGGTGTTGATCCCTTCCCAGTAGGAAATGGAAAGTTGATTTCATTTTCTGTAACATCTGACGGAGCCATATGTTTTGATGAACCACTGTACAGATTCAAAAATACACCCTTTTTTATTTTTATTTTTTTCCAGTGAGTCATGGAACTAAATTCAAAGGTAGCAAAGAACATGGCTTCTATTTCTCTCAGAGCAAACAGTAATTCCCATACTGCATCCTCCATTTCCCACATAATTCCTGTGACTAAAGAATAACATACTTTATTTGGAAAACTCCAGCTAATATAGCATGTGGGTTTTCTAAAAGCCAAGTACCAGATGCAGCATTCAAGCTAATGTCCAGACCAACTAACCAAAAAGGTAGGTGTAAAGGCAAGATGCAGAGAGATTAACAAGATAACAGTTTTGAGTTAAGAACTACCTGACCTTTGCCCAGTTTTCTTCTTCACTCCATTTTCCTGCAAGTGAAGCCACAGCGATCAGATACTCCTCCTCAGGAGTGTCAGCTGGATAATGGTGAGGATACTGCAAGATTTGGAAAGCTTGTGCATCTCATCATTTTGTTTTTGTACAGGAAGCCAGAGCTCTCAACAGGCACATTCAATTAAAAAAACCATCCATGCTCCATGCCAAAAATTCTCTCAAGCACTCTGGCTTGAGCTTTGAAGCAAAACCACCTCTCAAAGTTTCCAAAATAATCATGTCAAAGTTGTATAAATGCTAACAATTTATTCCAAGAAAAATGAAATCTGCTGAGGTGAGACTGGGAGGTGTTAAAACTTAATGAACATAAAAATATAAAGCCTTGCTTAAACAGAAGAGAATTTTCTTGAGCTGGCTACAGCCCTCAGCATTCTCTCTTCTGATTTTTATATCACTTGCAAATATCTGTATCATTTTTTCCTGTGGTGGAAAGATGATAGAAATTTTTTGCCTGTTTGACTCTGATACAGGTGAGGAGAACAGCCTGTGACAGCTTAGAGCAATTTCTTGTCTTGACTTTTCAGAAGAGTTGGCCAGCACAACAACACCAAGGGAAATAAGGGGATGCAAGGTGCCCCTCTTTTCAAATGATTACAAATATTCCGTGTCTCTGTGCTCAGAGAAACAGTTTGCATGTGGGCATAGGAAAGATGGAATGAGCAGTCCCACCTAGGTCAAGGGAAGCCAGCTAATGTAATCTTTTTTAGATTTCAGTAAAGCTTTCTATACTGTCTCTCACAGTGTCCTTCAGGACATAATGTCCAGGACACAGCTGGATAAACACATCTGCCACAGGTGAGCAGTTGGCTCAAAGGTCAAGCACAGAGGGTAATAGTGAATGGGGTGACATCAGACTGGTGACCTGTCAACCAGTGGGATTCCACAGGGCTCCATCTTAGGCCCTGTGCTCTTCAACGTCTTCATAAATGATCTGGACACAGGAGTGGAAGGGATACAACATGATGTAATAGCCTTTTTCACAAAAGAAACTTGCTACAACTTTCTGTACCTATGTGGTAAAATAAACTGGTACCATCTGCTTGCACCCAGGAAAAGCCAACCTTGCAGAATGTTGCTCTGTGTGGCCACAGGGCAAAGAGCTACAACCATTTGTTGCTACCTTGTGGAAGCGTCTGTAGCAGGAGGCTCAGCTAGAGCCCAGCATGAGCCAAGTCTGGTTCCACAGTCAGGCATTCCAGCACAAGCCATCTTCACCTCACTGAGAGTCCTGTTCCAGAGAGCACAGTCAGAGGCTCAAGTCAGCCTCTAGTAACTCAGCTGGGGTAGATGCTCCTGGTAAAAGGGCAGTAACACCTTCAGGTGGTGAGATCAGATCTGTCACAGCCTAGATGCCAAAGTCAGAGTGGATTTGCAGAGTTTTCTGTACAGTTTTTCTGCTCAGAACCAGGAATGTAATTTGGTTCTGGCTGGAGCTTTAGCCCAGCTCACTCTCTGCGGTGGTTTGTATTGCATCTGCGTGACAAATTTTGCAAGTTGAATTAATGTGAAAGGCAGAAAATTAAAGATATTACGAGAACTGAAGGCAAGCATAAAGAATTTTGTCTCTGTCAAGTAGTAAGACCTCTGGCATGCTCATCTTTGCTTCAGACATGAGGCACCAGATGAATTCAGAAAAGGATTTTCATGACAGGACAAATTCTCCAGTAAGAGCACTTCATCCAAGAAGAAATTTGCCTCACCAGTAATTTTTCAGTATTTCCTTTGTCAATGTTGAAGGTGTTTGTGTCTGAAAGCAAGTTTTGTTTTTCATGCTGGTTGGATTTCATTTGTAGTTTACAACTCAGGTGAGACACTTATATGTACACAGGTGGCATCATTCATAAGCTAGAAATGAACAGAAACCTCAGAAGATGATACTGAAACAGAGGTTACAGGGTCAGAGCAGGATGGAAAAATAGACTGTGTGGAAAGGAAAAAGCTTACATAAACATGAATATATATGATAACTGTTAGGCCAGTTAAAAATCATACAGCTCATGATGACCTTATCCAAAATTTATTGAAATCAGTTGAGAACATCCTCACAGCCGCAAAGGTTCTGGGTCATTATTTGTGTCAGTGAGTCTCCTTTTCCAAATTCTATGGTTAAATAGACCTTGCATTACTTTTTTTTTTTTTTTCCCCTCCCAAGGAAGGTGAAGTGCTGAACAGTGTCTGCCAAACAAAGCTCTTAGGCATTCAAGTTGCAGGACAGATTCCCAGCTGGAAGAATGATCCAGCAGTAGTACTGGGATTTCTTGCATATCAAGAGGAGCCAAGAGAAGGAAGTAAAATAAGTGAAATATTGTCAGTCATGCAGATCATGACAGATTTTTATTTTTAATCCACTGAGTATGTTCAATGCTGCCAGATGACACAGTTCATTGACAATAGTTATTTTACACAAGTCTACTTGTTTCTCATAAAAAAGCAAAAAGTCATGGCTTGAAAAAGACAATAATTCCAATTTTATCCAACAGGAAAAATGCTGACTTATGTTTCTCTAATTAATATCAAGATGCCTGACTTGAAAAACTGAGTTAGATAAACCTATCATATTTTGCAAGAAAATATTTGAAATTATCCACCTACGTTTAATAATTTAAAAGCATCAAACTAACCTGGTGCTAGTACATCAGCTGGACAGGGTTAAACCCATTAAACATATCCTGGATCCAAGCAACTGACAAATACCACCACTCTTTATGAAAATCTTATGCTTCATGTTTTTTGTCACTGCTGTCTGGGCTGTGACAAACATCAGGCCTCAGGCAAAAAGGCACAAAACATTTCATGTCATCAAAACATGAATATGAGCTTTGCCTGGCACTTTTCCAGGAAAAGACCAAAGCTGACAGCTCATGGGCATTCAGAATTATTGCTTGCCTAAATGTTGAATAATATAAACCCTCACAAATCAAGTCTCACTTTCCAAGTACCCTAATAATTCACCCTACAGCAACTTGCTCCGGATGACTGTATGCTAAGCCAGAGAAGCCAGCATTACTGCTTGCTTGCTGTAAAAACATATCTGATACTGATAATTTTAAATGTGTATTTTGTTTCTTATGTGGGTATCCAGCAGTTGTTAAGGTCTTAATTCATAGCAGGCCTTCGAGGCAAAGAAGGGTCCAAAGGGGCACTCAGTCAATTTCCAACTAATTGTGCCTATTATTTTCCTACCGGTGAGCCAAGAGCTGAGAACATCTGTATGATGCAGCATGGCATAATAGCTTGGTACAATGTAGTTTGTTGTTGATGCTTCTTTTGGTGCATTGTGAAAGCCTGCACATCACATAGACCCAGTGATTTGCTATCAACTCATTAAAAAAACCATCCTACTCTTCCATGTCTTCCTTTTTTTGTGAAGTTAGGTAGGGAAATGTTTGTACTGCTTGTGATTCCTCAAGTTCCTCTCTACTTTCTCTATGTAGCTGGTGGGAACTGCCTAGCAACATTTGCATTTACAGATGGGATTTCCACTTCTTCACAGACTGATAAATGGCTTTGTTTATGGGCTGCATTACCACAATGCCAACAAAGAACAGAAATATAGGAAGGAGGAAAGAAATGCAGGTCTTTTCCTCTCAAATGGAAGGGTGAATGGAAAGATAGCTTGTGGGTCAAACATGATGACAGGTTATATTTGATCATATCTATACATTACTGACACAGAAATCATTCAAGTCAGACCATTCTACAAGGTATAAAGCTCTGACTGGAGAAGCTTTTTTCCTTCCTCTCTCTCAAACTGGTATTTATTTTCTGTTCAGTGTTACTTGGCAAGCTCTTGTTGACATTTACTCCTGGATTCATCTAATGCAGCTATCATCATTTTAAGTTATGCTTCTGAAGCAAGGTTTTGGGACTGAATTCCCATCCAAGAACAGATATTTAACAAAGGTGGGATGAGCTGGTTTTCTGGAAACACTTTTCTCCCTCTGCTCTGACTAGAGGCAGCTTGAACAGCAAGGTAAGAGATACAGAGCAGAGAGGTTTTGAAGATACTAAAGAGCAGCAAAAGAAAGAAAAAGAGCAACAAACAAACCCTTCCTTTATTTTTCAAGTAAGCTGGTGACAGGATAGTTGATCAGATGGACTGCCTGCTCTGATCAAGTCTGATAATTCTACAGTTTTATCTTCCTGCCGAACAGAAAAATAGGCTGAACTGATACTAGCAGTCAAGATAGTTCAATTCCTGAAACACTCAAGGGAAACAAATCTCCAATTGGTCAAACCAATAAATTACTTTTTAAAAATTCATATTATATTAATATTTTGAAGACATAAGTCAATAGTTTAAAATATATTGCTATTTATTTTGGCTTACAAGGAAATTGCCGTGTGCAATTGCTTGTTGTCTGGCAGTGATTTACAGCACAAGGAATCTCTTCCCTCTCTACTGGGAAAGCAATTTTTTTCACATTTGATAGGGTTGTTCACTGAATTTCTGCTTTCCTTCTGCTTGCCACTATACTTCATCTGCTGTTGATGCCTCCAAAAAGTTATTCCTTTTGTTCCTTGCTGGGCTGAGACTGTCTTGAACAAGGTTCAAGAGCTCTACTGTGGATGATTGCAATGCCCATTCCCACCAAGGTTTGTCCTTCCCTCTTCAGGGAATTATATCTTGTAGGTTCCTGTGGTCTACTGTCTCCATTTCCCTGTGGATGGCTCTGAATTAAAAAATGAACATATCCAGTGATAACCTCTGAATTTGAGGTGAAGATCTTACTGATAGGACTTGGTGGAAAGAAATAATTTGCAAAACCTGAAAATGTTTCAAACTAAATTCTGCTGTTCTGAATAGAGGGGCAAAGAAAATTAAATTACAACTCCCCATACACACACACACCCACCCCTCCCCCCCCAGGTGATGTTGGATCAACTCTAAGAAAAGAAATTTGAAAGAGCTCATTTTTCAGTTCCAAGGTCTTCCACGGGGAGGTGAACAGTAGAGCTCTGAAAAGGAACAGTGGTGAATGGAGTTGATTCTCTGAGCCAGCAGGGAGGGCTGTGTCTGCCTGAAAACCTGGACCTAAACACATGCACTCAACTGGAGTTTTTTCCTTTGAAAAAGGGTGGGCCCAGGGCCTGTTGGCCAGCTCACTGCTTGCAGTTGCACAGTGTTGCTGTTATCCTTTTGTTTCTGTCATCTGGCAATAGGTGTAGCTCTCTGGAAGTTTGTTTTAAACCATGAGATGTTTTGGCATTACAACTCACTGCTGCCACTGCTCCTTCTCTCGTGTAGAGTCCCACCGTGGGCCCTCCCCAGTATGTGAAAAGAGAGACTTGTTATGTTTTGCATTTCATTAAATGTCCAGAAATACCAAACATTTGCATACATAAACAGAAACTGGTTATCAATAAGTACTTCTGTGTACTACTACTAGATAGGCCTTGTACTTGGAAACCACCTGAAACAAAACCTCCACATTGTTAAAAAGTTACAGATATCCTTACGGACAACACGATTTTGAAATATTTTCAGGTGAAAAAAATAATAAAAATAAAGGCTGAGATTCACCCTTCAGTTTCTCATGACTAAGGGGCAGGACTTAGCTATGCTGTCCTGAGAAGCAAGCAAGGAACAAATAAACCACATGCACAGATTAAAATTAGTTGACCAAAGTGGGTGTTAGACTGTTTGTCTGATAAACCGTCACCCTGCACAACAAAAATGACTGAAACACTTGTAACACTAAAGTGCCCAGTTTCAAGTTCAAGTTTTAAGGGGTCAGCATGAGTTTGGCACAACACAATGGCCCATAAGCTGCAGCAGCTCAGAATTCACTTCTCCAGCAGGTCAGTCTCCTGCCATGTGGTAGGACCCTCTCCCTTTCCTGTGGATATCAGTATTCAGCTTCCTTGAGTTTAATCTAGAGTCACAAGCACATGCTCTCCTTGCCTCCCTTCTGCTCTGCAACCAGAAGCTGCATTATGTCCTCTGGAGAATGGCTTACACCTGAGACCATATCATGAAGCAGTCTTAAGTCAAAGCTGGGGATCTGCCCCATCAACACCCAGTGTTGCCCTCAGCACCTCCTCCTTGCTTGCCCCAAGAGGCCAACAGGGCAAACAGCCAGCACTCCTTACCAAGTCCCAGATCAGAGTGCTCTGAGAAGGCCCAGGGAGAACAGGAAACTTTTGGCTGCACAGAGGAGCAGGAGAGGAAAAAAGAAATTCAGCTTCATACAGTGACCCCTCTTGTCCACAAAGGCATAGGCAAGTCACAGTTTAATTGCAGAGCTAAACTCAGCTGATGCAACAAGCTAGGACTGCAAAGAGCCCTCTGCTTGCACTCCTGGGTTTTGCCCCCACAGGACTCGGTCACTGAAGCACCAACACCTTGGCTGACGTGGCTGAGCACAGAGTAGACCTCCTGACACTCATGTGCTAGAAAGGAAACATAACAGTGATACTCAAAATACGTTCGGATGTGGGAGGAGTGCAAGCCACAGTAGCAAGCAGAGCAGCAAGAGCTGCAGTACCCTGCCCTCACTGCACTGCCCTGTGTGCACAGGGGCCCACTGGCAGAAGCAGCAGATTCCAGTACGGCTAAGCAGAGACAACTCCTCTCTTACTGTCGGGTTAAATCAGTGCCATCTTGTTCATCATGCTGTTTACTCCTAGGAACCCACCAATTACCATATATCCTTATCAATGACTAACTCCAACATCTATATTTTACTTAGGAAAACATTACTTACTATGAAGCAGACACACCGTGTTCAAAGCCAGAGATATTTGTGGCAAAGACAAACTTAAATATCTAATCACTTGTCAACACAAACCTAGTTCAAAGTGTGAAAGGTTTCCACAAGGTCTCACTGAAATTCTTTTCTCCGAAGACCAGCTGCCCGACTACCCAGGACATCACTTCCCATAAGGCAGAATACCTTCACAGCCCAGGATTTTCCTGCACACCACGCCCAACTTGTAGCTGCTTGTAGCCAGCTTGGCAGAGGCAGAGACCCTTGCCAAACACACCACTGCCATTGTCTGTGCCACCACATGATCCCAACAGCGCCGGTGAGTAATTAACACTCAATGAAATCTTTGTTGTCCAAAATATTTCCACTTCTCAAGCGAGTCAATATTTGTGCATCCTATCTTCAGGCCTTCTAGTATCATGCACTCCCTCCAGGAACTGTTGGGCAAATCTTCCTACGGTGACTGACAAGATCGTAACAGTGCCCATAACTTGTGGTTTATGCATGTTACATATTGCATATTAAACCTTAAGTTCTATAATTAAAATCTGCAGCTTGCTAGATATATTTTAATGAAGCACAACATATACTAAAATTACCCACCAGGATGTTTGTTGAACTTTTTATCTGGCTGTCATGATGAGGTTTGGTTTTGTAGGTTAGTTGAGAAACATTATTTTACAGGAGCAATAATTAAAAGAGCAAACAAGCTATGCAACTAACCCACTTAATTATGATTGCTTCATATTCCATTCTGCATATATGTAGGCAAAAATGTAATCTACTATACACTTTAATAAAGGTAATAAATTTTTATATTTTTAATTATTTTTAATAATTTAAAAATTTAAAATAATGTTTAATTTTTCCAATAATATTAATTTGGCTTTGCAAATGAATCTCTCCACAGCAACATTATTTGCTATAGAATATTCATTTCCTCTGAGACAACTCTTAAAAAAACTATTGCTTAATGGAGTCATTGCAGAAAACCCACAAGCAATCTGTGTGATGCAATAAGGTTGTAGTCATCAGCCTTGTTTTTGTCTGCAGGAGAAAGCAGTGTTAAGGCTTCTTACACTGAGTTTCTGCAAAATTATAAAATGACTCCTGACATTTAATATCTATAAACCAAAAGTGAGGATGCTTGCCTAAATTAAAGCTGAAATTTGACTGCATCAAATATGACTGCCCTGTTTCCAGTTGTGTTGGATGTGGCTGTCTCCAAGGTCTGAACCTGCCCATCCTGAACACAAGCAGCAGTTAGAGAAAGCACATCCAAGACAACAACCCCACTGCATTTTAGCAGTGTCATCTTCCCTGCAGAGTGCTTTGTTCAGGGCACTGCTGCAAGTGCATGACAGTCAGGTGGGGAATGGCATAGGGAATGGATCACCCCACTCCTTACATGGCTTCTGGACGAATGTCACTGGAGAGGAGCAGCACAGGAAGATGGAAATGGAAAGAAGACAGGGTGATGGTGGCTGCAAATATGGACATACACATGGCACCCCTCAGTTTAAACACTGGCTGTGATTCTCAGAAGTGGGCATAAAACTGCACTTGGATTGCTAATAAATGTCATCCAAAATGCAATAGTAATCTCAGCATTTTGCTATGCAGATAGGGTTGTGCCTTCTGAGCAAAGCAGTGTGCTGCCCTCAAGAGAAAGCCCTGTTTATCACTTGGAGATGCAATAAAAATAACAAATGTCCAGAGTAAACCTAATTCACTGTGCTACTTAGTATTTGAAATACATAAATATGTCAAGCAAAAGACCTCTAATAGACCCTTTTATACTGGTAATAGTGTACATATAATTTTCCTCTCATTAGTACAAAAACTACCTAGGGAACTATCGGCCCATCCTTCATCCATTTAATCTGCATTAGTTTACTTTTACCTTGTGTTTAATCTGCTTTCCCTCAAGGTATTTTGAATAAATCAATAGGAATACATGATTGTTTAATGATTTTTAGAAGAGCTCCCTTCGACCACAGCTGCATGATTTAGAATGACTAATTCCACTTTTTACAATTGATCCCGCTGCACACAGCCCATCCATTCCTGCCACGTCTGGCCAAAGGGACCCGGAGCTCCACGGTGAGGGGGTTCTTAAAGGGGCCGAGGAGGATGCCCAAGAGGGAAAAAAATTAATAAGGCCACAATATATTCAAACTAAATGCTCTTAATTCTTGGCAATAGGGTCCAGCTCCCTAATGCAGCTCAGCACTACAGCCTGATCATGACTCTCATGTCCCTGGGCTTTGGGTACAATGCTGTGCCTTGCTCTCCAAAGTGTCCAAGGGTGACAGAGCATTTCACATGAGGAAAGAGAAGGCCTATTTTGGGTGCAGCAGGAGGGACTCCTGACACTGGAGTTTTGTGCTCAAGTCTGAACACACAACCTTGCTGAAACGCAGCATAACTCCAGAGCCTGCTTGCTTAACAATAGAGGCAAAGCCCTCCTGATTTGGTCCAGTCATTTCTACCTTTCATTTCTTTTTAACCTCAAAGTCATTTTAACAATGTTAATACACCAGTAAACAGAAATAGCAGTAAAAAAGGGTATTATACCTCTTTATCCCATTTGCCATGAGCAAGGTGTGGTGTATTGCATATAAAACTACAGTGGAGATCAAGAGAGTTCATAACTACAAAAAATTCTGCAATTGAGCTGTTGCCTGACAGGG
This sequence comes from Acropternis orthonyx, assembly GCA_035583155.1. Taxonomy (NCBI): domain Eukaryota; kingdom Metazoa; phylum Chordata; class Aves; order Passeriformes; family Rhinocryptidae; genus Acropternis; species Acropternis orthonyx. Next base: position 12,798,699 of record JAWWEU010000125.1, on the reverse strand, counting down.
GGTGTGCCCTCAGCTCTGTTTCTCATCTCACCAATTGTCTGATCCTTTTTAAAAGGGACATAATTTTCCTCAAAAAAACCCAGACCTATAGAACATTTAAACAGAGCTCAGAGCACAGCAGAGCCCCAGTACTTGTTTTTACCTCTGGATGCTCAATGCAAACAGCAACAGGTTCAGCACAACCTTATTTTATTGATCATGGATTTTAGTGATTATGGAGAGAATAAACCAGTTAGCAAGAGCCAGCCTAGTGCCCTAACCACACACTTCTCCCAAGATTGGGTCTAATACTCCTTTACAGAAGCTTTTCAGTCTGCAGTATTTTCTCAGCACTAGCATCCTCATTCAAGGGTAGAGCCAAACCAGCTTCCCAAACCTCTTTAACAATACTTAGCATGTAGCCCTTTCTTTAAGTACAGAAAGTATGGGTAGGAAACTATCTGAAGTATTATAAAGGTATCCACACCATGGCTTAAGAGTCAGCCAGCACATCTTAACATACTCATGTCACCTACCATGGGACTCAAATTCCTGCTGAGAGTGATATCTGTGGAAACCAAGACTAATAAAGACTGGTTTAAACCCCAAGCCTTGTGTGGTCCTCCCAGAGGTGGGGACTGTCTTCTGCCAGCCTGCTTTCTGCTGAGTCTTACTCCACTGCCAGAAATGTCCCCGTTTTGGGAGGGGAGGGTGTTTCAAGCTGTCAGCACAGGGCACAGAGGTCTGGGAACTGCAAGAGAATTATCAGCAGTATTGCTAACAAGCTCGACCTTTCAGACAGCTGAATTCACAGGACATAGATGTCCACAAAACATCTCCTCCCCCTGACCCTGTCTCTTTTAAAACATTGGTGGGTTCTGGATTACACCATACATAAAACTCAAATGTCCTGTTAAGACTAAATTCACCCCATTTCAATGGTGAAGCTGCATGATATATGAGCACTCTGGTAAACAGACCAGCATTGTATCAACACTCAGAGTTGACACTGCTACAGCACTAAAGGGAAAAATACTGGTAGTTAGCTCAAATAAGTCAGAAATCTTCTTTGATCTGGACACTGAAAGTGATTGATACAGGCTGCGTGAGAGTCCTTACAAAGTGCCAATGTACAGGAGACATTACAGTTTAAGGTGCGTAATCTGTTGCTCTAGGGTTTGTAATTTGAATGCAGTCCAACAAAAACTGTTAAGAAGGCTGGCAGATGAGAACCAGGCTAACATTTATTATTTATTCTATTAACAGCTTAGTCAGTACCCAAAGCTCTTTGCAAGATGGTAAGGACTTTGGGGAGATAGAGAATTCCCATGGAAAGATCAGAAGGCATAATGCCATGGAAACTGTAAATCCCCAGGGGCTCAGAAGAACCTACACTCTGCACAGGAAAATTGTTCCCCACATCAGAGGAGCGTTCTTGAGGTACAGGAGGAAGCAAAGAACGGAAGCCACAGTCAGTTGCTGTAAGTGCTCACCCTTCTCAACTTGTCTCCATGGGAAAAAGGCAGCTTGAGGTTTCAGGAAGAGAAAGTAGATGTTTGTGCCCACATAACAAGTTCTGTAAGATGCTGAAAAGGTCCTTGATAGCAGGGAGCTCTCTGTGTGTGATGTGTTTGATAACTTATTAGCACAGCATATCAAGAAATCTGGCAACTGACAAACATCTCCAAACAGTCCACTCTCAAGTGTTCCAGGACTGTTCCTGGCATAATGCAGCACATTTAATGACTGCCTAGGGGAAAAGTCTGTGGGACTGGAGTAGGTGTTAATCAAGACACCTACAGACTCCCTCCTCAGGCCCTCTGACCTGGCAGGCCCAGACATCCAGTGACAGCGATCCCCTGCCACAAGTCAGCTCTGAACTCCACTGGAGATACAATACAAGAGGAGCAACAAGAAGACTCACTGTTCCTGCTCCAGATACCCTACTCACATGTCAAAGCCTCTGCCATAAGCAACAACATACAGAGTAGTTCTGCCTGCCACCCAATGCTTCAGACTGAGGTTTCTCATATATCCTAAAAAAGACCAGTGATGCTCTAAATGAAAGGTAACTTGAACAGCTCCCATCCCAGAGCCATGATAAGCAGATTGGAAACTGGGTTACTGTACCATCAGCTCATTCAGTGGGCTTAAGCACTTAACTCGAAGTCCCTGGTACTAATCACACTGATAGTCCCGTGGAGTTCATGTGAGGGTCTTTACTGGTAAAAAATTTAGCGAAAACACAGCTGGCATGGAAAGATTTTCATTTTTATACAGAGACTATTGTCCCCCATGAACACTAAAGAAAACTTAATACAGATATTCTGAGCTGCAGTTCTGTGCACTGAATATAGTCCCATTTTTCCTCATGCATATACTACCTCTAGATTAAACATAAGTACTGAACAGAACATAGGCATACACCTCCAGATATACACTTATATTCATAAGCCTCTGCATTTTCTCCTGTTTTATTTAAACTGAAAATGTATGGAGGAAATTATTTTTCTTAGTGGTAGAGTAACACCTTACATCTTTTGTTTACTGGTATACATTCCTTTTTGGCTGTTTCGGAATATTACATCAACACCTTCAACTATTTTTTTTTTTTTAAGCTTTCATGTAAGCAAAACATTTATATTTTACTGGTTGACCAAGTGATAAGAGTCTGTTTATATCAGCAGAGCCAGGGTGATCAACCTGCATCTGGAAGGGAATGTATTTGAGAACGCAATACTTGTGAGTTGAAATAGTAAGAATGACTTTCAGTTTCTTTCCCTCCCTTCTTTTATCCTCTGTCTCTCCTCTAATGACTTGCTGAATTTTTCCCAGCTTTGTTTAATTGATATTACTTTGGATCTTTTTATTCACCTTTGAACTAAACAAACATCTTTGTCCTGCAGCACATCCTTGGAATAGGACTCTGGCATCAAAAGGCATTGCAGTCAGTCCCTGTAGCTATAGGCTCCTACTGTTTTTAAATGGCCTCAAATCTCCATCCAAGGAAAATGTCAGCAACTTGGACTCAAAAAGTTCATCTGATTAAATGTGCAGTAAAATAAGCATCATGTAAATGATTTCCCTTCTTCCTTAGATTTTTCCACTACTGCACCATGAAACCATTTCTACATTTGCTGTTTCTGTGTTAAGATATGACTGATTTAGAAGTTGTCTAATTATATCTGCTTTTTTTTTTTCCCCCAGCATAAAATAAATGCCAGTGTTTGAATCTGAGGTCCAGCTCCCTTACTAAATGCAAAAACATTTAACTAGAGCGAGGAACACACTTATTCTGAAAAATGGGCCCTTCCAAGTAGCCCAGTACATGCACCAAACCCACTTGGCCACCACCAGCTGTGGATTCTGAGTTCAAAAACCAGCCTCAAGGGCCCAGGGGCGGGAGCTGCCTCCTGGCCCTTGAAAATCCCATCTTCCCCCATTGGGGTGCCCCAAAGAAAGCTGGCAATTTCTTCACCCCAACCCAGATACTTAAGTCAAACCCAGCAAGTTAATCTGTCCAGCTTTTAGCAAAATACACTTATATCCCTGAGTTAATAATATGTCAGAGGGGCTTTCAGTTTGTCTCCAGCATTGCAAATCCTTAGACTATATATACTTTTGCTTACACTGTGCAAACTGCTGCTCTTCGGAGCAGTGCTGGTTCTGGCTATGTGTGTGGGCAGTAGGGAGCACGGCACTGGTGCCACTGGGACGCAAGTGAGCATTAGTAACTACACAGAGTATGCCTGCATTCCCTCTTTAGGAGCTAAATATGTTTGTGCTTGAAATGACTGATGGAACATTTGAGTCTTGCACCTAATGTCATCTCGTGACAAGCTTTAAGGAGGAAGTAAACTACCATTTCTCTGCTCACGTACTCTGTCATTGGTCACTTTCTCTACTCAAGCCTCAAATACTGCCAGTTTTAGAAGCTCAAATATCTGCCTTATAGCTTTGGAATTGCTAAAGAGTGCCAAGAAACTGAGGAACAAAAGCTGGCACATGTTATTTGCATCTGTGGGCTGTGAAGCTAACTAGTCTATGCATCTCAGGGAAGATTTGGTCTTTCTTAGAGACATCAGGCAACAGTGGTTTCAGAGGCATCGGTGTAGTAAGTCATGGGTCACATCAGCACACCATGCCCTTTCGCCTTCATCTCCCTCTCTGTGGACTTCTAAGGAAAACTTAGTATAGATCTGTCTCTATGGGCACTCCATCAGTCACTATGAAGTGAAAATCATTCTTTTCTGTAGCTCACAAATCTTCAATAAGTAATCTCCAGACTCAAAAAGAATAAATAAGTATGAATAATCAAGTGTTTCATAGTTGTTTTCAACTCAAAGGACAGGGGTTGTGTCATGCACTACCTCCCCCCAGGAAACATAGATAAACTTCTGTTCTTAGCAGTCAAAAACAAAAAGCAATTCTTTGACTTTACAGCAGTACAAATGCAGTAACTAAGAACCCAAATACCATGAGATCCCCTGCACCTGTTGCAAAGAGGAAACCAGCCTGTTACACTGCATTGCACCCTAAGGCAATGATCCACATAAGGCTGATGTGTCATTGACACACAAAATAAGGTGCTATATTCCTAGGCTCTGTCTTGTCTGTACTGGGAACCATTAATCCTATTAATTGCATATAAAGAGTCTGCTAGCAATTCTACAAATGAGTAAACACAGAGATAAAAGTGTAATCATACTAGTACAGCAAATTGGATTCAGGTCCTCATTGAACAATCCTGTTTCATTTCAGCAATTTTATTATCACTGTAACTGGAACAAATTGCTTTATTAAACAGAAGGGGCTTTTGTAAAAGAATTTTTTCATGTGGGCAATATCATGAAGCTCTGTAACACAAAACCAGCAATTACACTTGTCAGGGGATTTCTTTAAGCAATTCAGCTAATGGCTTGTGACAGGTAAGACTTGAAACGTTCATTCAAGCTTTCCCTCTGCTATAAAGATATATTTTGTCAGCACACAAAAAGTACTTTTAGTGAAATGAATGCTTCGGGCAGTATTTTGAAATCTTGCAGAAGGCAAGAAGGGTCAGGATAAGCTGACATGCAGGACAAGGGCAGAATAAAGGCTGCTGACAGTTACACAGTGACCAAGACACACAAACACCTGGAGAAGTCAAGGCTAACCCTATTGCTGAGGGAAACAGGATAGAAAATATTGCTTCCCTACAGCATCAATCTAAGCAGTAAGCCAAGGGGGTCTCCAGTTCCTGATGCTTTCACATCAAGATGGAAGAATAACCTGAATTTAAAAGGTATTTCCATCAGAGACAAGTCATCAGGCTCACTGCAGATGTAGCTGGATGACCTCTAACAGCCAGCATGGGGGGTTTTTTGTTGTTTTGTTTGTTTGTTTGTTTTGTGTTGTTGTGTTTTTTTTTTTTTTAAATGTGGTTCTCCATAATATACTTATGCATAAAGAATGTGGTTGGAAAACTGCTGTCCTGACAAAGCAGATTGTGACAAAGGGGTGTAGGATCTACGGAAGACAAGCAACCTATAAACAAAAACATCAAAAAACTATTTGAAGCAGTATTAAAAGCAGTGTCAAAAGACAGCTAAGTGCCCAACCCATACTGAAACTCATAGATCTATCTTTATCAAAGCTGTCAGGAAGCTGATACCTTTGAGAAATTATGGTCAGGGTGCCCCAATTGTATGATGGCTTGACAGTGTCAGTCAATAGTGCTGTTGGTTGTGTGTGCTGAGACATGAGACAAAATTGACCTCTACTCTGCAGTTACCTGGGGTTCTCCTCCATGCTGCTGGAAAAGGGTCAGCCATGATTTGACTATCACTATGCAGAATGTGTAAAGAACAGAAAACCACAGATAACCACCATAAATATGTCACCAAAAATAAGAAAACCATATACAGTCTTGGGCATCTCTTCTGCCTCAAGAACACAAAAGGCTCACAGATGTCTGGCAGACAAGATGGTGTGACTATTTCAGACACTTCACCTTTATTGTGCTTCACTCCGACTTTCTCTCTTGTGTATGTCATGAAGTCAAAAGTCCAGGAGAGTTAATATAAATCCTTACATTCTCATTCCCCATGTACAACGCTTTTTGGAATCAATAGCTGGGGCTCCTGAGGACTGATGTGGAGCTCAACTTAGAGATCTGTGAACAGCTCCATTCAACCCTGGTGTCCTCCATCTATTCTTAAGCCCTCTAATTCCAAAGGCAAACTTTTTTTTTTTTTTTAAGGTCACCTCACCCCCCACCTCACTCTCACACAAACACACAGTTCTTCAAAAAGAGAGGCCTGCACTGGCCCTGTTTACTTAGAGCACAAACATATTCAAGGCAGCGATGTCAGATTAAAGGAAGAAAGGGGAGAGAAATCAAAGCCTCTAAACTGCACATAAAAGGCAATCGCTGGCAACCAATCTGTTCTACTTCCAACTCTTTGCACTTTATGAATAAAGGTCAAGCTGGTATTGGCACCCAAATGTTAATGTTCTTATAACGGTTTAAGCTGCTTTAACAGCTGAATAAGTGAGAGTGATCCACAGGGCCACACCTAATCATGCCCTTACAGCAGGGAAGACCTCTCCTTTCCAGCCGACTGTCCACAGGGGTGCCAGCAGACCTACAGGAACAAATTGCTTACTGATTGCCTAAAGAAGACTTAAGGTTAACCCAGCCTCTTTCCCTGTTATTTTTCCATCTGCTCTGCCTGCTAGTTGCTCTTTTGCCTTCTTTCACCTATTTTGTGCTTGTTGGTCTTTTTTCTGGCTCCAAGCTGCAGCTTTCAGGATGTGAACAGCTATACAGAGAAAGCACCCTCAGATGTTTCCTCTGACTTGCAAGGAGTCCAGTCCATCTGCCTGCCTTGTTGTTTTAAAAATGACACACCTGTTTTTAACCACCATTCCCCCTGCCCTTTTTTAATGTTAACAAGGCACAACTCCCGTTGGGCAGCCAGACCTGGTTACCAGTTTTCTTTCAAAGTTGATGATGCTACACTCTCTCTTTTTAAAAGATGACGCAGCTCTCACTTTTGCAGGTTTGTTCTACATGTACTGGAAGTACTCAGCTCTCAAAAGCAGCATTAAATTATCTCACCCAACTCTCCAGGCGGCAGCAGAGACTTAGCAACTTCATGTCCACTTTTCCAAATGAGCAGCACACTGAAAAAGCTTCAGAGTGACTCAATACCAGCTCACTGTACCAGACAGAGGCCTCACCCATCATAGGAAAAGAGGTTTTACTGAAGAAAAAGTCAATATTTGGGATACGTTTTCATAAAGTCAGGACGAGTGCACTGCTAAATTAATTCATGTCTGGCATTTACAAACAGTAACTTGATCTTTCAGCTGGTGCCCCTGCCAAGTCAAGCAGTTTTTAAAAATTCAATTTTTGTAAAGGTGAATTTAGTGCTAATGAAATTGAAAGACCAGTAGCAATAGTTTGTGCAAGGCACTGGCCTGCCAGGCTCTGCAGGAGCTTCTCAACTGCTGCTCACAGGGCATGTAGATTCTGAGCTCTGTGGAACTGGTTGCTCAAGTCCCAGGCCCCACCCCACCTGGGACAGATGGCTGCGATTGCTTTTTGAAAGCACAGCGAGAGAAACCCAGTCATTTAACAGGCTACTTCAGGGAAGCTGCCCAGCATTGAGCAAAGTTACACACTGCACTGGCTGGAGTCACAGCACAGAAGGAGTTCCCAAATGTGTCGTACTTTAACCTGGCACTTGCTGTTTGACAGCCAGAGCTCTTAGCATCTGGTATTGCGTTACTGCAACGCTGTCCTAAAAGGGATGGATCTAAGTCCATCAGCAATGGCTCAATCGATATCCAAAACCTAACTTTTGAACTGCTGAGGTTTAGCAGGGGTGCTCTCCTGCAGTTAAGAAGGACCTGAAGTCACAAGGGAAGCCACCCCATTTAAGATGCTGCTCTACCCCTTCTCCTGTGGCTCCGTGCACAGTTAGCCCTATGCAAGAACTGCCCAAGCCAAATCCTATGGATCCCAAACAGCTCTTTTCTAGCACGCAGAGTCTCACCCTTTGGCAAGCACACACCCTCACAGCACATGAATTATTTTCTGTCAGGAGAGGATTAGAGAATATTATTTGAGACCAGTTAACTGGCCAGGCTCACAGTTAAAGCTCGGCTTTGCGGGTTAGAGAGGACCTCCCTTAAATGGGGCTGCTCGGTGCAGGCAGCGCCGGGCTGTTTGTGTGCTCGGAGTCACCCTATGCACCACTGCACAGCTTTGCACCGTTTAATTTGTTTCTGAGGCGTTAGCTTTCCATAAAAGCTGATGTTCCTGTTTTGGTGGTATTTTTTATTTGCACATTTATAGTAAAGAAATCTTCAGTCAGGATCACTCCCCTCTCATCTCCTCCTCGCGCAAACCCAGCCAAGCCTCAACGTCACTTTGTCTGTCGAACTTGTTTTCCACCTCATTAACTACAATTACCTATCCAGTGAGGGGATTAAAAAACAAGCTCTAATTCCTGGCTCCGGTAGAGACACAAAAAGGAGAGCTGTTTGCAGATTCCAGCTGCCTTTTCCTTCCCGACTCTGCAGAGGTAAAGGGTGCGATTAAAGGAGTTCGAGAACGGGAGTGCAGCGGCGATTTGGAGCCCCGAGACAGACGGAGGGCACAGGGCTGCGCTCAGCGGGGGCCGCAGCAGGCCCCCATCACCCCACCCCCCGTGTTTAAGGCCGTGTTTTGGCCCCCCACCCCATCCCCAGGGTTTTCCAAGCTGTGCCGAGGGACCCTCCCCGGTGGTCCGCGGCATCCCCTGCCCTGCGTGGGCCGCTCCGAGCGAGACCCCCGCCCGAGGACGCGGCCGGGAGAGCTCCCAAACGAGTTCCAGCGCCAGCATTTCCATTTTAAAGCCCCAAGTTGGTTAAACACCCACCACCACCCCCTCCCAGCCCCCTCCACCTCCCCACCCCGACGTTAAGAAATGCAAATGCGGCCAATCCTATTTTATGTTAAAAAGCGAAAAAACATTTCAATGTATTCTTGTCTTGTATGACTGGCTAAGAGCCTCTAAATCCCCACCATTTACCAAATTAAACTAATTGAAAGAGCTTCGAAAAGCCACATCTGTAGGCTGACGTCTGTCCCTGCCTTTCGCTTTAGGCTGGGGGAAACTGTTCTCCATCCCATTGATCCCTGAATAGTCACGGCTGTCAGGAAGCCACATCAGCCATTATCATTCTAATTTTACTGCCTTTCTTGGTCCCTAATCTAATTTGCAATGATGCTTAAGCATTTCGCAAGACCATAGCACTTTCTTCAGAATTTCAACAAGAGCATTAAACCCCCAATTTACATTAATGAAGTGCACATTTAATTAGGGGAGAGGGTAAATGGAGGGCTCTTCAAGAGCAGTTTACGTGATATGATAGGCACTTGAAAAACGAAGATGTACCTGATAAAAGACTCTCGTGCAGCCTTCCTGCCTCATTTAATTTCTCAGCTTCCTTCCCCACCCTGGGGAACTTCACTCCTGCCCCAAACCCCAGAGAAGAGGGGCAAGGAGAGTGGGTAGCACCCGCCTGGCCCAGAAGGTCACCCGGTGTGCATCTCCCACAGACTGGAAGCTCTGCTCTCAGGCATCAGCTGCGTTTCAGGCCCCATCCTGCTCAAACTTGCATTAAATCCATATCCAGCCGACCACGGACTTTGACACATTCAAAGCCACACTTGCACCCTCAAAAGGGCTGGAAAGGGCCCTCTTTACCCAAGGACTTGCCTGCTTCAAGTTGTCCAAACACAGGCACGGACCCAGAACTCTGTTTCTGGGGTAGAGACTGCTGCTCACTGAAGGTTTCCTACCGTTTAACACAACTAGACTGACTGAAGCTTAGGGTTCATCTGTACCAAAGCACTGCTCATCCAGACACCACTCAGAAAAAGGAACACAGAACAGACTCCACAGTTTAAAGATCAATTTAGTACACATATATCTGCAATTTCCTGCTGCTACACACTTGTCCTGCTGTATCTTTGAGTGGCAAAGAGCTCAAATCTCCTTCTGAGCCTTCTCTGAAACTAAGTTAGGAATGAAGAAATGAAGCACCAGCTGCAGTCAGCTGGGCATCCCTCCCTGCAGCAGCTTATCAGGCACTCCTTCAAACCAGCCCTCCTCTGAAGGAGATGGCAACTTCCCATGCCTCAGCTCAACTCTGGGTGCTAAATCCAGTGGCATGTGGATTTTCTTGAGGTCCAAGCCCCTGACCTGGGAACATCTCCCTCACTTCTGCTGCTGTGGTCAAGTTGACTCATGCCAAAGCATCTCCCACAGTGAGGCACTAACAGAATACCTGGATTCCAATTTGCATCTACATTATCACATTGAGCAAAGAAATGAACTCTAGAGGAAGGCTAGGCAAGCCATACAGCATTTTTCTTTAAATTTCTAATAGAAGGGATGGCACAGATATAATCCTTCTAAATCTCACAACCCTAGCAGCAAGTGCTTTCAGTACTGTGCTCCATGTCTCCTAGGACTGCTGGTATCCTTGCCACACATGCTGACAGTGTTAGTGCAGGCATAGGACTAGCAACACAGAGACAGCCACCAAGAAAGCGGGAGCTGTGAGCAGCCTCTGTGCTGGGCTGCAGATCAGCAGGAATTAAATACATAAATACCCCCTTCACAGAACATACAAAACATTCTTATATTAATCAGTTTCTTAGAGAAGGCTTGTTTGAAGTTTTCTTCAAATTCAGTGCGGTTCTTTGAAAGTCTCATGAAGATGGCAAAAGAGAAAGCCATCAAAGACAATGTATTTAGAACTGAAAAGGACTATGCAAAAATCTGTTATAGCAGATTAGACAGAATGTGTCATAAAATAATCCCTGAGCCTGAGCCGGAAATATTGTCGAAGAACCAGCAGGAGGGAAAATGTAGGAGAGCACACACAGACAGATATATTGCTGTACAAGTGGAGGAATCTGAGAAGTAAAATAAAGGAAGTGATTTGGAAATAAGTAAGTAGCTGACAGAGTGAGAGCAGAGTGATTTCTAGCAGCAACGCAGCAGGAGACAAGCCTGAAGAAGGCGAGGATGAGGGTGAGGGTGAAGAGGTTAAGCAGCAGAGAATGAAGACATGAGAGAAACGCCAGAGCAATGCCTCACAATTACACAAAGATTGTTATGTCAGCTGAGATACTTCGGGGAGCTACATTTTAGCAGCAATAGCAACATGAACAAATACATTAATGTTACAGACTCCTGCCAAAAACTTTCCCACCAGATTATACACCCTCTCCTCGATGCTTTTCCCTCCAGCATAGAGCCTCTAGAGAAAACGCTGCAATGCTGTGTTATTTCACTATGGATTATCCCCTTGACTGAAGGCGGAAACAATGCAGCAACCCATATGAAGCACAAGACAGCCCCAGCCCTGAGGATCTCCAGGGGAGCAGGGCCAGGTGGAGCGGGCATCTCTGCAGCACCTCAGGGTCCTTACAGGGAACCCTGATCAACCCCTGCACCAGGCCCCATCTGCAAGGTATGGGTCACACATCTAGGGCCTCTTTCACCCCCTTTCTCCACAAGCTCTTGATCAGCAGTCACTCTGGCAGTCACCCACAAATACCAGAAACAAAAGTCTGCTACCCAGGGCAGACAAGCCAGCCCAAAAGCACAAAGCAAACCCAACTGTGTTAAAAACAGTCCAGGAGCAACACAGTACGCACTTAAACAAACCATACTTGCACATTAGACACACCAAAGTGGTGCCAATAAAGTCTTCAAGCGTCTACCTCACCCAATCTCACCACCCAGCTCACTTATCACCCCACTTACAGTTTGGTGACATGCAGGGGAAGGAAAAGGAAGCCTGAACATGGACGCATCTTGCTGGGGACCTCCATCTCACCCAGAGGACACAACAGCCTTCCAGAAGTTGAAGTCCTTTTGCAAGCAGATCAGCCCCTCCTCACCTTACTATCCAAACCCCTTCTGCTACTTGGGGCACTGGTGAAATAACCTTTCCCCCCAACCCTGGCCAAGGGGCTCAACATGTGCCTGGGACGAGTCAGTGAGGCAGCAACGACCTCCACCTGTGACCAGGGAAGAGGGGTGCTGGCCCCAGAACAAGGCACAGCTGCAGCTCATGCCTCCATCCCCATGTGCAGCAGCACTGGCTGGGTACTGCTAACCATGAAGAGGGGCACACCAGCCCAGCTGGAGCTCTGTCAAACTTTCTCTCATGAGTGTCCAGCCCATTTTTCCCATCCCAAATTTCCCTTGCAGGCCAAAGTAGTTCTTTTGTGGAAGAGGCTACACAGGGTAGGAGAAATTTTTAGGAGTACAGGCAAAACTCAGCACTGCTGTAAGCCTGCACCAATGGAATGTGGGGGCATGCCAGTATCTTGCTTAGACTGGCTGAGGATATCTGAGTTTCCAGACTTCGATGAAACAGGTAGTCTAGCATTACAGATGAGACCATATGTTTAAACACTTCCCCAGCAGATCATGATTTGGTTTGTGTGCTTCTGGTGTTGCAGTTGTAAGTCAGAGAGGAGGAATTGGTTCTTGTTTCCAGGAGTTTATTGTAAGTACAGTTCTAGGTGAGGGTCATTTAAACCCTTCTCTGGTTTGTTGACATTGGCATTGTTTCTACTGCATTACTAATACAAGAGGGTTCACACCAGGTAATAAGATAAAACAAAAGTTCTTGGCTAAATTCTTATTCCTTTGCTCACTGAGCTGTTATACAAGCTGGAGGATGTGTGATGTGGACACAGTGGATGTGGATAATCTGAATCAATCTGAGACCTGGTACTGCACGTATCTTTTTCTTAGGGTGGTTCTGTTTTGTTATCCCCAGCCATCAACCCTTCTGGGGCTGGCTACTCGAAGGGAGTATCTAGATTTGGACTACCTTGCCTGACAGCACAGTAAATGAACCCTCCTCAGTTGCCCCATAAAAATGCCACTATCTGACCTCTGGAGCAGTCAGAGCCGTGGGCGGCAGCAGCAGATGTACTCACTTCAGCCTCTCATTTCTCACAGCTGGGATGAGAAGCAGGGCTAAACATCACTGCCATTCACTGTCACTGTTATTCTGTGACCCGGAGGTTTGGACAGCATGGATGAGTGTTTAGAGTCTGCCAGCATCCTCCAGCACAGATCTGGGTGACATCAGTTGCCCCTGCTGGCACTGTAGTGGTAACCTGAGCAGTCCTGGAAAAGCCATGAGGAGCAGCTAGTACCCAGTCCTGCCAAGGTCTTTGTTGCCTGTGTTCTTACTGCTTGCCATTGGAAATTTGCCTCATCGGGGACCCTGTGGGGGATTTTTGGCCCAGGACTTGGCAGAGTTTTTGCTTTGCAAAGGACCATGCTATTGGGCCATGCCGCCATCCATCTGTGCATACAACGTGCTGCCTGTGGGTGAGGATGGAAATTTCTCAGTGCTGGAAACGAAAGATACCAGAGTGTCTTCCTTATCCCCCTTTGCTTTGATTTCTTGGCACAGGGATTGTTCCCCCTCAACTGCCCCCCTCAAAAAAAAAAAAAAAAAAAAAAAAAAGCCAAAAACAAACCAACAAAAACTGTGAGCAGAAGGTTCAACAATGTAAAAACCATGGAGCCTTTTTTACCCTCTTTTTTTTCCCCACAAACAGTTTAGAGGGATTTTTTTTTTTCTTTTCAGTTCACAGCACAGGAATTTGGCTCAATCCCCGGTAAATAAAATGCTACATAGAAAGCATGTTTGTACCTCCACTCACAAGTAGCACATGAGCAGCAGGATCACAGGGCTGATGTAGTATGGAATCCCATTTCTAAACAGAAGAGTAGCATCCAGCAGAGTTGTTGAAGCCTAGATAAAAACAAACCATTAAGGTGGAATCAAGGAAGTTAATACAGAGTAAGAATACAAAAGCAATAATCAAAATAATAAATTGCCTATAAAAAGTCAGAATCTGGAAAACTGTTCACTGTTTAAACATCATTGTGTCTTTTAATTACTTGTTCCAAGTAACATGTTAACAAACTGAAACTGCTCTTTTTTTTGTTGATGGCCATGTGAACTAGATCACATTGTAGACAGCAGCTGTGCTAATTCATCCATGCCAGCAGCTTGTCTGCTGAGATGATAGCAAGCTTCCTTCAAAACTCCTACAGCTGCACTGGTTTTCCATAGGAACTTCTATTGAAGTCCCCAAAAGAGAGAAGGAACTACCAGGGTTTTATAGCCTTAAAAAAATCGACAGAAATCTCCATCAAATAACTTCAAACATGTAATAATTCATGGTGCTGTTTTCCACAGTGTATTTGTGAAGCATCTGGATACTATACTAACATAACAGTGTGTCATTCCAGCATGCCAGGAAGCTTTCTGAAGGCATAAGACCCTGTTTTAATTTTAATTCCTCTGTCTCAAAACCAGTGTCCAGTTTATATCAGTTTAATCTTCCTTTTTACCCAAAATATGCTTATTTACTAGAGGACGATGAAAAAGAGATTTCAGATGCCTTAGTTTCCTTTTGGAAAACTTCTGGAAGGACTTAGTAAGTTATCCAAAAATCATTAATTAAAATTTTTACTTGCTTTAAAAAATTGTTTTAATAAAAGCCCACTCTCCACTGTCTGTAGGACTGCAGGACATGCTGACATCTGGTAGTGCCATTATAAAATTTACAGATCTAAAATATCTTCTACAAATTTAGCTCATGACATGAAGTTAACAAAACAAAATACTCAAAACAAATACTCAAAACCAAAATATAGTGAGTCCAGTAGTGACGATCCTGTTTTGTTGGCTTCCAGAACAGGTTGTGTTTCTGCAGATTACTGTAAGGCTCCTCAGTCTGTGCATGGTGCCAAAATCAAAGTGATCAATATAACTGAAGACCTGTTCAGACTTTTTAACACTGGAAATAATTCAACCATTTCCCAATCAAGGGGCAAATGGAAAGCACACTGATAACACTTATCACATTTTACTGAAACACAAACCAGCTCTGTAAATGTCTCTAGACTGAAGACTGGAAGTGAAATAGGGCCAAAAGTCAGAGTTTGGCATATGCTAAGTAACCCATCTTTTCAGCATCCTTTCATCATCTTAATACTGTATACTTAGGAGCAATGATCAATAACTGAATTCTTGAGCTCTCAGTTACCTCTAGATGATCCCCCTTTTCTCCCACTGAATTTATGAACAACACTTTCTTCTGAATTGCAGCTAAATTGGTTATTTAAAATGAATGGATGAAGATCTCACTTGGAGAGCAGGTCAGCTTTCTGCACTGTACTGCCACAAGCAGCCTAGGCAGAAAGTATTACTCTAGCTGAGTCTGCCATGGTGTGTTCTATGGTCCCTCATGGCACCTCTGCCTCAGGCAGGAGGATCTGGATCACAAAGAGGCACTTGCATTTCTAGTGTACCCTCTCCATGCTTCCACGGTGGGTCGCGTTGTAACACATGTTTCACTGACTAAGAATAATAGTTTTGTCAAATGGCCCTGTCCACTTCTACAAAAGGTACTAAGTCAGTCACCTTTCAGTGCCACCCAGCATTCCAAAATGGAAACAACAAAAGGCAGGGCATAGTGGTTTCGATCTGGAGGCTTTCTAGGGTCTGCAACAAGCTTTGAGGCAGATGTCTAGTGTATCAGCTGTCCTGAATATTGTTCCAACACAACACCACGACAGAAAGCAAGTGCTAGTGAGAGTGGGACTGCCCCACCTGCAGGAAATCTCAGCCTGGTTTATGTCAAGGGGTGTGACCACTCATCAGGCTTCCCACCACTCTTTTTCCATTTATTTGCCCAGCGTTATGGGGGAGTTGACTCCAGGAAGAGTCTTGGCTGTGTAACATGGTGTGAGTGAATATAGTGCCATGTAGCCACAAATGAGACTCCATATGATACTGCCTGTTGCTGGGTTGCCTGTGGAAATGCGACATGTATAATCACCAGAGAGGTATTCTACACATTCAGTCATAAATAATTAAGACTAAGCTGCCTTGCCCAGCCCACTGAAAGAAGATTATGTGGTTTGGCTCAGGTTTGGGGAGTTTTCATTTTCCTTTGGAGCAGCTTCAAAAAGCCGTATAAATACATTGCAGTGAAACAATCACCTGAGGACAACTCCAGCAAACAAACTGATTCCTACACACAAGTCTCTCAGGCAGGAACTGTAATTAGGATAACAATCCATGTGACAAAAAATTATATAGTAACACATAGTAATGGCTCACTGAGAAGGATGTGGATTGGGATACAAAGGGAGAAGATGAAAAAATTGAATCCTCCAACTGTTCAGGGAGAGCAGTGGGAGGATAAGAGCAGAAACAGAAACACATTTAGGATTCAGTTCTCAAGGGAGACTGCAATGGGTTTGTTAGCAGAAATGCACTCCCGCTTGGCATGCTGCTGAAATCATACAAAAACCTGGTGCACCTGCATTTTTCAGTGCACAATTGTCTCTTGCGGTCACAGCCTCCTGACACGCTGTTTCTAATCCTAGCACATCAGAAAAATATTTCTGAGGGTCACTGGTATTTCTGAGTGTTCATCTGTTGCACACTCTTGAAATGCTGAAACTCCTGTTACATAACACAGACATTTGTAAATATTTTTGCACAGCACAACTGGGAAATGTGACCTTTTCAGATTCACACATTTCACCATGTTGCAGCCAGCCGTAAAATTCTAACAATTCCAGGATATTACCATGCCAATTTAAAACTGACTATTTGTGTAGATAGCTGTTTTCCTTTCTCCTCTTTTCCATTCTTATCTGCATATGCTCAGCTCTCAACAAATGTACTTTTTTTTTTCTTTTCCAGCCTTCTGTTCTCAGGCAATCCTAGACTGTGGTTTGTACAGCTTTACATGCACTCAAGGCCAT
This sequence comes from Acropternis orthonyx, assembly GCA_035583155.1. Taxonomy (NCBI): domain Eukaryota; kingdom Metazoa; phylum Chordata; class Aves; order Passeriformes; family Rhinocryptidae; genus Acropternis; species Acropternis orthonyx. The sequence continues at coordinate 12,781,852 of JAWWEU010000125.1, read as the reverse complement.
AAAACATTCACCATGCCTTCATGTGCTTGTAAACCTTACAGTGAGAGGCAACACTGAATATATTATTGAAGACAGCTTATTTGATTTTTGCCAAACTGCAGAACTTCGTTCCTGTGCAAGTGTTTGCCCTCACTAACAAATAAAAGACAGATGTCACATGAACCTGTGGTTTTACTGAAAGTCCACTAGTGTCACTCTGAGAGCTAAGGGGAGTGAAAGAAATTTTGATGTTTATGTGAATGCCTGAGAGGATGAAAAGAAGTCTGATTTGCTAGCAGAGCTGGTAAATCGTTGAGCTTCACCTGATGATTTCTGCCTATTTTCTCCTGCGTCTGCTTTTTGTTTCCCTTGCCCCTTTTTATTTTTTTATGTTTCTCTCTGCTTCATGTTTCAAGTCTTGTTTCGGTTGGGTGCTATGTGTGAAGGAGAGGCAGGCCAATAATAGGACTCTGTATTTGTCAATCACAAACTCTTTCACTGAACAAAGCAACTGAAATATTAGAAGCAAATTAATGATAACATTCACTGTTAGATGTCAAAGCTGGAGCCATAATTATTATTTTGTTTCCCGACAACCTAAAATGTAGGAAAGGACAGAGTGATTTGACCTACACTTACTGCAAGGGATCAAGTAGCAGAAATCTGAGTGCAGTACTTAATGAATTGGGATTTTAGCTACACCGCAGCCCCTCCCTGACCCAGGTTCCTATTTAAAACTTAGATACTGCTTAAAATATTTCTCAGAGGTAGGAGTTTTAATGTAGTCACGTCCTTTCAGGAGTTAAGCATACACTACCACCACTGGAATTTCACCTTACTGTGGCAGTGGATGAAATTCAGCCTTGAGCTGCACCCATCAGATACACTCCCTCTTACTCATTCCTGTTTCCTCCTACTTGCTCCCCACACTTCCATGCATTTGGTCTGTCAGGAGCTCCTCTTTGACACTTACACCTCTACTTCCATCATATCAATGGTATGTGCAAATCTTCCTAGTCCTATTACCTTCCTGTCTGTATCCCACGGCATCTTTGGTCTCTGCCAACACAACTCCTTCCTGACTGATCATTTCCTCACAGAGAAGCCAATTGTCATTCCAAGCTGTGCAAATTGCAAATAATTAAAGCATGAGGTTTAAAAGTACTTCTGTGTATTTTGAGGCCAAACTACTGATTGCTGCACAGTCTTTAAATACCACAGTGGCAGGTGAGAGTGCCCAAAACAGAGGACACAGTCTGAAAACATCTGAAATATTTACTCTTGAGGAAAGATTACAGGTATTAACCAATTTGGAAAATGGTTTACCTTTGACTTTTTCCCATTTCATTGTTTCTTTCATTTACACTTGTTTAACACTGAGTTGTCATTTCTGTATAATACTGCAATGCAAAAGAAAAAAAAAGAAAAAAAAAAAGAAAAAAAAAGAAGAGATGGGTCTAAGTTGAGTTTTCAGACTTCTACACTCTTTACCTGTTTGGGAGATTTCTCTTGGTAAGGGACAAGCTGCCTCCTGGAGCATCTGCTTTTTAGCATTTATTAAACATTTTAGACCAGACACTGCACACATAGGGAGCTACAGGTAGCCTCACTACGTATGGCCAAGGCAGGTGAGATCTTAGCAAAGCAATGATCCAAATCAGAATCTTCCTTCCTCTTTTGTCACAGGATGACAGTAATTATCATCATTCAAACCAAACAAAACCTATTTTAACACTTACAAGGTATTACTTCTAGTCAGACACACCATTAGCAACTAGGGAAATAATCCTTTTATTCTTTTCCCAGAACCAACACCCCTTCTTAGCATACTCTGAACCTGGTTAATTTCTTTCCTTTTGTCCTCACAGCCTTGGGATAGAAAGGAAAAGAATATTCTATAGTCTAATCAAGGAGGGTGTTCCAATGAAAATCAAGTTTGTGTGATTTATTCTGAAATAAAGAAGAGGCTTTTTCAAATATTCCTTTATGAGAGCCAAAGCCTGAGAGCCAAAGGAGAAAGAGTTTACAGGGTGTTGTCATTCGATGGCCTAAAAATAAACAGTGACGCAGAAGCCATTTGCTATGAGGTAATTTTTAAGTTTTCTGAGTGTTCTCTATTGAATTAGCAGATTTATTTACATTTCGTATACAGAAAAAGAACTTGACAGAGTCATGGACTCTCTGTTACAAGACCCCACTAAAGTAACTGGAAACAATCTCCAAACCAAAACATTTCTCTCTCTGTTCAGCAAAACACTACTTGTTTCTAAGCTTCTGCTTCTTTTTTTTTGTTGTTGTTGTTTTGTTTTGTTGGTTTTCTAATACCTAGGAGATCACAGTAGAGATCACAGACTTGGATTTCAACTCTTGGATGCATCTGGGGTAGAGAAGAGAAAAAAGACAGAGAATACAGAGGGGCCTGGCAGTTTGGGTGGTATTAAAAAAAAAAAAAGTATTCAGGCAGAGTGTAGTGAGAATAGTGGTTTGAAAATACAGCCCTGAAGGAAGAGTCTCCAGAGAAACAATGGGAAAGGAATAAATAAAAAGAAAGTTATAAATTCATCTATTTGCTCTTCCCTGACCCTTGCTTTTACTCCTCTTCACAGCAACTACCCTGGGAAAGGCACAATGCTTTCTCCTGTCACAATATTGAGAAAAATTGAAATGGGGAAGAAAGACCACCAGATGCTTTATTGTCTTAGTCGTTTCCACATAATTAGCTGGGAATAAAGGTCCTCTGCATGGTTTCATTGCATTGAATGAACTTGGATATTGCTACACAGTAGTGTGTTTTATGATTCATGCTCTGTTATCCAGCGGCTTTTTGAAAACTGCCAGCTACTTTATCACTGACGGCCAAGCCTAGGCCTACAACTTAAAATGCAGCAATGCAAAGTTAACTGTGCATGACAGATGTCCATGAAATTGTTTAACACACGCACGCATGCACACACCACACACGCGCGCGCACACACACACACACACGGAACTCTCACAAAGCTGTCTCTTGCCTTCCTGCTCTTTCGTGCCTCTCTCACTGAGCACTCAGTCTCAAGTTTTCAATATAAATAAAAGCTGGGTGCTGGAGAAGAAATTGTGAGTGCATGGTGAGGACCACGGGTTACTGCAGGAAATACGTGCTCTACCAGAAAATTAGCAGAGGGGCTGTGAGAATCACAAAGGCACCTCCTCTGAGTGCATTGAGAGAGGGACAGGTCCTCTTCTCTCCTCTTCCCTTCCTCTTCTCTCCCTTTCCTCTCCCACACACTCCCTCCTTGCACCTCTCCTGAAGATGGGAATCTTGTGAGTGAAGATCCTATGATACAGTTCTCAATACTGCTAGGGTTTTAACCCAGAAGCCTCACTTCCAGAGGAAATGCTCATTGAGCATAATCTTGCTCCCACTGCACCCAGTTCCAAATTGTCCACTGGCTTCCCTGACAGAGGATTAGGATCACGGGGTTTGCAAAACCTTCATACATGGTGTTCCTCCTCTGAAGAGAACTTGGGGTGCCCTCGGTGGAATTATTTTATGAGTGGACTGTATAAACTGGGCCAAGAGAAACAGACTCTCAAAGAACAAAGTTTTGGACTGAGTGCAGGGCACTGCCTGGTGCCTGGTGTCCGTTCCTGGGAGCATGGGTCTGTCCCTGGTCCCCAACCCACTTGTCAGGCACAGTGGCATAAAGCGAGAGGGGGGTGAATGTATCCCTCTCCTTTCTCTGCCTTCCATGAACAGCTCTATTGATTGCCATCGGGTTATTAGCATGGGAAGGTGGTACCCAGTGTGAATGCAAGTGACAGCAGCGAGCCAAAAGAAAGGAAATGGGGAATCAGTTCCCCTTTAGAAGGAGAGCTGAGAAGTCCCCTGACCCTTCATGGACTCACTTTGTATTCTGGAAGGGATGAGCCCTTTCCCCAAGGTTTACTGGGGGCTCTGACAAGCAGGAAATAAACAAGAGAAACCTTCCCAGTGCTCCTTAAATGGAGGCTGGGGGTACACAGGAGAGCATCAGATAAATTTGTCATCTCACAAAAAAATACCCACAACAAATGAACATGCAAAAAACCCCCAACAAACAAACAAAAAACTCCCAAACACAGAAAAACCCAAAAAAACCCCAAAAACCCCAAACCCAAAATCAAGTACAAAGCAGAGATGTTTTCGCTCTCTATTTGCTTGCATGTAAACAAACATGGAATTCACTTCTATTGAAATTCAAGGTATATTACAAGGAAAGCAATATTTCTGCCACAGGGAACATTGGACCAAATTCTCTGCCCTCAGGGAAATACGCTTCTGATTTCACAGAGGTGACTCAGCTTCTTCTTGTTAGTGATTTGGGCTTGTGTCCCTACTTTGTGGAGATTAAAAGCATCATAACATTCAGTCTCCAGTAAACTACATACAGGTCCAGATCACAGAGGATGGTCACAATTCATAGCAGACCTTGGTGTAACTTCTAGAAGGGATTTCAGAATGGGAAGCAAGAGGCTGGAGTGACAGGTGCCACTGATGCAATTTTCTCGTGAGATTTCTTTTTTAAAGGTATTTTTTCCCTTCTGACACCCACTAACAACTCAGACTTACTTGCAATTCCCCGAGTAACCAGTTCCATGATTCATGCTCAGGGCTAAGTAACGCTTATCTGATACAAGGCAGCCAAGATCCTCCAGAATTGTCAAGAAAATTAGGTGCTTTTGATCTTTGCTAGGGGGGCGGGGGGGTTGGGGGAAAGCCACAGCTCCTCGTCAAAAGTTTTCAGTCCTTCGGCAGAGCATAAAGCAGCCCAGCGGGACGGCAATTCCGCGCCGCGGGACGCCGTGTATGCTCCTGTGTGTCCATGCCTGCCTGCGTGTGTGTGTGCCTGCCTGCGTGGGGCCCGTGGGTGGCCTGCTCAACATTTTGGTGGATGTTTCATTCCCACCCCTTTTACTACGACCCTGGTCAGGCCACTTTTATGCCAGTGACAGCTTCATGAAGCACAAAACATGGAGCGATACATGGCATGAAATTGGCAACAAAGCCGAGCAAAAGAAGGAACAATTCTCTGGCAGGATGTGATCACAATATGGCTGATTGGATCTGGAAGCAGATGCCAGCAGCGGGTATTGTCCCGGTGACTGAAAAGACATGACCCCCGAGGTACAGAAGACAAGGAGGCCCTCCTTATGAACCACAGGGGGAGGGGAGAAGAGGTGAAACCAATGAATAAATCAGGCGATGGAAACGGGGGAGAAAAGAAAATGCTAAAGAGGACTTTTATGGGGGACAGGGGCAGCTCAATATGCAAGAGCGTTGCCTCCCTAGCTAGCTGAACACTTGCTCAGACAATGGCTTTTTAACAGATGGGAGCCCTGCTGAAAGGGGCCAAGTTTTGTGCAGTTGAGAATCCCTGTTTGTTTAGTCTGCTGCTGCTCAGGCAGGTGTCTGCAGAAAGGCAATCCAGCAGGTTAAGTGTCTCAGGGGTGGTTTAAGATAGGCAAGCTGGGGTGTCAACCAGGACTGGTTTTATTGGCAGGGGACTGATCTTGTTAGACTTGTTTCTGAAGCCCTCAGGGAGGAGAGGGGAAAAGATCTCTTTTCTCCCTTCCTTCTAAAAGGACAGATTTTCTCGGTCTGGGCAATCAGACCCCAGTAATAAACCCTGCCAGTAAGGCAGCTTCGTGTCACAGATACCGACAGAGCACAAAATGTTACTGCTTGCAATGTCACAACTCTGTGCTCCCATATACATTTGTTCTTTTTCTCCTTTCCTACCTCACATTTGAAAACCCGGTTGTTTACACTACAGTTTTCTGGATGGGCTTCTTCATCTATTTCAGCATTTACTACAGATCATTGAAATTCGACTCACATGGCTCCTGACCTCAGCGATGTGCAATTCTCCTCTGCAGTAACAGAGATGCTGCCATCCTCCTCAGTTAACGATGACATCCAGCTAAAAGGACTGGTGGGGTTGATTTTTCTTCAGTCACATAAGCACACAGACACTAAATGCCACATACAGAACTGGGAGACCCCAGCATGTAAGTGTGGGAGGGGTGTGTTGGACCAGCCCAGAGGAGGTGAATGCTGGATACTCATTTCCAGACTAGATAAGAAAGCGAACATTGCAGGAAAGCCAGTGCCAGAGGATGTGGCTCTGAGGACATCTCCAGCAGGGCTGCAGCCCTGAGCAAGCCAACAAGTGCCAGTGGGCACACCTTCTCTTCCTGCTGTGAGAAACGGCACTAATTGTAAAATCCTCACCAGTGCCTGGTGCGGGCAGGCAGCACAAGCAAGCTGGCTGATTCCACAGCCAATGTGCCTTTCTCCCTGCCCATAAACAGCCTCTGATAATCCCAGTCCCCCAGTCTTTCACAAAAGGAACTGCCCTTCTTGTTGAACCACAAAGCGTTTGATGATATACTCAACAGGGCTCAGGAGGAGAAAATTTTCTTGTATGCCCCTATCCAAAATAGCAAACACAACTACATAGCTCGTGTAAGGAACAGAAAGCACAGGGAGAAGAGAAAGAAAAGAAAATACACACAGCATCATACTTGAGTGGCAATGGGAGTGTCCCTTTCCCTCATGCTGGATCACAACAGTCACAGTAGTCTGAACCTCAAACAACTGAAGGAAATCATGAAGATATGCCCACATGGGTTGGACACAATCTCGCTTGCTCTTACAAGTTCTGGACGGACCCAGCTCCTGGCCTTGCTGTGTCATACCCAATGCAGTTGCAGTGCCATGTGTACCAGCAGTGCCATGTGGGGCTGGACAGCAGCCAGCAAATGAAACCTCCACCTTAAATTCCTACCTATGCTATTGACTTGCTAGGTGACAAGGGCCATCACTTCTCTGTGCTTCCAGTCCCCTCTTGCCCTCCATGTCCTTTCTCTGTTTAAAATGCAAGGGCAATCAGAATATGGATTCTATATGCCCAAAAAGATTTCAATCCTGATCCATGTATTTCTGGTATTCTTCCTCCCAGGAGTGTGAGACAGTGGCATATCCTATGCTGTTGTACCTCCTTATTTGCTGTGGAACCTCTCTGTAGGCATGTTTCACATTGAGAACAAAAACATTGCTCTAATTCTACCTAAGCAGCCTTCCAGAGGATAAACAGGGATCATTACTTCCAGGGGCTGGAGGCAGCACTATGGTTCCATGGCTAAATCAGTGCCTTTCTGCCCTAGGATGCCCACACAATCTCTTCTCCAGCTCCAGATCTGTTTTAAAAAGATAGAGCCGAAAGCTTGTTTCCTACATATATACTGGTTGCTGCATGACTACTGAGCCCACCCACAAGGACTCTGCAAAAAAATGTGAAAGTAGTACTCACTATATTGAAAGCTTGTTCTCCTGCTTTCCACTTTCCTATTAAAAAAAAACAACAAAAAAACCAAAACAACAAAACAAACAAACAAACCAACCAACCAAAACAAACAAAAAAACCCCAAAACCAACCAAAAAAAAAACCCCACAAACAAAACCCAACCAACCAACCAACCGAAAACAACAACAAAAATACCTAACAAAAAACCCAAACCAAACCAAGAAAACTCAAAACACCAACAAACCAAAAAGTCAAACCTTTATCTGCCTCGACAGCATTAAACAGTAAAAAATACTGACTTACACACAGAGTTGAACATGCAAGCACCTTTGGTATCTATTCTCTGGCATAAAAGCCATGGGTCTTGAATGAGCAAATTGGACACAAAGGTTTACCAGTCACTTTCCAGCCTGCAAAGCCTCTTATTTTAACATTTTTGATACAAAGTTAAACTTTTTTTTTTCAAAGTGCCTGAGGACAATGCTAATGCTCTTTCTGAATTTGCCTCTTCCCATTTAGTTATCCTGGTGCTATTCATTTTTAATGGTTTAAAGTGGAGTTTATGTGGCATTAGTATTCATAGGCACATGCTAATTTACTCTTAGGTTCAGATACGTAAGTGGGCTTTTTTCAGATGAAACAGAGGGGATTAGATCTAGATCACTTGCTCTGAAGAAAAGTTGTAGCATGCCTCAACTTTCTATTCTTTTCAACACAGCATCAAGAACTAAAACTCGATTTCTTATTCCTAAAATAAAAATACAATAAAAATATCAGCTACAGAGTCGGAAAGAAGAAAAAAAAGGTGCATTCTGGTATGAGAAAGTCACAAAGTCCCCAACCCCACCCTTCACCCTCCCCCTTTCTCCGCAGGGATGAGGGATTATCACCACTGATCCCTAAAGCCACTCTCAGCTCCTCAGCTTTGCGCTGGTGTGGAGATCCTGTGTGTGCCCCAAGGTGTGGGTCCGGCTGTGGCCACCTCTGCTCCGGCAGATGGGCTGGCCAGCTGACCACCGTGACACCAGAGCAGAGGGCTGTGCCCTGGCTGTCCATTGTCAGTTCTGGCAGCTGGAGGGAGGGCAGTGCTTTGGGTCTGCCCCAGCCAGCCAGGGCTCAGGGTCACCCTCGGGCACATCCCTTGCCTCAGTCCCACAGATACAGAAATTTTCTTCAATCTATAGATGCGGTTGAAGGAGAAACTCATAACAAAAGCTTTTTCTAAGTGTTCAAAAGCGTGCTGTTGGAGAGGAAGCACAGTGCCTTTCTGATTCTGTTTTCACTTTATAACTCAGATTTTAAACGTTATTGTTGTTAAGTATATTAACATTTGAAAGTAAACCCAAACTTTCATCACTTTCCCCTATATTTTCTGTTTGAAAACAAGAGAATTACATCACCAAAATCCATTTATGTTGTGAATTTGATTTGGAATATGTAATCCTCCAGGAGACAATAATGCAGTTAGGAGGACATGAGCAGATGCCCCATTTCCCTCTGGAGCAGCTGTAGGGTGTCACGGAGCCAGCCCTCCTGTAGAGCCCAGTGTGCTCCACAGAGCCTGGCTGTGGCCCTGCACAGACATGGGCAGCTCAGAGTCACTCCTGGGTCACTTTTGATGTTTCATTTCTTTCTGGTGCCCTGCAGCAGGCAAGGCAACACTGAGGTAGCACTCCAGCATCCAGGATGGATGGGGCAGGAGAGACAGGCAGCTCAGCAAGGTCTTCTTCAGACCACTGTATAGGAATGGCTAGGGAAGAAAAGGTTTCCTTTCAGGCACGCTTTTTTCCCAGCTACAGGTATTCACTATTAAGGCATATAGGGTGTTTCTTCCCCCCTTAAGAAAAAGGACACGAAATTATCTCCAGAAATCAGAATTCACTGAGGGGTAAAAACCAGCAGATCAGCTGAGTACCTGTATCTACATGCTGTTATTTGAAATGTGTGAATATCAGTGCCATTTGGTAGTGCTAATTGCCTGACACTGTATCTCAGGTCCAGTATGACTTATAATGGTTACTTCATATTTTGCCCTGACTCTGCCACTAGTTTGCATCAATAGAAGCCACATAAACACATGAAAAGAGTTTTCCGGACAGTAACTTTATACTGAGTCCAAAAGAAATGTAACATCTTCACTGAAGTGAAAGGATGACTGCCTGGCCAGACCACCAAGACCTGGGTCAATTAGACATCAAGGTTACATCAAGATGAGTGCATCAAACAGTGAGAGGACACAGTCCTGAGTACTAGAATGCAGTCATCTGCCCCAACAAACAGACACAGCTTTCCCGTGGCACTGTTCTGACCCATGCCAACCAACACTTCCTAAAAGATGCCCAGGTGGAATTCCAGAGGATGCACATCTGTACCTAGGATTGCTTGCAATAAGCAATGTGTGCACTTCACCCTGCCATGGAAGCTTAGAGGATTTACAATCAAAGCTGCAAGCTGTTTCCCACTGGCCTCTGTGCCCAGGAACACTCTGGGGCACATTTAATTGTGTTGTCTTGTGTAACCCAAAGGTTCGCTTTCCCCAGAGACTCTGAAATTATAGCTGTTGCTTGGCACCAAACTTTAAGGACATTGCACTGCTTGTTTTATGTCTTTGCAATACAATTTATTGCATAATGCACACAAAAGTAGGGGCCGCAAAGTCTGTCATTCCTGAGAGAGGAAATTTTGATTTTAAAGCTGCACAAACAAATTCTGGTACAACGTTTAATGATCACCCCTACCTGAGCCCTTCACAAGCATTACTGAATTTACACCTGTGAAGTCCTCGTGTGCAATCATTTTATACCTGTGAATCAGGCACTGGGATATTCAGAAGAACAATACACACCCTTTCACTTTTTTATCAATTTGAAATATTTCTGCTTGTTTTTTCCAGGTATTAAAATTGTCCAGTTTTACCCTGTATATATTCAAAGTACAGCTCCCTGTTGACTTCAACTATTGAACTTACTAAAAGGCAATTCTATCAGAGGCGTTACATCCTGACTCAGCCTCATTTCTCCTAGCTATTTTCCTTTCTTTCCATTTACTTTTTCATTTCCTTATCCTTTTCTGTTCCCTTTCCTTTCCCCCTCCCCCTTTTTCTTGCTTCTGTCTCCTGCTTCCCTTATCCCTTTCTCTCACAGGTCATGGGGTGCTGAAGACACCAAATGCAGAAGATTGTGCCAGGTTGCTATGTCCAGATGAAAATAGCAAGTAAAGAGAAAGCTTTGATCTTAGTTTTGTTCACATGTAATCTTGAACTCAAGCCTAGGAAGGACAAATACCACAATATCTGATTTTCTATTAACTCCAAAAACTATATTTTTCACTCATCATTCCCTTAGAAATGTACAATCTGCATAGGTTGAAACTTCATACCATATTCAGGCTTCTAACACAAAAAAGTAGCTTTAGGGCAGGCAGGTGCAGAGAAAAAGCTGATCCTGTGAGCATTCACAATGGCCCTACTCCTTCCCGGATTTCTCTCCAACAGCTGGGATTTGCCTGTAGCCAGCGAAGGCCACTTTTGGGAACAAACTGGCTGACATGGATGCTCTTGTTTAGGTAAAAAAGGCCCTGGCTGGTGTAAAATAAAGCATAAGGAAAAGAGAAAAATAAAAGGAAAAAATATTCCCTTTATTGTCACTGGATCTGCTGTCCTACCAGCCTTCAGTGTTTTACTTTGAGTTACAAGAAATACTCTGGTTAACGAAATATTCCAGCAAGTGGCTGGACTGGACAAATGCCTCGGGTTTTCCATGGAAGAACAAAACAGAGTATCTCAGTCTTTCATGCAGCACAGGGAAGCTTGAAATCACCACCCCCAGGCAGAGGAACAGCTTTCAAACCAGGAGGCCTTTTCTCCACTTCCCAGTTTGTGATTTCTGAAAAGCTTACCATTTCTAAACCAGCTGTGTCTCTGCTTGTGCAAGGCTGGGAGCTGCAGATCCAAGCAGGGAACCCCTGCCATGTCACTTCACATGTGAGTTATGTGAATATTTCTGTTCATACACCTGTCCCCAAGTGAGTGGGAACTTAAGCTGCTCAGAAACTGGTGTGGCACATGCTGGTGGACACAGCAATGCTCCCCAGCTGACCTCCCGTGGTCTGGGAAAGCTCGTCTCCATAGGTATCCAGGGCCCAGTCTGCCCTGTGTAGCCATGCCTGCTGATTGGTGCTGAGGCACAGAATGGACCAAACAACCTCTCCCCTCTGTAAACTGGTTTAATTGGACTTGAGTCCTTGATGGACTGGGCTTCCAGCTCTGCTTGTTTAGCAAAGGAGAGCTCTCTTAATTTCTTATTGTGGCACGGAAGATTTAGTGCAGATCCTTTAATTTAAATGTCAGAATGTGAGCCGTAATTTATTTCCATAAAACAAGAAGCAATAAAGTCAAATATATTAAGCTTTGGTTGTGAGAGCTCAGATTATACAATTTATAATTGTACAGAACACAAACAGCAAAAAACTACCCACCAGAGGATGAGTTATTATCACTCACTTAAGCATTTGATTCAGGGCTGGTCAAAGCAGTTACAAGAAAACAGTGAAGAAAAAATAATAAAAGGAGAAGCCAAAGCATTTGGGACACTGAAAGGCCCTTAGTGACAGCCAAACATGGGGAACAGGAGCAGCTGAGGTGTCCCTACACCTGCTGGTCTTCCCAAGCCCTCTTCTGCCGCTCCTCCAACCACTTCTGAGGCTTACTCTGACCTCCCATTTTCATACTGGTTACACTCTGCTAATTTTCATGTATATGTTACACCCTAAAATCACATTCCCTGACAAATGGTAAGGAACCCAAGGGAATAAGAAGTTTCATTCTTTCCAGCTGGGACCATATTTTTTATGTAGTCAGCACCTGGGAAAACCAAAAGCCGGTCCGCAGCAAGACCTTATGTGACACCAGTGATAACATCACAAACACAACTGTGACATAGGAATTCAGATGATGATCAGCTGAGTCAAACTAGAATGACTCAGTAAAGTCAAACTGTGAAAAGAATTCTCTGATGGGAGCAGAATTACTTCAGATCGTACCTGCAACAGAACTTCTCTGAGAATTTGAGCTCTAATCCCCTTCTCTCAGTCCAGGATACCCATAAAGTGATCATGCAGCAATAAGGAATATCTGAATCATCCTGGCAAAAACTAGTATTTGGAGGTAGCATATAAACATCAAAGGGCTCTGTAAAAATGTACAATGGGTAAAATGGCCTCATTGTTGCTATTTAAGTGACAGAGGAAAGGTAGAACTGAGACAAAACCACCAGAAATGCCATTCAAGAACTCTGCTTTATGCCACAGCTCGACCTATTACAAAAGCCAGTGAAACAGAACTACAGAAAAAATGTGGTGGCCACAACCTTTTGCCAAGCCTCCCCACTTTTGTGATTGACCCTTATGCTACATGCTGTGGAGAGAGTAAGGACGTATTTCTCTGTGCATCTATCCTGGACAGTGAGTCACCTGCAAAATGATTGAGGATGCACTCGATCCTCTCATCCAGATCATCCATAACAGTATTAAATGGGCTGGTCTCAATACTGAGCCATGGAGAACACCACTAGAGTGACCAGCCACCAGCTGGATGTAACTCCATTCACCACCACACTCTGAGCTTCATCATCCAGCCAGTTCTTAACTCAGCAAAGAATGCAGCCATCCAAGCCACAATCAACCGGTTTCTCCAGGAGAATGGGTGCAAGAAGGGTTTTCTTGGCAAAAGGCATCTGCTGTGCTTTTTTGAGATGGGAAGGGTATTGTCTGATGCAGATGCAGCACATGTGAGGGCTTATCAGGACCAGGAGGACAGGGTGCTAAATTCTGGGACCTCCGTGATTTCCTTTCTCTTTTACTCGTAATAGGCCAGAGAGTTTCAAGAGTGGCTCTTCCAGCACCACTTAATGCTATCACTAGAAGGCTTCAGGGAAGCCTGAGGAAGTACTGATTAACAGTATTCATGCTGGGCCGGGGCTGGGGCGCTGCCCTCCTTTTTGCTAACCCTTAATGTATTCATTGCCTTATTTTCATACATGCTGATTGAATAGCGATTTATTCCTCTGGCGCTGGGATAGTCCCTCCATACTAAATGTGAAATCTTTATTCTAACCAATGTCTAAATCATTGTTTTCTGGCGGCGCAGATCATGTGGCACAGATTATTAATAGCTCTGGTCTCTACACCACTTGACACGGCGCTCCAGCTGTCATTCTGCTCCCTGGCTCGTATGATTCTTGCACTGGTAAAGTGCCAGGCCCGGGCCGAGCCCATCAGTCACTGTCACCCAGCACCCAGTGATGAATAGCCCCGCGAGCGCCGTGGCGAGGCCCCGGCTCCCGTTCACACGCGCCTGACTTTTCCCAACTCCAGCCCGCCAGCTGAGGCCGGTCCCCGCCGAGGTGGGCCGTGGCGACCTGGAAAGACCACCCCCCCCAGCACCCCGGATTAGTTAAAAATGAAACAAATCCTAATGCGATCATGTCACTAATTATGCATTTAATTCAGTTATAAGGAGCTAATGGCTCCCTCAGTGACAGCTTTTACTGCTAAAAGGCAATTCATTCCTAAAACTGAGAAATCTAATTACACAAAATGCTTCGTCCTAATCCTTTCAAAGAATAATCTTATTTGTAGACATTAACATCCCAGATGCTGCTGCTGTTTGTCCATTATGACAGTGTTTGTCCTGAATAATGTATAAATAGCTCTTTCTGGACAGTTGCATGTCACTAAATCAATACAATTTGCTGCCTTCTGTTACATTAAGTCAGCCTGGGCAAGCTGGAGAAAATTAACCTTTTGTTTCCCACTCAAAAGGGCCTTTGAAATTAGAAACAAGAAAGGGTTGGAGGGCCTATGGGAATCATGAGGTCTTTTTTTTTTTTTTAAACCCACAAACTATTCAGTAGATCTGCAGGGATGGTGGTGGATATATCTTCAGAAAAACAGGCTAAACATTGCCAGGTAGTGGGGGAGACACAATGGAGGGAAATTGTGTTCTGCTTTCTTGTCTCTTCCTTAAAGGCTTCAAGTTTCTTCTACAGAAGTAGCTAAATTGTAGTAAATTCTCACCACAGTGTTTTGTTGTCAAGGGAATGATGCTGCTGCTAAGATGTTCCTTAGCACCTGTGGTAGCTCCCACAGCTAGCAAGTTGGGAAATATACCCATGGAGTTGCTCTCTACACAAATCCCCTTCAAACACACACAAAACCCTAGAGGATAAAAAGGCTTTCACTCATGCAGTATGTAACTGAGAAGATGAGCTGAAGGCATGTAGCTTTGAACAGAAATACCACCGAGTATAAATCTGGATTTCAGCGTATTTGCCCATTATGTGCTGTGCATTAAGAATTAGCTGCCTGCTCCTATTGCTGTGTTAAAATAACCAGCTCCCCCCTAGTATTAGTACAGCAGTTCCAAATTTCCCTGTGATGTCCTGGCAGTCTTTCAAGGGACAACCAAATGTCACTGATATTTCCGAAAACCTCAGACATACTTGTCTTTAACCACAAACTCAAGTCCCACTGAAGCCACTCTGCCTTTGCCAGGGACCAGGAGCACAACTGAGCAGTGCTCAGAATGGAGAACAGATCAGGGCTCTGAGTGGAAAGGAAAACGTGGCTCCTACCAAACCCATACCTCAGCTCAAAGTACGTATGAAGGGTACGTACTATACATCCCACTGTAAAGTCATTAGGAATCCAACTTACTGGAAAAAAAATCCAGTGTTGAGAAATTATATCCAAGATCCTCATAGAGGAGAAGTGACACCTTCAGCTTTATTCTGTCTCCAGCCTCCATGTGTCTATTCGGGGAGCTTACCAGCAATGTCCCTAATTGTGCTGGCTTCTTGAAACAGCACAGGAGAAGCTCTGCAAGCAGCAGGATTGATGGGAAATTAAGGAGTAGTCTGCCATTCAAAAAGTGCAAAGTACAAATCAGAAAATGCCATGTTTTTGCATCTGCGATTCAAGTTCTGACTCAGAAGAAAAAGCTTCCATGGCCAATCTTCAGGGCACTGTAGAGGGTGAAAAAGGGAAAACAGACCACAGCCTCACTAGCACAGAGGCACATACCTGTCCCTTCAATGCAGGCTTGCACAGAAGTAAATGCAGAAACACACTCGTCCCAAGCACGCAGCTCTAACAGACGCTAATAGCAAAAGTCAAAAGCTTGCTCTTGGAACCAAACATCAAATAACACTCTATTTACCCAGAGAAATAACAGTACAATAAAGCATTTGTGTCTGCCATCCTGTGAAAGGCTACATGAGGGAGTCCCTGAGGTTGCACATGCACAGCATTAGGAAGAGTCCCTTGCATGGCGACAGGGCTATTCTGACTGTTTCCCATACAGAGAAACCACAGCTGGTGACATTACTGATTTTACTGCCATTTCAAAAACATTTTCTCCCTGTTTTCTCATTTTTCAGCTGATGATTTTCTTTTCCATGCCCACCTGGGTTGTTTCATTTTACTCTTCAAGAAAGTCTCATGGCATGTTTCTCCTGTGAGGTCTGCAGTTCAGCTCTCCAGGATTTTGCCATTCATGGCATCCTGGATTAAATTATGAAAGCTGCTTTGCAAAACTGAACTTCTCCTTGCTTCATCATCCTAACAAGTGAGCAGATCCAGAGAGCTACCAGGAAAGCTTCTTTCACCACCCTGCATTGCTGGACTGCTATTGCTTTCTGTGGAGATGGATGGTCAGATTTACAGGTTGGGGGGATGTTACTCTTGGGGCACCCTCGTGAAAGCAGTGACTAACCTGTGGTATTGGAGGTTTCCTCTGGAAACACATGCTGCTGAGGAATGCACAAATCTGACCTCACAGAAAGCCATACAAAGTCTATTTGCCCTGTGCCAGTGGCATCAACGTCTTATCCTACCACTTGCTCTGTCTCTGACACCACAGGAGATGGGAATCATGTATAGCAATGATTTTAAACTGATTGCATCACTACAGAAAACATGAAACTACTTTTTTAGACTCCCTGCTGTTACTATTCTGGGGCTAGGAGGACACAGATACATAGCTGTGTCAGGTCAGCGTTTTTCAAGTGTACTAAATGTATTTAAAATATTCAATGTATCCATTTGAATATTTTTAGGGGGATTAATTGTTCAAATCTAAAAAGTTTATGCCACTCTAATGGACTACTAATGGAAGAAGCTTTTAAAAAAATCTCTGCATTTTTCTGAGATTGGACTGTGACCTAAGCACCAGGTATAATATGTACCAATATCTATCTTACACTGTGAAATTTAGATTGCAAATCCATTATAATAGAGTCTGTGTCTTTATGTATTGTGCACTGCTGAGCAAGCTCACGGAGCTCAATAAATAATAAATGGTAGGAACTTGACCTTGAATATTATACGTGATCTGAATCATTCCTCACCCAGGAATTCGGGTTCGTTTTTCCCAGGATCTTTGTCTTGGGGTTGGAGGTGCAGCTGTGACAAAAAAGCAAAACTATCACTGTCTTCTGGCTGGGCTGGGTCTGATTTGAAGTTCCAGCTGTTTTCTTTTCCAACAGAAGCAGGTGGATAGCCTGTCCCAGTGGCTGGCAGGACATGTCAGCTCAAATGGTCCACCACTGGCCACTTCACCTACAAAGCCTCCATCTCCCATTTCAGATGGCAGATGCCTTATGAATGAGCTCACCTGGGTCAGGGAAAGCAGCTTCCCACAAGATGCTTTCAGATCCCTAGGCCAAACCAATCTGATGTGTTCTGGCAGGCAAATAAAATTAGTAAAGCTGATTTGCAGTGTAAAACAGATCTCCGATACCTCAATCAGCTACAGAGATAAAAAGGTCATGAGTCTCTCAAATGAGGACCAAGTATTTGAAACATTTCTTGAACACACACTATTTCCCTTTGATCATCTCAGAAATAATTCCTGTATTGGTTAAAGAAAAGACAAAACACAAAGTTAAAAAAACCCCAAACAAAAAACCTACCTCCTGATCACAGTGGTTTGAATGGGTGCCTGGAGCCTCATTTAGTTATCAGGATAACTTGAGGTTACTAATTTATTGCTGTTAGCAAGTAGGCCACATAGAAAGGGCTCTCTTACAGCTCTCATGATAAATAACAGTTCCCTTCTGCTTAGTCAGTAACTATTGCTTAGTGCTGGATTTAGTTTTCATTTAATCAAACAAATTGGACATCACCTCTGGTTATCTGTAAGAAAAGAACACCCAAACTGGAAGATGCAGAATCGGGAAGCAAGAAAAGAAAGTTATGAAATATTTTCCTTCCTGAAGGAGTCATGGATCTTTGAAAGCCTTTTTCACTCACTGGGTGCATTGCCATTGCTTTTTTTGCTGCAGAACACATTGCTGGAAGGAATAAAACATTCTACCCACAAAACAGATGAGGACTGGGAATCAGACGGGCTTGAGTTGTTCCTGGGGAGATGAGAAGCTTGCACTCCTTTGCTCACAATCTCCTTGGAGAGCAGATGATTTCACAGAATCACAGAATCTTTTCCCCTGGAAAGGACATCTAAGATCATCAAGTCTGATCACTAAACCAGCAGTGCCATGCCCACCACTAAACCATATTCTCAAATGCCACATCAACACACCTATTGAACACTTCCAGGAACGGTGATTCCATCGCTTCTCTGGGCAGCCTGTTCCAATACTTGACCACCCTTTCAGGGTAGAAATTTACCCAATATGTAGTCTAATATGTTATTCTCTGGACTATGTTTGACAGTATGTGGCTTAACCTTCGTGGGGAGCTGCTTTCTGTTTCTGAAAGGCTGAAACCTGCTGTGGTAAAGCCAAGGGTTACAGGAAAAGTGGAATTAGAGATCTGGAGCAGAAAAGCAGGCATGGAAAAGTGGTACACTGAGAAGTTATCATGTTTCCTGGTTAAAGAGTGCATTTTATGAGTGAACTGATGGCCAAGATAAGGGAACCCCCTTGAATTACATGAATCTTTGATCTTTTGTGTGCACTCTGAGAGTCCATGGAGTCCAAGCAAAGAACTGAGCTCATCCTATCCAAAGGAAACACAGATTTGTGTCCTTCTAGGGGTGTCTGTGTACCCAGAAGCAAGGAGGAAAGAAAAAGAATGGAGGAATTTCTGATCCTTCCTTCAAAGTTGCTGTTCTTTTTTTTCCAGAGCAAGAGTGAATTCACTGAGTTGTGTCTGAGGGTATATCTGGTGTTATTATTATGCATTTGAAATAAGAAATTAATATTACAAAACATTTCCTATTACACTAAAAAATCAGTCCTATTTTCATACTGTGTAACAACACCCCATGCAAAAACTATCACCATGCCATTTAAGAGGGAAGTGAATAATCTCTTTTTAATCCCCCAAAATACACCTATATAGTATTATCTACAATATATGGCATCCTTTCCAGCCATATTTTCTAGGATTCTTCACTGCTAATAGTGTTTTAAGAATCAGTGAACAAAAATTCCTTAACAAGAACAAGCACAAGTGAACAAAATTTTCTTAATGAGAAGAAAATCACATGCTCAGTAACTCTTGTCAGGATGGGACAAACAGCCACAGCTTCAGAGCTACTGAAAAACTATAGATTCCTGTAAGATGCACTGTTAAAACGTAAAATGTCACATCATTGCTTACCCAACAATCTCAGCAGCAGCACTTTCATTCATGTTGAAAACAGCAAGATCATGCAGAGTACTGAAAGGTTTTGTCCCTTGGGACTGCCATTTCAGGTACACCACTTGCACTGCACACCCAAAGCACCAGAGTTACCTTAGAGGCCTTTTGAGCAGCATCTGAAAGTGGCAAAGGAAAAGGAAAAGCAGTGCCCACCATTAACTCTGCTTCGCCCCTTGGTTCATTGGAAAGTTTGTGTCTGCCTGAGCAGGCTGGTGTGGTCAGGCAGAAAACACAGCTGAGCAGCAAGGGCCTGGGCACCCCTCCATCACTGTCAATAAGCGAAATGGAGGACCCTTACATCATTTAATTTACTATTTCAATGATTACATAGATCATTGCCTTCTCATTGTTTCAGTGATAGATTTAATTAACTTCCAATTAATCACAGAGGGTGATATTTAATGCTCAGCCCTGCGCTGAGCACAGTGTCACAGACCAAAGAATATATTTTGAAGGCTTCAGTAATCAAGAGGTCACGGAAGATAGATGTTCTTCACCAAAAGAGAGAGAGAGAAGATAAATTTGTGTGTCCACTCTGCTCTGGCTAACTGTTTTAGGATAATTGTTTCACATCCAAATTATAACTTTCCTAAAGGTCCATCCATGCACAAAGCTAGATAAAAGGAAGGAAGGGGGTAGGTAATAGAGTCATATTATAGAGATTTCACAGGGCTATAATTCCCACTGGCAGGCCACAGCAGTGTTTGCAGATGCAGTGGTTAAAAGGCCCTGATAAACAGGCAGAAAGAAATTTCCTGTAAAGATACTTCCATTTAGATAGAATTGACTTAAAAACACCAAACTCAAATCAATGACAAAAAGGAGTGTTTCATTACACTAATGGTGATCACATGCAATGCAAACCCTATATCTTATATGCTGCCTTTCTGGGAGCAGGGTGACAGCATTAGGGCATCTGCTGTTGGCCTTTTAGAAGGAATTCAAAGGATTTCCATTAGGAGAAAAACTCTGTATTATTTTGAGCAGAAACATTTAATTGACAGCGTTTTCCTGATATATCTATAGTGAACATATTTGAGGTGCCTGTGTCACTTAAGAAAATACTAGATGGTATGTATAATAGATATTTTGGACATGAAAATCAATTTTGTTTCTTTTTACTCTTTTGACAGCATTCATTTCAGGCTTTTGCCTGAGACAGTGCCCAAAGGTACTACTGTAATACAAACAGTGACCAAGTGACCAAGGCTGAGAACCCTCCAAGCTGGCTCTCTGACCTGGGCAACATCTGAGCAATTCCAAAATTTCCAGCTGTGCAAGCTGGGAGACATGCTCAGGAAGGCCATGTCTCTGCCCTGGGAGCCAGACAACTTCTCCAGCTCGCTAGTTCATAAATTCCCACACAGTCAATATGCTGCAACCCCCCCTGGAAGCACAATGCTAGTGCCTTAAAAGACTAATGATTTGGTCTGAAAGAAAGGATAATGGCACTGAAATAAGGATAAAGAGAAACCAGAGAAGCTGGAAAGAGAAGGAAGAGGAGACAGCTGGTGTATTTGCAGAGATGACAAGAGCTGTTGGTATAGGCACTGAACTTGCCCTGAGCACGTGGCTGGGATGACTTGGTCCATTCTTGGTTGCTTGATCATGCTTTCTTCTGGCTCTTCTGAGCAGGGCCCTGTGCCATCATGTTCCTCTCTACCACCAGAGATGTGCTGTCCACACCTGCCTCAACTCCAGACATGCCTTTTAGAAACAGTCACTAGAGAGAGGGAATTTTTTCACACCCTCATAAGAAGCAAATATATCCCATAAGGATTTCTTCCACAATGACAGTCCTGACTAACCTGACACTGTGACAGTAAATTCAGTTGTGTGCATGTGTGTGCATGTGTGAGTGGGACAGAGAGATGGCAGGAAATCTTCTAACAAATACGGAGTGTAATTCTTCTCTTCCTTTCCGAGGGCTAATCTCTGAGTGCAAAGTAATTATCTTTCTCATGACTTTAAATCTCTCTCTCTGGTATACTCTTGCCTGTCCAACATGACTTTACAACTCCTTCATCTGGCACACAGCTGGCGTGCCTCACGGTGGATTCCTCTAAAGGGTGATTTAAAGTTGCTTTCCATCAGTGTAAAACTAATGAGCAAGAAACATCTTGACACATGGTAACTGTAAGCAACACACTTGGTCAGCTGTGTACAAGAAAGACACTCTCACTTAAGGCTTTCCAACTGTTCTCTTTCAAGCACTCACAAGGCTCAAAGCCCAGGATGCTTATTTATTAGTATCTTCACTTGCCCAGGTGTCTCTTTTCAGATAGACACTCCATAGTTCTAATGCAGCCTCCCATCTGGAGTTACTGCTTCTCTCTCCCTCTGTTGCTAGAGATGCACTGGAACCTATTGGGGTTTTAAATCACAGGACATGCTCACTGTTTTCAGTTTTTTGAAAAAAAAAAAAATTAACTTGGAGCATTTTCTGCAACATTCAGCACTGTAGTATGTCAGTACCTTGTAGCAGCAGTATGAGTACAACTACCCTGCCAGCTTCCTTCTTGTGATCCTAGATTTACCTCAACTGAACTGAAAGTACTGTGAAATTATTTCAGATTTACCAGGCATATGTGAGAAGAGATTTTTGACCCCATTGAATTTATCTTCATTTTCCCCCCTGTGAAACAGAGAAGCCTGAGCAGAAATGAAAACTTGGGCCAGCATTTGTTTACACAACCTAAGTGAGACTCCAACCAAGATGGAGCCTCTAAAGAAAAGCACCCTGATTTACTTCAATTTAATCTAATGATTGTTGGTTGTTGGGAGTTTCAAGAATTCAGTTCAGTGGAAAACCAGCTTCATTATTTAGTACCTGGATGGGATTTTGTGGTTGTTTTAAAAAACATGAATGCAGCCATGGGGGATATATACTCACTCTCTAGTGGAACTCTAACACTTGAGTATTTGCTACTCTACGCATCAGGAGCCAAATCTTTCATAACCAGAAGTTAAAAAATGTTGACTGTAACACATTCTTAACACAAATCATCTGGTGGGAGAGAATATCTTTTCCTCCTATGCATGTAAGACCTCTAAGTAAATAACAGGGGAGTCATAAGAATACTTATCACACAGCACTGTCTTGCTTAAATACATGTAATGCAAGGTTTGTAGGAACCCAAACAGATATACTTGTGGAAAACAAATAAAACAGAAAAAAAGCCTTTGCTCACAAAAATTTGAGGATGAACTGAAGAAGACCTTTCCTTCCTGAAAATTTGTTTGCTTTTTCTAAAACATAACAGACTTCCTGGGAAGAGGTTTAGGAGCCTTGAAGACTGTGCACACCAAACTACTACCTAACTCAAACATTTTCTTTGAAGTATTGGAATTTATTCCAGCCCTTACTTTACTGTGCATTTTCTACCTTCCTTTCCAAAGCATCTTGAACTTCAGTCACAAATAAATGGTTTCATAACTGCCTTATGTGCAGTCATGGCCCTTGCAAAAGCTACTTAGTTATTTAAAAAAATTAATAAATTCTGCAAGCTCTGCAGCCACCAAAAGTAGCCCTCTCTGCAGTGAGGTTGTGATGGAAACATGGACAACATGCCATAAAATGCATCAAAGGCTGTAAATGGTAAAACCAGAAGAAACTCTCAGCACAGAGAACAGAGTAATCAGAAAGGAGGTTCAAGCCTCTGAACATTGCTCTGCTACTCCAGCCAAGAAGGCAGATCACATTACAGAGAGCAATGGTCTTAAACAAACTGGGGAAGATGCTATTAGGAACAGGGAAAATATTTACGTAGTATTTTCACTCTTCCCAAAATTAAAGTACATCCACCTCAAGACTGAAATTTTAAACAACACAACACAGAAAATAGATGGACTGTTGATTAACAAATTTGAGTGGCCTTTTCCTAACATCCATCTCTTGTGGATGACAGTAATTTCCTACTTGCTTTGGTAATGCACAAGGAGTTCTGCAGCTTGGACAATTTCCTGCTTTCTTCCCTCTCTGTGAAGGCTATTTCCTATTCCCAAACACAGCTCCCTGCCTCTCAGATCTGTACCAACCTTCACCAATCAGGGCATCCTCTGTGCTCCCCTAACACCATGGGAAAAATGTTCTCTCCATTCCTAGTTTAAGTTACAAAGCTGGCTGCAGAGAGCAGTGACTTGTAATTATATTTAAACGTCTCCCACCCTGTGACATCTTAGTCTACATGCCAACCACAGCACTCACCACAAAATTGCCAAAGAAAAATAAAGATCAGTTCCTCTCGCATTTTAGCCTTTCTGCCCCATTACAAGAACACAGTATGAGCACTTCTTCAAGAGACTCCACTGGCACCAGACAGACATGACAGAAAGAAAGGGAGCACATGTACATGAGTGTGTGTGTACTGCACTGCCCGTGAGTCCATTCCCTTGTCAGTACACTACTGACAACAGGAGGGAGGTTTAGCAGTCAGCCTGGAGGGGATAAGGATCCTTAACCTGTTACTTCTATTATTTTTAGCAGCAGAAAATGCAGCCCCAGGCCATGCACCCATCCAGGCGGGAAAGTCAAGTGTGCCTGGGGCTCTGGCATCTCTTTCTGTGTCAAGGAGTCACCACCTAATCAAACAGAAGGGGAGAAAAAGAAATACAGGAAAGTGGTGCAGCATGATGAAGTCACCTCCTCCTTTGGCAAGCCTGTGGTCAGACCAAATGTAAAACCCAGCATTTCCAGTGTCCTGCCCACAATCCCTCTGAAACACTGAGTGTAAGAAGGTAAAAGGGTTTTTTGTCAGAACCCAAAAGTAGTTTTGTTAGGTACTTTCTAACAAAGCTAAGTCAGTGCTTGATAAAAGACTGGACAAGACAGAGAAGTTATTCTTATCTTGTACAATCCTACTACCTAGCTTGTACAGTAGTACTCCCTGGAGGCTGAGTGTCCACCTACTTGGCAGAACACAGGCACTTTCCTTCCAAATAGCAAAGGCTGAGCACCACAGATAGGAAGGTCCAGATGCGTAGAGACATTGAGACATGTCCACGTGTATCTAAACAGAGGCACAAAGAAATTGCTGACTCGTTCAAAGCCATGAAACAGCCTGTGGCTGGAGTCTCTCTTGAGTCCCATCCTTCAACTCAGCACCCTCCTGCTTCTCGTTTCCTTCCACAGAGAGAAACAAGGAGCAACCACAGAGCCAAAACAGAAGACATAATTTTGGACTTATTTTAAAGAGGCAGTACTGGATTTTGGACATGCCTTGGCTTTAAATGATGGCAGATGGAAACTACTGCATTGAATGCAGTTCTAGAACACCGTGATAGGAGATGCCTTTTACAAAGAACTACCCAGCTGTGTGCTAAGCCTGAGTTAGATGTTTATTTTGTAAAACTGGCTAGGAACCTTCACTGATTAACATTTTTATTTTTTTTCTGGCCTAGAGACCTGCACGGCATTTAGGGATAAATCCAGGTCATGCTCTCTGAAGGCAGATTGATACTTCAGTCAGAAATGGGGAAGACCTGTGTTTGACACACACATTGTCAGTGATGGAATCTGTCGATGGAGCTGGCACACTCTGAGTGACCAAGGGTGGCAGTGAGGGTCCAGAGAACTGTGGGAGGCAGATATCCACCCTTGCTCTAACTGCAGCCAAACCCTCATGACAAATGCTACTGAAAAGTCATGGGATGGGTGTGGAGCCCAGAATTACCTGTATGGACATTGACATGGGACAGCAAAATGATGTCACAGCACTGTGTTCCACAGTGACAGAAACAACCTGGACAAAGACTTCTCTTTTTGCACTCAGGCTGTAGAAGATGATGTTTAGAAAAATTTGCTGTCTGAAGTTAGACCCTGATGATAGCTGTGAATCATGCAGGCGGCCATTTCCCCAAAGTCACAAAAATTACAGGCAAAATCCTATATGCAGTACAGTGATATCTGTAGAGCTTGCTGAAAGTCATGCTTCTTCCTTAAAATATCTGGTGCTGGCAAAACTGGAAAAGATGAATTGATAGCCAGATTTAAGGCTATTCTGAATATTTCCAGCTGTCTATCTCTCCATTTACTTCCAGGGGTTATAAAACACCCAGGTTTGAAGAAGGCATCCCTTAAGCTGAGGAATCTTGAAGATGCAGGCAGTGAGGACAATGAGGAGAAGTGCCTTTAGTCCTGGACTGCCTTTAGCAGCTGGACCCCAATAACCTGGAGAGTCTAGGCTTAAATGCCTCTCTCACTTTCTCTGCAGATACTGGAATCTGCCTGTTCTTCAGGTGAATACTTGCTTTTCATTAGCAGTTAAACATCCTCTAAGCAGAGAGAGCAGTCTATAGAAGTCTCTCCTTTTCCCAAGATGCTCATGTTGGAGGTGGACCCTGGTTCTGCAACACCCAGACAAAGGGCAGTGTGCATGAGATGAATGTGTCACCCTGTTTGAGCTACACTTTTCTTTTCCTTACAAACTGTGACTACAAATAAAATGGCAAAGTTCACATGCCACAATCAGTTTGTTTTGTTTATTTGGGTTTTTTGGGGGATTTCGTAAGAGTAGTGTCTATCTGAATGGAGTAGAAGTTCAGAAAGGATGTAAAGATGAAAGAAAAGGAAAAAACACAAAGGTTTCCATTCTTTGGGAAACAAGAGAACACTTTACATGTCCAGTACCAGAAAAACATTTTGGAAATGGATCTTTGACCTGCCTAATTGCCTTGAAAGAGATGACTGCCAGATCATGGAGGTCTCATGTGGGCTGCTCCATGACACACACAGTTCGTCACGGGCATTTGGTCATCATCAGATAGATCTCCTGCCTGTGTGGGAGGCTCAGCTAAACCCACAGTTTGGACAAGCCCATAACAGTGCTGGATACCAGTGTTCACCACTTCTCTCTCTCAGACAGTCAAAGTCTGAGCCTAAGCTCTCACCTCTTGGTACGGCATGGTGCTCCCTTTCACTTCCTAAAGTATTTCTTCTCAGTTTGGTATCCAGCTCTCCCTGACTCTTGGAGTTGAAATCACAAAATTAGGTGGTTAGGTGGGAAGGAACCTTGGAGGCTTCTTTCTTCCAGACCTTCCTTCTACTTCACCCAAAACCACTTACAGGGTTCATTTCCATAGAGTCAAGGGCATTTTTACAGGGGTCTAGTCTACTCTAATGGAAGTTTTCGCTATCCCCATCACCTTAGTGTAGGTTCCTTGTAGTCTTCATAAGATGCAGTTTTGCTTGGCTGTACCTTATAACTCAACAGAATGAAGACCTTTCACATTGGTGCATTTATTTTAACAAAAAAGCAATATATTTCTACATAATTATGTGGCCAACCCGCTCTAGCAAATAACAAACAAGTTAAGAGGGCATCTGTCGACGTGGTGTTTTGATGGATTTCAGTCTTGCAACCTCTGTGTCTCTGCCTCTGACTGCATCAGCTTATTTGGCCTAATTAACCTGAGTTTTCCTTGCTCAACAGAAATCATCCCCATGAAAAAGTCGTAGCTTGCAGATTCTGAGAAAGGGTTTTCTGCTTTGAAATATGAATGAGAACATGTTCCAGACCATCTGGCGCTGGCCTTCATAAATTCCAAAATGGATTTATTACAAATTAAAAAGGAATTTTGGAAGTATATTTTTTTGAACTTATTCTAGTGTTTACAGATAGCTTGAGAGTGCAAAACTGTGCTGATATGCAGTCAATATTTGAACAACAGTGTGTCTCCCCCAGTCTTTCTCCACATATGGTGATTAACCTTAAGGGCTGGGGTGTTAGTCTTGGCATAGAGGAGTGGATATCACGACTTCTCAAAGACACTGTTTTTCTCACATTAAAACAAAAGTGAGATAATCAACGTCTGGGCATCATTTGCTGTGTTTGAGTGGGGAACAGAAACACCTATGGAAGAAGTCAAATGTGTGTGATGCTTACATTAGTCCAGTTGGCTAAAAGGCAGGAATTTTTAGCCTGAATACCATGAACAGTTGTACTGCTAATGAGACCTGAGCAAGCACCTCCATGTGACAGTGTACCAGCTCTTTGGGGAGCTCAGCAGTGCACATGACCACACAGCAGAGACATCCCTTCTGTGATGGTCCCAGGACAATTGTTTCCTACAACAACTTCCTGGAAATCTGCTTGTTCCCCTGCAGCTTGGTGACACTAACCTGGCAACCTAGCAGCAGGCACTGGGTGTTAATATCTGACCCAGAAACGAGAACAGATCTGTAGCTCTGCTTGCTCGTTGTTGGATGAGAGCAGAATTTGGCCCTTTGAGTGCAAAGGAGAAAAATAAAGACGGTGGGAAACCAACTCTCAGATACTCTGTTGCTGCAGTAGTGAGAGCTTTAAACTGGCAATTTTAAAAGTACAGCTCTGTTTAATAATCCAAGAAATTCAGAAAGCTGGTCTTCTAGTGAAAGGGCAAACTCGTTTCTGAGTAGTTTCATTCACTTGGGAATAGTGCATATTTAATAGAAAAGAAATACCTACAAAAGCCCAGATGCAAGATTTACATTCAACTGAATTACAAAGCATGCTGAAGAGAATTACTACATTTCTGTAGAAATCTTTTGCTTTTAACATTTGTGAATTTAGGAATACTTTCATTTTAAAAAAGCTTTCACTGAAGCATGGTTATCCCTAAAAAAAAAAATGAAAAGACAAACTTGCTGAAAAAATTAATTTCCAGTGGCTCTGCTCTATTCCCTTAGGTCTTTAAAAATCTCAGATTGAAATGGATGAATATGCAAGCGCCACTTATTGATGGCCTCCCACAAGCAGTGAAATCCTTTGAAATCATTGTGGAGGTAATTGTAAAAGAAGTTATATGCATAAAATTACTTCTCTGGCACAATACAGATCATAAATCAGTTCACAATCAATCTACCCACAACTATTTCAATCTAGAAGATTTAAAAATATATATCTATAAATAGGAAACCAAAGTTAAATGACCAGTAACAAAGGGACATGTGATTGAAATATGTATTTTTCTCTTGCTGTGATGCAGCATGTAAGAGCTGGAGATTATTTTCATATTCATTGAATTTTGTAAGGAAACTCACCAGCTGATGATTTCCTGTGGTACTTAATTACACTAATAGCATGGTGAAAATGCTGGCCAACCCAGCCACAGTGGTTACTGCACTAGTTGAAAGAAAAGGTAAGGCAAGCATGAGTGACCAGACAACAAGACTCCTAGATTTTGTCTCCCCATGACCACATTAATGGTGGCCAGATCTAGACTCCCTCCTTGTCATGAGTGGATGCTAGCTGATTACAAAACCTGCAGACAATGCTAATTCACATTTTGAGAACTTCTGCTAACAGGAGTGGACAAGGTTGGGATTTTTTTTTTTTTGTCCTGTCAGACTCCTGGGTATTCTCAGAGGTACAACACTGTATCCTTTACTTTCCCCTTAAATCTCTTTGTGAGTCATTAAGCAATCCCTACAGAATCACTGCTGCTTTATCTGGTCATTCATTCAGTGTAATGCTGAAATTGGTTTTAATGGTGAGGAAGAAGAGGAGGAATCATCCACAGTTTGGATCAGACAACCTTGGTGATGAGTGGAGAGCTGAATTTTTCCAAAGTTTGCAAGCTACACATCACAAACAGGACCAATATAGGCTTGGGACTACTTTCCTGCCAATATGTTAAATATACAAATCTCTGAAAATAATATGGTACATTTAACAGATCTGCACTTTGAAACACAAGGAGTGTGGGTGGGGCGGGCTGAGATGAAATGTGGAGAAAGTATTTCCCCTCAGGTACATACCCAAATTTTATTCCCTCCTAAGGAAAAAAACCCTTATAATAAACAATTAGATAATTTGCTTCATTTTATAGGTAGAAAAATATTTGATAATATAGAATATATATGTTCAGTGGAGCCTGCACCTAGCATAGAAAGAGACTGTGCAAAAGGATATTTCCAAGGAACAATATGAGCAAGCACCTAGCAGATTCTGACTGTGTTCACATACTTACAATAACAGTAGGTGAAATACATTATTAGTGATGGTTGGTGTTGACTTTTACATTTTCCAAGGGTAAGGTTTATGAGTCCCATAGTAGCCCCATGTTACAAGAAATAACACCATTATAATATCAAAGCTGTAACCAGAGTGCAGAGGAGACTGCAATATAAAGCTGGAATGGAATCACGCTCACACCATGGGTTTTCTCACCTCTGCTTTAAAGAGATTGGTTTTAAATAAAAAATGAGGACAGTAGCTTTTCACCTCAAAAACTATTTGGAAAATTACCTTAGGTCTACCTAAATTTCCCCATCTTGTTTGTGGAGCAGAAAGACATCTCCTCCCTTTGCCTTGCAGTCTCCCTGCACAGGGTGCACTGGAGCAGTTTTAGCCTCTCAGGCATGGGGAGCAGGGCTCATGTCCCTGCTCCAAGTCAGTGACAGGATCTAGGTCATTTAGCTCCTTGGCCTGTGCTTCTAGAATTGGGTGCTGTCTTCCTGTTCAAAAATAACTGGTCACTGCTTCTGAATTCTCAGATTAAAGGATTTTCACTTAATAAATGTGATGGGTTGCATTGGCTGCTTGGGCTAAGTATAAAAGTATCCTGTCCATGTGTTTGCAGGAATTTCTTGCATTTCCTATTTCCAGCAAACGTCTCTTGATATATTCAAGAAATGTTGATGCCGTAGAGAAGCAAACATGAACATTATGTGCCCACAACATATGCTTCTAAAAAGTGGAAAAACAATGACTCAATATTTTTGAACTCCTGCAAGTACTTCTGTTCTGTTTTCACCCTCCACCTGCCTGCCCCTCCCCCTCCAATACCTGTGAATTACTCCTGGATATTTGTTTTCGTGGACTTGAAAGTATAAAGACAGTCCTGAGTCACTTCCTGCCCTGCATGCCTTATTTTTATTTCTCTTTTTTCCTTTCTCTCTCGAATTCTTTTTGTTTGTCAAAACTACCTTGACATTTAAATAATTAGTGTGGACAAAAAAAAAAAAAAAAGAAAATAAATCGTAATTCTTCTGTAGTCAATTTTTGAAAATTGAAGCATTTACAAAGATTATACCTGTTATGTGTTAAATTATATGGGTGCATAGAGATTTCTGTTCATGCAGTGTTAAAAAGGAAGGCAAAAGGGAAAAACTGAGGCCAATCTGCTTAAAGCTCTCAAACCTAAATTTTCCATTTTAATCAGAAAAGGCTTATCTGGTTGCTTTATAAGATTTCTTGTCAAGAGCAATCAAAATGACACATTCCTGAGAGAAATATAACTTTAAAACACAGTCCATAAAAATGGAGTATATAACATTACTGACATTGCAATAAAGCATTCACACGAATGGTAAGATACTCTTCCTAGATTTTTCTCAGCACTATCAGCAAGCCTCCTATGGTCTCCACATCATGGGAAAGCTGCGAAAGAGCATAATTAATTACCTTTGTGCTCTATTTACTTAACTTGCAGATATAATCAGACCTGTGAGAAGTACAAGTCATGCCCACAATTGATGTGACCATGACAGCAAACATTAGTAACACATGTCATTTAAAAAAAATATTAAAAATCTCTTTTTGCTAGTAGGGCTTTCTACTTACTCTGCTCCCCATCAGTTTGAGGTGTTTGAAGTTTGGTTGTTAGAGGTGCCAGGGCTGGGAATTTTCCCACTGTGGCTCTCTCCAGGCAAGCAGAGGTGCACACAGTCCTGGTCCTGGGTGCAATCTGCATCCTGGAGGATGCTCAGGAGGACAGAGACACTGTGCAGTGTCAAACTGCTGAGTGCAGGCTTGAGAACCAGACAGTGTCCAGGCAGACAAAGTTTGGTGCAATTTAACTGACAGAAACTCCCTTATTTTACAGCATGTTACAAGTGGTGGTGTTTTCCTTTGGGGCAGCTGAACTATACAATAAACTCAATGTTTTGAAATACAGACTGGGATAACCCGAAGGCTACACTTTCTGTTACTGCTTTTCAACAGCAACAGTTCTGCTGGCTTCAGCAAGTTTAGAAGTTCATACTTTTCTCACTTCTTTTAGAAGAGTGCTTGCATGAATATCCATAGCAATAAAATACACACTTCAAATCAAACAAAACCTCCAAGCCAAGTAAATGCTTCCTAATGCCCTTGCTCCGTCACCTGGGCAATGCTCCTTATGTGACACAGGCTGCTCCACAGAACTCAGCCTTCAACCCACGTTACCACTGCTCAGCTGAACAAATAAATTCTTTCAGTTCACTATTTTTATCTTGTGTTCATGTCCATTCCCAGAGATCATTCCTCTCCTTCTCTCTTGCTACAGGGCTTTTGCAACTTCTTTTTGCCGGAGGCCATCAGAGCCCTGACCAGCCCACCCCAGGCTTTCCCAAGGGCTGTCCCTCTTTTTTACTTCTTAGACCTCTTATCAGGAGAGGAATGCAGCAAAATACATACAGTTGGTCAGAGTGGCATGTTTTTTTGGCCCATTTTCAACTCTTTACATTTTTAATTCTATTATTTTAAATTTCCAGACTTTAAAACCACTTTAAAAAGGTACTGGAAGCACACCAAGAGAGGACTTGACTGCTTTGCATGATTTTCCCTTATTCCAACTCAGAGCCTATCTAAACAGATCAAAACACCTTGGAAAGAAGCTGAAACTGCTGCTTAAACCACAATCATCTGGAACAGGATGAGATCAGACACTTCTGACAAAGTCAGTCAGTAACTGCCCCTCATAACATGTTCGGCTCCAAGGTTTATCTCCTTGGCACATGTTAAGAGACCCTTACTCATGAGTCCAAAGACTACCTGACTTGTGATTTCAAAATATTGGTGCCATAGATATGAAAGTAATGAGAACAGAGGATTTGCCCAGCTTTCCTCGCCTTCTTTTTCTCATACCCACATGCCACCATTCAGGGTATATTTCTCTGACAACCACACATGTACTACAAAAAGCACATAACAGGGGAGGAAGCAGAACAACGAGGAGCTGGTTTCATTCCCACAAAGGAGGTTGTCTTTTTTAACAGCTGCAAACATCACAAGCAAATTAACAGGACAAATTAACTGGAATACTACATGTAATTCATCCACCATTTCATTTGATTGACGTGCGTATCCACCCACTTACTATTACCCTAATGAAGAAGTCATAAAAACTCTTAGTTACTTAAAAGCCAGTAATTAGTACAGTTTAAGGATGTATAAACTCGGGAGTTGTCACGCCATCCACCCTGTGGGCTAGCTATTAGTGAAATGGAAACAGGGAAGGCCTGGCATGCAAAAGAGGAGCTGTGTGATCTGAATAATTCAACTTCTGTGAGCTGTGGCACCCGGCAGAGCCTGATGGATATTCCCATCGGCAAGAGAACTGGCCTCGTTCCTGCTTTTATCCTGAACTTTTGGGGCAGGTTCGGCTCTGCACAGATCCCACTTCTCAGAGCTGCCGACAGGGTATTCCAGAGGCACTGGATTATGGCCAGAGGAATTGCCTGCTGCACTGACATGTACAGAGCTTGGGCAAATCATGCTGTGTGAGGCTTAAGCTCTACATCAGGGAAGATTTATACTATCTATTTTTCTTGACCATTCTCTTGTTTCTAGGCAAAAATGAGTTAAAGCACCTATCTGTGGGTAAGGATATGTCCAGGGTTTATCATCTCTTCTGGAAAATTCAGAGCTGAGACTTTCCATGAGAAACTGCCCTTTCACCAGCAGAACTTTGAGGAAAAACACCTCCCTTTCACCTTGGAAAAAAAAAAATCCTTTAACTCAAACTGTTACTGTTTTTTCAGGGTAAAACTAGAGTTTAGTTTTCTCTGACATAACGGGGACTTGCAGAGTAAAACCATTCCTACAAACCTGCCCTGTTGTGATGTTATGCAATAACTACACCAGTGCAATAGCTTGTAACATCAGATGAAATCGTGCAGACAAACTGTTCCACCTCATCATGCTAGGAGCAGGTTAGCTATCAGCCACTGTGAAGAATTTCAGCTCATTAAACCAGATGGCACTGTATTAATTTATTCTGAGTCACATTAATTTAGTCCACTCATTCAGTTTATGAACGAAACCCACATCGGTTCTGAGACGATGACAAGCTTGAAACAACAGATCACCTTGCCAAAGTGGGGTGCTACCTCGGTGAACACCCAAGTGTAGCCTTGCTACAAACCCCAGCTGAGGGGCTGCTGTAATGCAAACTCCTTGTCAAGTTCACTGCAAATTCCAAGACAATGGTCAAAATGAAATCTCCAAACCAGAAGAGTTCTGAACATTTGAAACGTGGATCAGCACCCGAATTATTCAGCTGAGCTCATTCTCTTTTTCTCATCCATAAAAATGACAGAAGTGGTGCTTTTTGAAATAGGTCAAAACGTGGTTCATTGCCAGCTCAGTATATTTGTTTTGATTTTTTTGTGTGAGGGGTTTTTTCCCCCCTAACATGACTAATATGGAACCACAAAGATCTTGCAGAATAAACAAAAGAAAGGTTGGAGGGTTTTTAATAGAAAATTTCATAGTGACGATTAGCAGGCTGTGGAACTTTTGCTTTACAAAGAGACACTAAAAAGGAAGTGGCTGTTTATTCAGTTCCTGGGAAAATAACTAAATGCTGGCTGGTATTTATTCAGCTGAATTATTAGAATAGCATTTGCTCCTATACTTAAAGTTGTGTCAGCATTTCCATTATGAAGCTTAGCACTTAAGAAAATCAGCCCAGAAGCAAATTGGTTAATATATAAAAATAACCCCAATAAATCAAATTAGCTTTTTATAAAGTTAAATTGCTTTTTAAAATTCTGACTATTTAAAAAAAAGATGTTGAAAAGAACAAAGAGATGCTAGTTTCAAACTGTACTAGAAAGCCTTCAGGATGCTTTCATACTGATAAATACATAAAATGTCCATGGAGAAGCAGTTAAAATTTTTCTTAGTATGTATCAGAAAAAAGCCAAAATTGGGAATTATTTCATGGACTGCTTTGTTTTCCTATATAAGGACAAAAATATACTTTATTTTGAATTTCCGATAATTTCTTTATTTTTCATCACTTTTTAATAGAGGCTGACTTCCCGTTTCAGAATTTCAGTGAACTAAACATCTTGATGAGGCTTTTGACTCGTGATTAAATTGCTTTTTCTCAATAACTAGGAAAGGATGGTTTCATTTGAAAGATACTGACACTCTTCCAATATTTAAAAAACCCATAATTTTCAGTCACTATAAAAAATTGCAGGATGCTTCTGCTCCAGCAATATGTGTGTAATCACACTTTCAGTACTATTATTAAATAGTACAGTATTAAATTGAGGCTACTCTGGTGTGCAAAGTTACACATTTGAGCAGGTTTTTGAAAAATTTCAGTCAGTTCCTTTTTTGTAAGCACCAAAATTGCTAAATCTCAGTGTACAGAAAGATCTCTGCTAGACTTGCATATGAGTTTTCCACACCCACAAAACAACCAATGACAGAAGGCTCAGCTTTAAAAATTTTAGAATTTTGTGGGCAGCATGGCCCTGATAATCTAGTTGGGGTTTTTTTGGGATGCACGTTTGTTCACTCCAGGCCTCACCAGCTAATCATTCATTCTCCTCACTCTTCCTCGGCCCTGTGTCCCACCACCTCATACTCCTTAGTGGGAGGTAGCTTTTGCTTTACTAGTAATTAGTTAATCAAATACCCCTCATCTTGTCCCTCTGAGGATATACCTTCTTTTATTCATGCCAGCACTTCTTTCACTGGGGGTGAACTGCCCACAGACTCGCACCCATGATGGGAGAGACAGCCCATGGATCTGCTGTGTCAGCATTCCCCATCTCTACCTCCAAACCGAAACGCAAAAGCCCTAACATTTGTAGTTACAGAAAGGTTCACACACGGGACAAACTCATTGTGCTGCCACAATATATACCCTGTTATTATTGATAACATTATTATATAACCCAATGCAAAGCTCTACCTCACCGTTCACGAAACTGTGTTAACAGAAACATTCGTAACATTGGTCCTGACATCCTTGGGATTACATTTAATGTGTATGCGACCTGAAGTAACCCCCTGATACCTGATCATGATGCTAAGATGTTTATTTATTTATTCTCCCTTATTTCAAATGGTGAAGATGATTAATGCCCCTACCTTTGCTGCATTCACCTCTGCTTTCTGGGGGCTGTCCTTGAAGGACATCCATTTAAAGAAAACGCTGATAAATCTAATATCTCCTTGTCAGGCTATGCAAATGATGACTTTATCAGAACCTGTGAACACCTACTTCGTAAGTGTGAAAAGCCACTGGAAGACACTGCACTGGACACAGCAAAAATTCTTATAAGGAAAAAGAAAAGCAATCCTATAGCCAACAACAGTGATGTAAAACACTACACGTCTGAAGGATATGGCACGGGTAATTCAGATCAGGTAGTAGAGAAGTAAAACACAAGTGGAAACCTGGAAGTTTCATTGTCTTTAGGATGAGGAGAGCATTTCTGGGGAAACATCAGCAAACTCACACATTTTATATAGACAGCAACTTCATGTTTGATAGCTGTTACTGCAAGATCTAGAAGAGCATTCCATGTTAAACAAGTGATTGAAATTTCTCCATTTCCTACCCCCACCCTGCCATTCTCAGAGATTACAATTTTCTTGGACAGTATTAATCCATCAAAATGATTTATCATAAAGTTCCCGTGAGCAACTCTGGTCTCTACAGATTTTCTCAGAAGCTTTGTTGAAGATAGACTTGACTGTATCCCATTTCTACATATGTGGAGAGCATGTCTGAAGTTTCCCTTGGGGTGCTTGCTATCTCTCCTGGCACCGTCTGCTCCAGATTCTGAACATGCTTTCTGCAGAATCAAATGCTGGCTGCAAAAGCACCCAGATCTTTACCAAATATTCATTTGCAAATTCAGAATTTGGCTCTCAATAAGTCCATGGGATTGTAATTCAAGAAAGTTGCATCAATTTCTGTTTTCTATACGTGTCCATATGGATGAGCTTAAGGCAAAAATGTTGCTACAGTGTGCTGTCATATTTTGTGTTGGGAAGGTTTTTTCAAATGAAAGAATTCAGTATAATCTTCAAAAAGCAGACATGGTAGATGAACTTGGTCATCTCTGGTAAGCAGCAGCACGTATTTAAGGCTAAGTGGCAGTACTATTGGCACCAAGGTGGTCCAAGCACATCAATGAGGTGAAGGTAGCAAAAGGCAGTATCTTTTCCAAGTATGACTGAAATTTGTCATTATTTCTCAACTGTATTTGTTGTTCCTAGGAAAAAAGAAAAAATAAAGAAAGTCTCCTTGTGACAAATCATGCCTTGCTTGCAGATGAGACGACTCCTTGTACAGGCAGGGCATAAAATGCTTTTTGCCTTTATTTTTCTCAACAGAGAACAAAGAGAGTGGAGAAAAAGATGGGAATCCAAGTTAATTGCTCCTCATTGACTGGCTCATGGTTACCTCTAATATATACTGTAGCTTAATCCAGCATACCAGTAAGGATACAATATAGAAGGAGCTAGAACTGCTAGCTGAAATCTGTTCCAACCCAAACAAATTTAATGCTGGGTTGCATACTTGGCCAGCTAAATTATGTCTGTGTTTAATTTGTACATGTCTGTGTGTTTCTCTGAGTCAGCTGCACTAAGAAGTGAGACATTATAAGAAAACCTGCTCATGTGCTATTCCCCGGTGAGTCAAAAGGTAGCATCCAGACCTTCAGAAAAATCCACTGGGTGAGATTTCCCACTCACTTTCCTTCGACACTGTGGAGGTTCCAGATTCATAGATTTTCAGATGGAATGGAAATGAGAACTTGAGACTTGAGCATAAAGTTCACTGATCCACAGGGAAGCAGTGGAGGTGATCCAAAGCTGCATGCCCACTGTCTCAGAAAAGACCTTTGCACAGGGCTGAATGTCACATTTCAGCCCCTGTGATTCCTGCCAGTGACACTTACCAGCCTACAGAGCAATTGCTTTGCCTCTCTGTTTCTTACAGTCTTAGTTTCTGAGCAGCAGGCTTCATACTTTTGAGGCTTTGACTTGTTATTTCAAAGAATGAAATTACCTGTCAGGGACATTTGCCATATAGTTTTACCACTACAGCAGAATTATTTTAAATACTACTAGATTATTAAAGTTCTCCTTCAGGAATACTTCAGAAATAATTTTGCTGCCCTCTAGCCTACTGTTGAAATCTCTCTAGCATACCAGCATTATCCTTCAGGAATGCTTCTAAAATAACTTTACTCTCTTTATTGTCCTTTTCATTACCATTGAAATCCTTCCAGAATGCTAAAGTTAACCTTCAGCAAGATGCCAGAATAACTTTCACATTCTGGAAGGGTTTCAATACTGATTTAAAGGATATCAAAATGCAGTTCTATGTCTTTTTTGTTTTGTTTTGTTTCAGAGTAAGGATTGTGGTGGCAAAATATAGGTATATGGACTTCACTATGTTGTTGGTTTTTTTGTTTATATAAACATGTATAAGCACTGAGGCTGCGGTAATAGTGATCCTGGAACCCAGAGAAAGTTATTTTTAAAAGGAGCTTCTAAAAATTGCCAAAGCATGAACTGAGGTGACAGCAGGGAATGTGGTTTTGTTTGCTTAATGGACCTGCAAGTGAATTCTGCTGATCTTACTCTGACAATGAAAGTTTTGAGGGCATGAGCTAACTTCTTTGATTAAAATGAGAAAGATCACAAACCTTTGCCCCAAACTCTGACTGAACCCAAATTAAATCTATTTTGAGGTGTGATAAGTTCCTTTTGGTTTTTGTTGCTGTGCACGTCTGGTTTCAGCAGGGGGAAACGTTCAGATACTGCAACAAAGACCATGCCTGTAATGTTTCCAGCTCAAAAGAATCAGAAAGTCCCAAAGTCCTGGGAGACCTTTCTAACAGACTCATGAGCATCTGAGATAATTTAGCACATCCTGTGTATCTGATGCAGAGCACTTTCCATTCTCATTAGTTCCTTTGATTCACATCTTTGTATTAAATAAGACAAAAATATATACCAACCCAAGATTCCCATGGTTGACCTACAAGCAAAAAGCAAAACTGTACTGCTTTTGCAAGCAGCAAAAAGCCTTCTACTTGTGTTTGGTGGGTTGGGTGTGGAGAAAGCCAAACCCCCTCTATTTTTTCCATTTGAATTGAGTGCTAGTGAAACAAGAAGAGGACAAAACTGTGAGTAGCCCTCAGAAACCTGAGGGGTATAAAGGCATCACAGACTTCGGCACCTCCTCCATCTGGCATGTCAGGAGGTTGGTGCCTGACTCAGCCTGCTATTTTTTATGGGACTTATTTTCAGGGTCATCACCTTCCCAGAAACAATGTGCCTTGTGAAAGGCTGTAGGTACCAAAAAGCTAAGCCCCCATCCCAAATCCAGCAGGCTCCACAATAGAACGATTGTTTAGGAACAAATAATTCTGATGGTTGCTAGCATTTTCATAGTCTGGCGTGCAATCCTGGCTTGTCTCAAGTCTAAAGCTCTGACCAGAACCAACAGAATAAAAATGAAATGATTAATGCCTAAGCAATTGTTTAGTGCCTCCATCTCTTCATCGCTAGATTTTTCCATTTTTCTTCAGCTGCATCCACAACTAGTGGAGATCAGCTAGGACTGTGGAGGTCACTTGCACTTCTCAGCAAGAAGCCGAAAGAGTTTTGATCTAACAGAAAATCTTCTAAAAAGATTTCCTACTGCGTCAATAGAGACTCTTATTAAACTTTCATAAGATATCCAATGATGTTTTTGAAATGGTTTGTCATGAATGGAATGTCATTCCATGTCATGAATGGAAGCCTGTAGCTAAACCAATATACAAATGCATGGATGTGGCTTTTTATGAACACTTTACATGAATATTTACAACAATACTACTATATAGCTTATAAATACAAATTTGAGGATCCTGCTCACATTTCCTCTGTCTTAGAATAAAACCAAGAGTGTACATTCTGCACAGGAAAGTTAACATGCTTTTCCTCCTCTAAAAACCTATGGGCAAGAGGGTTATACCCCTGTGTGAAGGTTAATCCTAAGTCCAAAGTTGCCCACTGAATAGCCAATGCTCTGAAAAAACCACCTAACTGTGCCTATCTCCACCATGATTGTATTTGAGGCAGTGAGCTCATTTTAACTGAGAACTGCACATAGGCAGAGGAACACCTACAGTAATGTCCAATAGAGGATGTTTCAGTACAGTTATCAAGGACCTGCTCCTGCAAAACTCTTGAACAGGAGTGGAATGCTAAACACATGAATGAGACCTGGGGTTAAAGTGAGAAAAAGGCCCATCTTCATACAAGTGCTTTGCAGGATTAAGGTCTACTCAATATAAAGCAGTGACAGGTTCTCCTCTCCAGATTGTGAAACTACCTCTTGGATTCAAAGAGGACTTGCAATTGTTTGCTTTATTTCATAATAAATTAATTTAAATACTGCAGGCAAAATCATTTAATCTTTCCCTTGTTCAATATTGCATCCCTGATTTGGTTTTTTACAGCACTATTGTTGGAAGAATACGGTGGTAAAAGCAGTCTTGATCATGTTCCCCATCCCACCAAGTATTTACACTCTGTCCCAAGTTTCCAGTTGTGAACACCAGCTATTCCTCATCACAAGGGGATCTTTACTACAACAAAATATTATTTTAAAGCCATACTAACAGTAATTGGAAGCAATTGAGTTTTATCAACTAACACAAACTGTGGGATTTCAGAGTTGGATTTCAGCTGGTATTTTAATGAAGTGTGCGCTAACAGCACAAAATCTTCTGTCACTCCAGCAGCTGAGTTTCATATACAGACCTTTGATAGGGCGAACATGTGTTAACACTCAGATGGTTCCAGCACATGAGTGTACACACCAGCAAACCACAGATCCATCACCCAGGTCAATTTTCTACTCCACCTCCCCATGCCAGTGAATGATCTGATGCGGTGGGTATGAGCTCTTGTTCAGGCACCAGAAAAGCCCGTTGCAAAACACGACCCTTTCTGCTCCAGCCCATATGCCTTTGTTCCTGGTGTGGCACCTAGTACTTCCAACTAGTGTGTGCACATTACAACTGCTGTTGTTTGCTGTGGACATCAAAGCAGAGGAAAATTGTTTTGCTGACTGAAGTGAGTGACTGGATCTGTCCCTCACATGTTCTGGACTTTCATCAGCCTATGGTGTCTTTGAGGTTTCAAGCTACTTGGATCAAACCTGTGAATCAACCAGATTTTGGTCTCCTGTATGTTTCATTACAAACTTTATACTGGCTAGAAGTACTTCACTGCAAGTCCTTCAAAACATGCAGACACTTCCATGGGAAGCAGATACTTTAAGTACTTATAGGAAGGAGTCAGAAACAAAGTTCTCATCGATACTCAGCAGGCTTCTGCAGTGTAGATGAAAAGAAAAAGTTCTGAGCTTCTGTGCAACTGTCTAGAATTTTGCACAAACATTTAAATCTATATTCCCCTCCCCTTCCAGTTAAGCAGATGATTTCATGTCATGGTTTATACATTCTCACAGAATGCATGGTCATGTGACTTTTTTTTACTGGTTGGTGAAACAACTGGTTAATATATTTGGTCTGGAATGAATAACAGTAACATTTATTTTGCTAAAGCTAAAAGTTTCATATATTTTTAAAGGCATCAGAAAGCACTATAGGCTCCTTTAATGGGGTCTGTTTCTTCATGGAGTATAAATTTATCATTTAATTTTAATTTCTGTGGGTTTCTCCCCTGAAAACCTCATCTTGACACAAATCACAAAAGCTAACTAGACTACAATTTTGATGAAGAGAAGCCTTACTTTTTTAAGTAGCTGACTGTCAATGATCTTATGAACTTGAAATTGAAGATGAACTACCAAGCTCATTGGTACAACAATTTGATTAACTTGGAATTCATTATCTGTAGTATTGCTATTTGGATAACTGCAAATTAAGCCAGAGAAAACCAGTACCACTTCACTCAAGCTTAAGCTTTGCTCTTTAAAAATGTGAGATTTGTGTTGAAGTTCTCAATTGAATTGTAATCTGATTAATTTAGAACATACACCTACTATATGATTAATTTAGAACATACACCTACTATATCAGCTTTCTCAATAAGCATAAATGAGGCAAGAAAAACTCCCTTTAATCTGTTTTAGGCTGAAACATCTTTTTCTTACCTTTCATGACAGACACAAATGTAAACAGACAAGCCAGTACAGACTTGCAGTGCAAGTTTTCTTAGATTAGAAGTACTTCAGATTCTGACACAAGAAATCTTGAGAACGTTTCAGGTTTCAACTTAGAGACGTTGCAATCAAATATGTTTTGAACCATAGTTACTATAGCATAAGTGCAATAGGAAAACGTTACTAAGACTTATGTCACTCCCCTGATTTCCTTCCCAAATATACATAGGAAGAAGGAAAGTTATTCTCATGCAAATGCAGACATGTACAGGTCAAATCGGATGTCTGTTGTCCTACAAGAAGAATTTGGAAGATCAAAGAATTCAGATCAGTGTTTCCCAGGAAGAGGGAGATGTTCAAAGTTAAGTGGGTGGATAGAAAAATTTGAGGAAACATGAACTTTTGCTCAGAAAATTTAACAGCTGAGGGATGGCTGGAGATACAGACATACAAATATTTGACTGACAAGGACAATTACTTGATACAAACAAGCATTTCCGGCTGAAGGCTGGACTAGATGGTCACAATAGTCTCTTTTTGTGTCCTAATCTGCAAGCTACCTATATTTATGTGAGTAGACTATCTGCATGTTGAATGATGGTTACAGGAGTATATAATCCAGAGTCTATAACAGCATGCAGTTTAGTACATTTAATTATAGCAAGTTGATTTCTAATGCTTTTATTTCCTATGTGGTGTTCACAAAAATACAATGTGCATGGGTAAATACTTCAAATGTAGCCAGATTAAATTATTTTTTGGACTATACGGTGTTATGTGACATGTTTTTAGTATTTCTTATCCCACTAACCAGGAACCATTCAGTACTGGTTATTTCAGTGGGATACTCATTTAACAGGCACAGTACAGCAGTCACCCGTGACCATATTTGTGCCAGATAGAACACACTAGATGATATTTAAATGACAACAATTATTTCAGATTAAATAATCTCTTCTGAAAACTTGGGGTTTTTCTTCTTGTTTATTATATGGTGAGTTTTTCTAATTGTCCAAAATTAATTACTGAATTAATTTCTGGTACGTCAGTGACTATAACATGGTATGCAAGCAGCACTGGTAAAATGCAGTCAGCATCTTGGTTTTAGTCTTTTTTTATACCACTGTAGCTCTTTTGAGTAGGTTCTTCTGTGAGGCAGAGCCACAAGAAGACAGGAAAAAAATGTTTTATAAGGATTTCAAGATTTCTGAAATTAGTTTTTTTCTGAACTGGAAAAAATGTCAAAATATTTCTAAGTTTCCACATAGGAAAACAGTAAGTGAAAATCAGTTTAGGCCTGTCAGGTGAGAATTTGGCCTCAGTAAGTTATTCTTATTCCTCACCTAAAGAGCAACAGCAGAAAAAGAGGGAGGATATTTGCTATAACCTGCACGTACCCTGCAAATGAGTAAGATGCAGGAGAT
Source organism: Acropternis orthonyx (assembly GCA_035583155.1). Taxonomy (NCBI): domain Eukaryota; kingdom Metazoa; phylum Chordata; class Aves; order Passeriformes; family Rhinocryptidae; genus Acropternis; species Acropternis orthonyx. The sequence continues at coordinate 12,739,329 of JAWWEU010000125.1, read as the reverse complement.
ATGATTTTAACATAGATGAGCAAGGGCAGACACATTTCAGAGACTGTACTTCAAGAGGAACAGGTCAAAACAAGAGGACAGCAAGAAAATATTTTAAACTACAAGCTGTTCACATTATTTCATGTGACAGGGCTTTTTACTGCATGGCTTTCTACACAACAGCATCAGAAGCATGTGACATTTGTCAGCTGTGCAGTGTGCTTCTTGGTGGTCTGCAGAAAGACCTTTCAAATGAAAGCAAAAATGTTTCTCCATGGCCTTGAAATATCTTAATTTTTTTTAGAAAATCACGTGATTCATTAATCACATGCTGAAATTTTTATGGGAGGACACAAGTACCTGGATACAGCTGATATATTTCTTAAAGGAACACTTTAAAAGATGGACAAGAAGAAATATTGCAATTCTCAGTGTCTTTGTAACTACTGAGGTAGATATCTCTCAGTCTTTCTAAAGCAAATTACTACACAGACTTTACTCATAAAACAATTAAATTCTCCAACAATAAATAAAGTGAGAGAAGGAAAACAGAAGCAAGGAACAATTCTGTGAATGTATATTGTCAGCCCCTACCCACAGGACATTTAGGACCTTTGTGGCAGCAAGAGCATTGAGTTTCTAATATCTTACTTGAGGTAATGATAAAGATATAATAAGACAAAATATATGCATTAAAAACTATTTTGTAAATTAAAAACAGAAAAGGGAAGAGTTCTACTGTAAAAAAGAATCAGAACTTAAGGAAATTAAAACAAAAATACAAATAATTACACTGAAATAAAAAAAGAGATCATTATAAAAAGAAATATTTTACACAACATGCACAAATGGTTATGACTGGTAGCCAATAAGCTTATGACAAAGTAATTCTTTTTCATTGCAGAAGAAAGCACTTGTTAATGAAGAATAATGCCCTGAAAATATGATGTAAGTGCAGAAAAGTGGTGTTTATCTTTGGCTTGTGATGCTGACATCAACAATAGAGTGCTCATATTAACCCACTGCCCTTAAAAATAAACAGCAGTGCACTTTAATCTTGGTGTTTCTACTTTTATCTGAGAGTAGTCCCTCTGCTTTGTTGAACTACAATTACAGGGGGAGAAAACATGTAGAAATTAAGCAAAAATTATGAGTACTTTTTAGAGCACAAGAACTTTATTAAATCCTCGTTTGGGCTGTTATGTCAAAACATTTCAAAGATGCATGAAGCCCCTCTGCCATTCCAGCTTTATGGAAACAGTCATTTATGTTCAACACTTAAAAAGTATTTATGTTCTCAGTGTTAAATATTAGTCCTTGCAAACACAGCTCTGGATGCTTGCTCCTCTGCAGTTCTTATATATTTGTCATTGGAGTTTTGGAGGGGGGCAGCCCCCAGGCACGTTGACTTTTTATCAGGCTTCCTCCCAGCACTATGACACTGGTGTGAGTCAGGTCTTTGATTTCAACTGGAAACAGATCTAGACATGAACTTGGTGATTAAACAAGTGCTCAGTTTTTGCAAAGCTCTCCCTCAAAGTTAAATTCCCTGCAGGGCAAAGGGTCACAAGAAGGCCTGAGTGTGGCAGTGCAGGTCCCGTGTCAGCTCTCTCAGCTGTGCTTACAGGGTGTACGCTGAGGCAATCCCATATGGTGTCGAGCAGTTACAATTCCTAAGGAAGAAATGCCTTTCTTCCCTCATGACTCACTTTCCTGAGTACCCATCTATCCTCTCAGTAGCCTCAAAGTCCCGTTCCTTCAGCAGTGAAGAACAGGCAGAGGCCAAGAAGAGATTAGGTGGAGACCGAGCTGACCCTCAAACATGGCCATTGATGGAGACAAAGAAAAGCTGCAATACATGCACTGTGTAGGATGACACAAACTCCTGGGCTGTTCTTATTTCATTGACAGGCCTGGATCAAGTGATTTGCTCATCTGCTTTTGTTTTCTGTGTGTGGTGCTTCACATTTCCAGTTGTTGCAGTGTAGGTTTATCCTGCCTACCTGGTTGGTATGTGACACCCTGAAGTGACAATGGCCAGAAGTTTGCTATTAAATGTTGCTGTGAATTCTTCAGTTTAAGAACTTAAAATTACTTTATTCTGAAGAGACTCTTAAGGAAGAAAGGTCATTTTTCTGTGCAGAGCTGCTCAAGCACTAAATGCATCACATACAGCACTGAAATACAAACAAGTTACAATAAGTGAGAGTGAACTGACCAAGAAGGGATGGCAATGCTGTGAAGAGTTTGACTGACATCTCCATTGAACACCCTAACTTCTATGAAAATGCTCCACTGATATCTCTACCCATTGAAATGTGTAAAAAATAAAAGGAGAACAAAATGAAAGAATGATTTCTTTCCTCTAAACATTATGAAAAAAGAAAAAACCCTTTCAATACAAAGAAATGAATCTGAAAAACATGTATTTCAGTTAACAAACAATCTGTTTATATCTGTTCACAACTTTTGGACCACCTTAAATGCAGCCTTTTCAAGCAGAAGTTTGTTCCTCTCTGCATCTCCTGCACATTGGAGCATGTAGGTGCTGTTGTAAAAGAGCACCTGTATCAGGTTGTGTGGAAGGGAGCATTGAAAAAGGGAAGACCACCAGTTTCCGTCCTGCCAGGTCATTATAACTGAAGACTGTCCCTTTACCTTTTATCAAGTGCTCAGAACCTTTTCAAAAAACAGCTTGCTTTATTTTGCCAGAACACAGTTGCCAACCCTCAGCATGATTGCTGTACCTGTGAGATTTCAGAGCCAAGAGTGCAGTGAGCTAAACACTGGTTTGAAAACACATGCTGATTCGCTTTAGAGAAACAGGGTAGCAGAGGACACTGAAAGAAAAAATTTCCTCTAAGTAGCATGTGTGTCAAACCTACAAGGATCTTTCTGGGATGTTTTACCTTAATACAGATCCATCCGCAGGGTAAGATATAATTTAAGGAAGTCAAGGACCAACTAAGGATAGCACATGCTCACCACACTAATACTACCAGCAAGACAGAAATCAGTGATCAAATAACAAGTGAGATGGTGAATGCAGATGACTATGCTAAGCCCCCTGTTGGAAGAGAGAAAGGGAGAGGAAGGAAACAGAGGGGGAAACTGTCCTTTCCCAGGTGCAGAGCAAATCTGGGACATACCCAAAGGGAGAGACTTGTCATGTACTATTGCGATTTCTCTTGAGGACTGAAGAAGTGTGATCTTCAACATTAAAAAACCAAATTATTTTAAGACGGATTTAACTGAAAAATGGCCCAGATGTTTGTAATGCTGGTATACTCAGAATATCAGCAAATTTGAGCAAGATCCTCCCATCTAGACAAGGGGTAGTTAAAACAAGCCTGGAAGATAGGGTGTTCAGTGATCACTTTAAAGAACTACTTCCTTCATTCTCTTCTGCTCTGCAAGACAAGCTCTGCAGCATGTTATGTAGTACACCCCAAACTCAGGTTTTTTGCAATGTGCAGCTTGTGAGTCATGAACTTCAGGAGTCACTCTGGAAGGTCTGAGGAGCTGTGCTATATCCTTGTCCTGGGAGGCTGGTAGACACACGGGATCCACTTCTCTGGCAGTTCTAGCATACCATCCATATATTTCCTTTCATTTGGCTGGCATTAGAGAAAAGGGTCTGGATTCAGTGACAAGCACATTCCACACTCCTCTCTGGATGTGTCAGTAACCTTTCCTCACTGCAGGGCTGCCCACATCCTGCCAGGACTGTACGTCACTGCCTTGCACTTAGTTTATTCACATGGCATTAGCTCATGGGGCCTGTGCAGAGATGCACTATTCTCCAGATAGGCCAGTTCTTTGTACATGCTTATTTTTGGTAATTTCCTATTCCTCTTTGCATTTATCATGACATGGGTGAAGAGATGGTACCCTCTTAGAGATCGGTCTTTTCCTGTAAGCCTGAAAATCTCTTCAGAGATGAAAAACCAATGGAGAAAAGATGTTTCATCTCCCATCAGCTAAAGCAGGAGTTTTACAGCTCACTAGTCATCTCCTGAGAGTTCAGAAAGCTGTGCATGAATATGTAGGTACGCGCAAGACAAGAAAAGCAGATGTTGCACTAATCTCTGCTGGGGCATCTTAGATCACAGAAGCTAACCTATGGCATCTTTTCCAGCTGCCAATTTAACTGTCCCCTCCTCCCTGTGAAAATGCAGAGCTTTCCCCTGCTGCAAGACTGAACTGCTTGAGCTTAAGGAGTCAGTTGTGGCTCTCCGTGTAGCTGTGCCATGGACTCTGGAAGCACAGCTCCGTAACACCAGGCTACCACAGCCACCCCCAGAGCATTCCCGCCTCCAGAGCTAAGAGCATCCCTTTAGCCCTAAGCTTTTCCAATGGGGCTGTTTCTACTAAGCCGTGTACCTCACTTGGACTACACTGAGTCCTCCAGTAAACTCTACATTCAGAGTGTAAGAGAATCACAGGGTGTCAAAACCTTCTTAACGAGTTACAACTGCAAGATTTGTACCACTGCCAGGCCCACACTTCTCCACTCATCCCATCAGCAAGATTTCAGGAAATAGATAACCCTTTCCCCATGTCATTTCACTGGTGGGGAAGAGCCATCAGCTTTCCATGTTGGCTGAGGCAAAACACGGCTTTAAGTCTCACCGCATTTACATCAGCTCTCTCCCTGGCCCAGTTACTAATGGGGCAAGGCCAGGGCAGCTCAGAAGGGACCTGCATGGTTGTTCTGTCAGCAAAGAACTGCTGTCAGAAGGTTCCCTCAACTTGTTACTGTCCGGGAAAACTGAGGGGAAGGATTTAAGTTGCTGGCTACAGAAAAGTCAGTTCATATCCCTGTTGGCTTCTACTATCCCTGTAGAGAGTGACCACTTCCCTGTAAAAGCATTAGTGTAGAAGGTAGAAGACACCACAGTTTTTAGTAGAATAGTTTCTCACCATGTACAATACATCACTGTAAATCCTCATTCATGCTAATAAAAGCAAAAATATTTGCAATCAAACCAAAGCACAAGTAGCCCATTGAAAGCAAGAGCCCATACTTAACATCAGAAAGCACCACCAAGGTTACACTGGAAATGCAATGAGAATCAGCTTGATGACGTCCCTCTATATTTAACAGCTTTTTAATCTGCAAGATGAGAAGAATGACTGTCACTTTGCTCCGTAACACAGATACACACACACACACACAGCATGTCTTTGATAGCTCAGTGAAGAAAAAGGTTTCATTCTTCTGTAATAAGGATATTAAAAAAATCTGACAGCAGACAGCTGCTTGTACAAACTGCTACCCTGACACTGTTCTCTGACTGATGATGCTGGCTAATGATAGTGGAGGAACTTAAGGAGGAGGAAATCAGTCAAGATCTAGAAACAACTGGAAATAAAATCAAACATAAATACAGACTTCCACACATTTTTAACATTTGTGTTGACGTTATCTCCACTACGCAACATGAACAAACTCATGAAGGAAAGCATGGGGAATCAGATTTGGAAGACTTTGGGAGCTAACTGCAAATCCCTTCTGCTCAAAAGTTAGTGCTCAGCCCTCTCTGGCTCCTCTGAAAATCTCGGCTTACATTTAGACACATGCTGGGTCGCTATTCTGTTTAACCAGAGTTACTAATGAGATCATGTTTTATGCTTCACCATAAGCTTTAGGAAAAAAATAATAGAATAAATGGAGAATGATATTATCTTGCTACGGTGCAGGACACACAGCAAACAGTTTAGTACTTTCTTCTAGCACAGTGTTCTCTGGCTGTTCCTTTGGTAGTATTTTTGCAGCAGAGATGACTGACCACATAATATTATGTTATATTTGTGGGTTTTTCCTTTCTTTCTGATTCATGTAAGGGCTTACTAGTCTATAGCTGTTGACAAGCTGCAAGAAGCAATGGGAGCTCAAGCTGGAAGGCTTACGCTTCCCAGTGCAGAAGTCCAAGAGTTACTTCCCAAGAACTATCAAGATTACAACACTACAAGACAGTCCCAACTGACATTATAGCAATCAACCTTTAGGCTTGCAGGTGGGTGAAAGAGTCAGCACTCCACAAGAATGCTTCCTCCTGTAAGGCACCTAATGGAAAGCTGAAGAATCTCTCTGCTGTACCTGCACCACCTACACAGCCTGTGGCATCTTGTGTGCTCCTTTCCAGGGTGAGACTGTGAGACTTACTAGCTCTGTCCTCTCAGCTGCCCTCACACCTTGTCAGCAGGCTTCTTACCAAGGGAAATCAACGTGTCTACCTCCAGATCTGGTTGGCCTATGCATTGCAGGCACCGTGTCCCCAGCTCTTTAAAAATACAATCAAACTATTAAATTTCAAATGCAGCACATACATGACTTGAGTGAGAGCTTTACTGCAGTTATATACTGTGCTGTTGCTGGGATTTTCACAGAAATCTCTACTCCTCCCCCTCCATCCTATGCACACAAGATGGTAAAAATTGTTTGAATTTTAAGGCCATTGAAACCATGAGGAAGAACTTCAGTGCAGCAGACCATCTCACTGCTCAGGAAAGTACCCACAAAAATAAATGCTTGGATGATTATGTTTTTCCTTCTAAAAAATACAGCAAGAGTCACAAGGCTGGGCTTCTCCAAACAAACCAAACCACACCAGCAGCATATCTGCAAGGACATGTCCCTTTGAGTCTGGGATGTTCCTCTTGTATCCAGAGTGACCACTGAAAGTAACAATAGATTATGGTTTCTTTTATTCCACCAGGCCTAAGTCAGAGAAGCTAATAATTCGAGGAGCTGGCATTTTGTGACTCACTTAGCTGAACTTAGGCAAGCATAAACTGTGCACTAATGCAGATGTTTGAAGGGGGAAAGAACCGTATTTTCTCCAGGAGAGAATGAGAAAGTGACAGCCATTGAGATTTAAAGGACAGCCTGTGGCATTAGGAGCCACAACTAAAAGTCATTTCGAGCTTCACAGTAACAAAGTATCATTGCATGCTACTTCATCGGGAAAACAGTAACAAATTGATAGGCCAGTGGCTGAAGTCTGGCAGTAGAAAAGACCAGAAGAAATAAAAAATACAAAAAGCAAGACTCAACATTCTGATCTCAAGTGATTTGAAAAGAAATGAACAGAAGGTTCCTAGACAGCTGACAAGTGCTATCTGGGGTATTGCTGATATACCTAATCCACTGCAAGCAACTACAGGATGAGGAGAGTGCAAGTTCATCTGACATTCCATGTTTTTCCTCTAAGGCACACTCAGAGTTCAAAGCAGGAGAGCATGGAGAAACTACCCATTCTATTGTGCTCTTTCCCTCTGTTTCACAAATGGTGGATCACATATGGTAGAGAGTTTATCGTACCTTATAATGCTTAAAGGGCCTACAAGAGAGCTGGAGAGGGACTTTCTACAGGGGCAAATAGTGACAAGACAAGGGGAAATGGCTTCAAAGTGACAGAGAGTAGGTTTAGGAAGAAATTATTTACTGTGAAGGTGGTGAGACACTGCAACAGGTTGCCCAGAGAAGTTGTGGATGCCCCATCCCTGGAAGTGTTCAAGGTCAGGTTGGATGGGGTTTGGAGCACAGCTAGTGGAAGGTGCCCCTGCCCATGGCGGGGAGCTTGGAGCTAGATGATTTTAATGCCCCTTCCAACACAAACTATAGGATTCTATGATTCTACCTCCCTGTGTATCAAAACTTGCTGTGTCTGATCCACATTCATGGAAAATTTGGCCCTAAAACCTGCATCCATACTGTAGAATCAAACAGGTCTTGGAGGCAGCCTCCACTGGTTTTTATACCTGCACTCTAGAGTGTCTCTGTGCAGGGGCTTTACAAAAAGCTGTGTAGCTCTGACTAGGGCAAAGCACCAAGGGACAGGTCACTGAATGTGGGAGGTGTAGTTCTGGATATGTTGATAGCTATTTGATAAAGCTCATAGTAACATAATTTAGCTAAGTGCTATTCTTTCACATTTTGTTATTTACAAGTCTGGAAGCAAGTAATTCCAGAGAGAGAGTAGTCTTGTTCCTTTACATGTGTCCAAATACTTGACATAATATATAAGGAGAATGATTCTAAAAATGATCATCAAGGCTTTGAGCAATTTAGTAATGAGTCATAGCGGCTCCATATCCTTGTGAGGTTCCTGAAGGTGATCACAAGATATTTTTATTGTCTGAAAGTTATCCTTCAGCAAATGAGGAGAGCACAGGTCTCCCTGGAATGTTGGAGATGGAGACCGTGAGCCGCTGTATCGCTGGCACCAACCCATCATTCAATCCCACATTACCGACCTAAAAGTTTGCACCTGGAAGAGATGACAAGTTACTCCCATTGCTGGCTGAGCTGCATGGGTGGGCTCTGCTCAGTTCCTAAGTCTAAGTCTCTGCTGTGGGCAGGGGAATAAACAAACAAACAAACAAAAATAAAAGGACCAAGCACATCCAGAGACACAATGTCACCAAGACTGGGGTTATTACATCATCACTGTGCCTCATTAGAGGCCCTCTTCCCTGGAGAGCAAAGAACTATTTAAAAAGGAAATGGCAAAGAAGAAGTGCAGATAAAGTTTCTTGTTAACAGTTAGTATGCAGGGGGCTTTTTTCTGCTGGTTGTCATGTGTTCTTGTCTTTTACTGATCAATCTGACTTACAGCATTGCAGAACCTGAAACACAAACTTCTTATATGCTGTAAGCACCTACTGATATAAGCAAGATCTGTATTTGTAAACAGACAAAATCATGGATTAATTTGTTTCAAAATTAGAGATTTGAATTATTATTTTAAATACCTGAACGGCCCCAGCAGGTCCTTAAGAAACTGGAGCTCTGCTGTGACAGATGAGATTAGGTTGTACAGATTTAAGATGATTAAAGGTCTGATATACAAAACAAAAGCTAACCACAGTAGGTTTTGTTTCTACTCACTACAGGAATTTCTGGGAAATATGTTTATTATAGGACATTGAAAATAGGTCACATGAATTTTACCTTGAGAAAGCCCAATTCAATCTGTGCACTGCCTACGAAAAAGGTCCAGACACCTGAGGTGTAAAGTACCTCTGTGGCAGATGTCAGAAAGCTATCCTGCTGTATGATCATGCAATGCACTTCTTCTCTGAAGAAGTTATCCTTTACACACACATACATCCTCAGAATGAGACAAGGAGCACCATGCTTAGGCTGACCCACACACAACTGCCCTGCTCTGGTTCTCCAGGCCAAACACCATGCCTCAGACCATACTTTTTAACCCATTGATCTGCCACCAACTTATTTGTCAGTAGGTCATCACATTGCAAAACCTTCCTTGGGGGGAAAAAAAAAAGCCCAACAAAAAACAACAACAAAAAAATCCTATTGGTCAAGAAGCTCAGGAGTGGGTCCTTGAATTTCTCATGACTCCATGTACAAAGATCTTTCATTACATCCAGAATGGATGCTCTGAGAACTTCATAGAAGAAAAAGAACTTACAGCACTCACTACCCTTTCACACTCACATAACATCTGTCATGCACAGAAAATGGCAAAACATGGTTACGAGTGGCTCCTAATTTTTCTTCCATTTTTTTCCTGAAGTTTGGCCATTGTATTAATTTATTTTTACTTAAAACAGTCTTTGCGTCACAAAATCTCTTCCTCAGAGTCCACAGTTTCTCTCTTCTTCAACATATAATTAAAACCAACAAAGATAATAACAATATATACATCTGATACTTGTATCACATCTGGGAAACAGAAATTTTAACAGAAAGATTATTAAAGCATATTAAATAGCATGAAGAAAAAGAGTACGACCTTAAAACCAGATGACAACAGCTGATATAATCAGAAATAATTATAAAAAGATGATTACATGATGCTTATAACTTTTCCTAAAATATCAACAGAAAAAGAATCTAACAGTGGGTGTTTTGACAGCAGGAGTAGCAAAAGACTTGTATTGACTGAAAACTAAGTTATACCATTACAAACTGAAACAGTGAAATAATGAATCAAATTAAAATCACTAATTTTCTGAAGCAGAATACCTTTGCACATTGCAGAGATGCGATTCATTTAATTCCTCTAATTATTGCCTTTTTCTAAGTTCTTGTATTTGTCAGATATTGTTGGATGCAGAATGGTTCACTCATTTTCTGAGGTCTACGTTGCCTCTGCAGAGGCAGTAGTGTCTTTGCACACAAGCAACTGTGTGTTCAAACCACTGATACTCTTGTCTTCAGGTATCTCCTACTCACTGGAGCAGAACAAGGTGTGCAGACACCAAATATAGCCTAACAAGACGTAAAGAAGGCTAAATGAGCTGGCTAAAGTTTGAGAAAAGCTGGCAGCCAGAACCTCAAGATTTGCTGAACTCTATTGCTGGATTTTGTACCCTTGGGAACCTGAACTACCTCCCCTTGTTAACTCATTTGTGAATGTACCATGACCAGAATTTCCCCTGTGCCCCCAAAGCATTTCTCCTGCCGTTTGCTGTGAGAGTCTCTGCGCTCTCCCATCTCAGGCAGCTTGCAGAGCACTCCAGTAAAACCTAGTCACCACATCAGGGGGGGAGCCTCCACTATGGCAACATCTGGAGAAGAAAAAAAAAAAAAAAAAAAATCCCCCCAACCCCATGCCCTTGGAAATTGTTTCGTTCTCAGAAAAGTGAGCCTGACAAAACCTCCTGTCTTTGTCCCCTCTGAGTTGCTCCCCCTAGCTCCCATCATTCACACCCAATGTATTTATTCTTTTTATCAGATCAGAGAGCAGCATTTGGATTATTTCAAACAGCTAACGTTAATCATCAAGACAGAACCTGTAGTTTTTACACGGTGAGTCTGTGCTGAGCTGTGAAACACTGCCACAGGCTTCCAGCATGAGCAATAGGCTGAGTGAAAGCAAGATCATCAAAGCCCAGGCTAAGTGTCACAGAAACGGCTGCTCAACCTGAGACTCCGATGGCCCTTCCTTTTCATCTTTGTTTAAAACAGAGATGCTAAGACAGAAACGTCTCTCTTCAGCCATTCAACACATCTTCAATCACACAGCGGAATGTCAGTAAACACAAAATATATTTCCCCACTACTCAGATGAAATCACAGCATTATGGTTATGTAGACATCAGGCTGTTTTCTATACACACAACTTCAACTGTAAATTTTTCCCTTTGGTGAGAGGCATTGCCTTAGTCAGTTTGAGATGACTTTTCATTTCTGAGTTATTCAGACATAGTGTGATCTTCTACCAAAAACATTCCTCTCCCTTCTTGCTTCCCTGTTTCTGAAATAAAGGTTATGCTGACTTAAAGAGCATTTGCTTGCCAGAGGAAGAAACAACACTTGAACTGAAATTGGGCTCCCAGAAACAACTTTCCCTACCATGGAGCCATTCATTTTCTCTTTGCAATAGTCACATCATTATATTTCCCTGTCTTTCAAGCTGCTCTTCATTTTGAGCAGCTATCATCCTGAATCAAGCTTCAGAGCACCAGGTGGTCTGATATAATATTTATGGGTTTCAACCTTTTCTCTAGCTACTCTTCTATACCAAACTACATATAATAAATACAAGTTTGCTCAGGAAACCAAATTGAAACTTTAAACAAATGTAGCCTACAGTATACAGAGGGTCAGAGAAAGTATGCATAATAGTCCTTCCTGGCCTGAAAAATCTAGGAATCTATGAATTTTGAAATAACTGCATAAAATACTATACTCCAACTCTAAATTTTGCAGTAAACCTTTTCAAATATTAATAAGAAGCTGTGCAGCTGAAAGAGGATGATGCCCTTGGAGTCTTGTCTAAGGGATATTTGCCAGCCTGTCCTGAAATAAAACCCTTTTAGTTTCTGAATGAAGTAATTGCTTTGCATGCTGGAATAGTGAGTAATGAATGTAGTAGCTCATTAAAAGATCATCATCATAATCATCTACAACACCACCACAAAACAACCAGGACATGATACAGTCTGAGTTACTTACAAAGAAATAAATTAAAAAACACAGGTGACACCTCTGAGGTTGCAAAGGCCTCTGTTTCTTTGTCCTGGTGTTTTTTCCAGGTGTCACATATGGGTGGAGAATTAGTAACTTGGTACCAGCCATGGTGATCTCTTTCACTAAACTCCAAGCATAGTAACAGGTCACATAAGCCCTGCTCTTACACGGATGCTATCCAGCAGGGCTGGCAAAAGTCCTCTGGCACAGAGCAGTGAAAGAACAGTCCAGTCATTCGTGTTAACTCTAAAGCCCTCCCCTAGTCCTGCCTGGAGTTGAGTATGCCACCACAACAGCAGATGAGACCATAAGGACTGCGGCAGCATTGGCCATAAGTCTTTTCTCGGTTGTGGTTGTGCTGGTTGAAGAAATTACTGCTCCTCCACTGCTTCCCACTGAGCTGCCGCTCCAATAGCTCTCAGCCTTGTGCTGGTGGCTGTGAAGGACTTGAAATAAGAGTTCTTTGCTATTTAGGGTAAAAACCATTAGTGGGCTTTCACATGAGGGAGAAGTGGACTTAAGGATGCAGTAACCACTGGGAGGAAGTCAAGGATGAACAAATGGAAACCAGGTGATGGCATGTGTGCTCCTGCAGGATGGCTGTAGCTGTTGGGTACAAAGAGTGCATAATTCCAGCCTTGAGGATGCAGCCAGCCAGCTCCCTGTCACAGATCAGAAACAGAAGAATGAACACAAATGTACAGACTCGTGATACACCATTATCACAATTAGCAATACATAATAGCCCAAATCCAGTGAGCTGAAAGAAATGTCTCCCCATATTTAGTTGGGTTATGCAAGGAGACAGTCTCCTCTGGGATGTTTTGTTGATCCTCCTTTCCGTGCATTCGCAGATACAACTGTTATTGCAAAATACGTTTTTCTGTCTCTGCCCACTTGAATACGCACAGCACAGAGCTTCTGTACAAGAGTACTCTCCATCCCAGATGTTTCTGTGAGCTCTTGGTGAGGGTGTGTTTTAGCGCATCACCTCTACATGCCTAGCTCTCCTCCAGGATGCAAATTTACTGTCTCTCATCAGGCTTCTGCTAGTTTGTTCACATCTTTGAGAAGTGCTGAAATGTTTCCCTTTTGCCTCCCAATACTCCTTGAACTTGAAACAAGAAGAAAACCTCCCCAGCTGGCATGTGGACGTAGCTTAAGCCCATCCTGATCTTCACAGCAGTCACAGGACTCTTCAGAAAGCATTAATTTTCTTTCCATTCTCAGGCATGAGACCTTGTTCACTCACGGGGAATGAAAGAAAGTCCTTTCACTGACAGATATCAGTATTGTAATGTTGGTATTGAGTCCTGAAGAGTGAATTTGAAAAAGCACTCAAGAAAAAATGTATGGTTGTCTTCCTAGCCTAATTCAGGACACCAGGGGGTTGAAAACATCTAGGGGAGCCAAAGTTGCCTTAGTGACAGTGGTTACTTGCCTTCAAGCAGGGAAAAGGAAGGAGACACAGATGGCAAGGGCTTGAAGAGTAGCTTTTTCCAGCAACCTTCTTCTCCTTTTACAAAGGTCACAGCCCTCCTTGTGACCACAGGTGAAGGTGTTGATGACAGCAACCACAGAGAACCACAAGAAAGTAGACTGGGGTGCATGCCACTGTCCAGAAGTCCTGGTACAAATCAGGGCTGTGTACTCTGCTGGGCTGTTTGGTTCTGAAGTTGGTTGTTGTCCAGTTCCCATGGGAGAGCCAACAGTGCACATGTGAAAGACATGCACGTGATAATCTGTGCCTCCTCTCTGAAACACATCAGTGTGGTTTGTCATTGTACATGTGGAGTCTGGGCAGATAAAATCTGCTGATCTAAATTCCACCCCCTGGCCCTGCTGGCGACATGTAGGAGAATTGAGTTGCTGGGGTTTGCCAAGGTTCTTTGTTCTTGGAGAGGTTTGCTTCAGAAGCTGAGCATAAACAAACCAAAATTACAAAAATAGCAGCAGCAGCTGCTGCCATCTAAAAGTTACTTTGCATTTCGCTGGACCACATTTGAGCTAGGCAAACAAGGAGCAAAGCTTTGTAACACAAACCACCAAAAAAGCAACTCAGTCCACAGAAGTTTACATGGTGGATTTGCTGAGCAGCTCCCAGAGAAGAGGGCAGGAGTCTTGAAGCAGCCTGACAGCCTCAGAGAATACCTGTCAGCTCATACAAGGCTGACCCAGATAATTCTCTTCTCTGAAGACAAGAAGGTGTATTCTGGGAGGGCTCCCAGTTCAGGGACAACCAGATCCAGCAAGTAAAGTTCTTCCCCTGCTGCCCCTGCACATTTGTTTTGTAGCCATGTACAAAGTAATGTGACTTGTCAGACTGCTTTAGTGGGCTTGCTATTAAAAAGGCTTTTAAGAGGATAGCCAAGAAGCATAGGAACGTTAAAAAACTTCTGCAATAAAGCCCTCCCACTTTCCTTCACTTTTGGCTAACACTCTTAGCTACAGAAAAAGAAGTACATCACATTTCTCAGTAAACACGTTTTAGTAATCTTAAAAACGTTAGGGAACAATACCTCCCACTTTCCTGAAACAATTAAGAACAATAGTGAGATTAACATTTCTGAAGAGTGCCTGTGTAGCAGAACAAACTAAGGCCTTTAAACTTTTTATAACAATGGGGAAGCAATGTCCCCCACAGTGAGCCTGAAATTGTCTTTATACCATGAAAGAATAGAAACTCTCCTTTCCACAGATGCAACTCCAGAGCTTGATTCTTCTTCCCACAGTTCCTCCAGTCTGTGTAGGGGCCACACACATTCAAGCTGCTGTATCATCTGGGATGGAGCTGCTGCTGCCACAGCCTTGCACTTTTGAAACGTCCATGTACAAAATGTTATGTGTTGTTTTAAACCTTCCTTGGGATTTTCAAAGCAGTGAGCATTTACCTGCATATTTCCACAAGCTGCTTTGTAAACTGTTCTTCTCAGCTGATGAGGAAAAAATCCCCCCCAAATAAAAATCATGTTGCAGACAGAGACTTCTACCTGCAAATTGCATTTTCAATGTTCAGGGCTTGATAAAGAGCAGTGATGGACCACGGGGGTGAAATAATAATTTTACTTTGGCAGAAATTGCAGGAAAAGGGATATTTCTGTCAAATAATTAGGTTATTCTCAGTTTATGCTACTCACTTGTTCTTTTCTTCAGCACCATTTAAAAATAGAGTGAAGTCTCAGCTAATAACAGTGACAAAGATCTTGCAGGCTTCACTGTGATGAGCATTTATTTTATCTATACTCTTGGCAAACAACCATGGAAGCCCTCCCCATGCCACTCCAGCTCCATCAACAACAACGTGTTGCCTAATGTCCTGGAAAAAAGGGAAGTAGCGAGAAGAGAAGCTTGAGGTGCCATGGCATGGCTTTAGAAAACATATAGATAGTACTGCTACTATAGTCTCATCCCCCTCTCATGAAAAAAATCATTTACCTGACAGAAAAATAAGACAGCTGATCTGTACAGGGTGCAAGTGAAAAGTGTTTGCTGCAATAAAAAAGTTATCCAAAGAAGTGAGTGGTAATGAATGGTACTGAATTTGTGCCCACACAATATCTGTGGGTCATGTACAACGTCGCATCCATCAGCATTCTCAAGTCCTTCTCAGCAGGGCTGCTCTCAGTCTGTTCATCCCCCAGCCTGTATCGATACTGGGGCATGCCCCAATGCACGTACAG
>JAWWEU010000125.1:12713439-12723620 GCA_035583155.1 Acropternis orthonyx | reverse complement strand
CTTGTCACTGATGTCTGTCAGGACTCTGAGCCACGGACCACTTCCCTCTGGTTGTGAATGTTCAACCAATTCCTTATCCATTTAATAGTCTACCCATCAAATCCGTCTCTCTCCAGTCCAGAGAAAAGGATGTTGGGGGAGGGGGGACACAATGTCAAAGGCTTTACTGAAGCCCATGTAAATGACAACCATAGCCCTTCCCTTGTCCGCTGATGTAGTCACTCCATTACAGAAGGTCAGTGGACTGGTCAGGCAGGACTTGCCCTTGTTGAAGTTGTGCTGACTATCTTGAATCAGCTCCCTGTTTTCCATGTGCCTTGGAATAGCTTCTAGAAGGATGTTCCATGATCTTCCCAGGCACAGACATAAGGCTGACAGGTCAGTAGTTCTCAGGGTCCTCCTTCCTAACCTTTTTAAAGATGGGAACATTTCCCTTTTCCCCGTCACCTGTAACAGCACCTGACTGCCATGACTTGTCAAGTATCATGAAGAGTGACTTGGCAACTACCCCAGAGAACTCCCTCAGGACTTTAGGATTCATTTCATTGGAGCCCATGGAGTTATGTGTGTTCAGGTACCTCAGGTGGTCATGAACCTGATATTTATTTACAGTGGCAGGGACTTTGCTCCCCCAGTCCCCATCCTGCTGTCCATCCACTCAAGAGGTGTGGGAAGAGAGGATGCCATTGAAGTCTGAGGCAAAAAGTTGTTGAGTACCTCAACCTTCTTCTCATCTGTTGTTACGAGTTTTCCAGCATTGTTTATCGAGCGGGTACAACTTATTTGGCCTTTGTTTTCTGTATACCAGTAGGAGTCCTTCTGGTTATTATTTGCATTTGCATTTTTGCTCCCAAATGCTTTAAAAAAGTCCCCCAAACCAGAATGGTCATATTTTAGGCAGTAATGGTGCATCCACACTTCTCTTTCATCCAGGCAGGTTCTAGGACTCAATTTATCCACTCTTCAAGTGCTTGCTGCAAAACTTAAGACTTTATGGATGGTTGGAAAGATGCCTGTTGGGCTTTATGTGTCTGTGTCTCTAACTTTTGTTCTAAACAGACACGTGAGCAGAGAAGAATACATGTGCAAAATAGTCCATGAAAGTATGTGCTCATAAAAGGACTTCAAATGTCATGAGCTGGGGATAACTGCTTTGGCTACAGGAGGAAGGTTTCTCCTTCTCCCTCTTCACCCGCTCCCTGCTTCCAAACATTAGTGTGTCACAGGAAAAGAGCAGGGCAGGCAAAAAATGATGGGGCATCAGTTTCTCAGCTGGAACCATAAACCATGAATGTAATGAGAAAAGGGAGAAAGACTCAAGGTTACTGGAAGCCAGTCACTTGTTCCTATGTTTCCTAGCCTCCCCCCTCCATAGGGACGTAGCATGGACTCTGTGTTATCTGCTGATCCTAAGACGGGGAAAAGGGGCACAACTGCTGTATTCAAATTTTAACACATCCTACAGCACTGTATGATAGATTCTCCGTTAACATCATCAACTGTGCACACTGCTAATTGCAGAGGCTGCTAATCTGCCTGAAAAGCCAAAATGATATTATCTTTCAACAGGATTTACATACATTCAGCCTTATTTCTGCATCAGCCAGCAATTACAGTTTAAACTGTTGAACAGGCAGCTTGCTGTAAGCCTAAGTAATATTTAATAGCATTAACAATGCACTTCCCAATAACCCTCCAGATCTCTTTACAGGCTGATCAATTCACTAGATTTGCTGTTCAGCACCATCCGTTTGCCCTCATCCCAGCAACCCCACGGCAAACATCGCTCCAGTGTCTGATGCCCCAGCACACGCAGAAAACCTTGGTGTGAGTCCTCTAGCAAAAGGGTCTTCTTTCTGTCACTGCAAAATGCACTCACTGGAACTAAAGAACACTTAGAGTGTGATAAACATCCACGTTCAGAAGACAGTAGCGGTAAAAGCCTGGAGAGTAGACTGTGTGCTGTCTAGTGAAGTACGGGCTTCTGTGGCACATTGGCTGAGACCAGCCTATGTCCCTACCTCTGACCCTTCCTGACCTATGCAATCCCATCTGGCAATGAGATTTCACTGCCAGGGTCCACCCTCCAAGTGATGCACCAGAGGCGGAACAATCCCATGCTCCTGAGAAACACGCTTTTTTCCTGCCCAGTGTTGTTGCCTGGCAAGCCTGGGAGCACTGATGAGCCAAGCACACCCCTTCCCTGTTGATGGCTTTGTGGTACCCGGCATTCTACTTACCTTCAAAAGTGGATAAATTAGGGATGGAAATGGCTGATGTGCTCATATCTACTCTCATCAGAACAAGTGTCAAAGCTTTTGTTTTCTTGACATGGAACAAAAGTTCATGTGACTTTAAAAGGCAGGCTTAAAATTAGGCAAAAGCACAAGTGCTTCTTTGAAGCAGAGCCAGAACTGGGCTGCCCATGCAAAACTTGCAACAAATACTAAATATGGTTTTTAAGAGTATTCCCATGAATCGCATAAAAGTATCCCTGCCTATAAACCCTTTTGCTAATGTTTTCATAGAAACACAGTATAAAAGGTTACATGTTTGTTCACAAGGAAGCCATTATGAGTAGATGAATCAGCTGACTCTGAATGACCATTTTTTAATTCTTGTGCAGTATTCACTCTGCTCTATCAAACAGTTACTTTCATTACCAGAATGATTTAACACAGTGGATGTGCAGTAACACGGTCATCCATTATTATATCATTCACTCTTCTATTCCATTGTCTTGGCAGGGAAGACAAACCTCTCTCTTTTTCTTTTTCTTTTTCTTTTTCTTTTAAGCGTTTTATACTTTTATATGTTACTATATAAAATATCAGAAGATATTTAAAATAGGGTTGTCAGCATTGCTGTCCCTTGGCTTTCTACCTCTGTGTTATATTTAATTCACATCAAGTAAAATCAAGTCCTTTCAATCACTTGAGATTAAATAATCAGTTAGAGAGGCAAGTAACAGGCATATATGCATATGTTCAGGCAAATGTGGAGAGAGAGATATAAGGAAGTCCTCAAACAAATAAAAAGAAAAAAAAATTAATTCAACATGTACTGATGTGCTGTAATACTGTAATACATAGCAGTACTCAGATACCACAAAACAGTTTCCAGTCAAACACTACAAATTATAGTATTGTGTCACAGGTGGGGAAACTGAGGCTCAGAGAAATGGAACAATTCTTTCAAATTCATCAAGTCACTGGCAGAGATGGCAACCGTACCCAGCCCTTGTAGCTCAAAGCCTTAGAGAGTACTGAGTGAGAACATGAAAGAGGGGAAAGATCACAGGTACACAAATTATTTTGTCATCACAACTAAAACTCTGATTTACATGCTTTCTTCAGTGTGCTTTTAGAGATCAGAGTTGGGGACTGGCTAGATGCACTCTGAATGGGAGAGCTCAGGTGGTAAGGTTTTCCCACAAAAAGGAGTAAGAAAAAGCAACTAAAAGGCTATCAACATGCATTTGTTTGTCCTTCACCGGGAATTACCAGGCTGAACAAAGCTTTCTTTTTTTTCCCATGTTTACACAAGGTTTTGCTTCAGAGAAGGTGGACTCCAATGTGCAGAGATGGTTTATGCAAACAGATAAGAACTCATCTACAGAACAACTCATTGTTGGGATTCCCTGCAGACCTGGCAATGCTCTACTAGGACTCTGCTGGTGCTAGACTGTGCAACAAACAAATCCTCTGTACACCTGACTACACTGCTGCAGAGGATGCTGGCACCACAAAAAAAAGAAGCTCTTAGAACTGAAACTTTGGCACATTCTTTTCCTTCCAAGCAAAACTGTGCTCCCATGTTTTATTCCCACTGCTATTATATGAATAGACAGTTATGAGAGGGATTTTAGATAGTAATTTTAGCTCTTTTAAGAGAGATCACTCACAGAAACAAGATGTCTACCACTGTCCTATAACACAATCTACTGTTACTAGAGGTTTGAACACCTCTTTGATGGATCCTCAGCCTCACTCAGTGTGGCTGGGAACGTTTGCCCTACAATCCACAATAGGTAAGTCCATCATACAACTGTAATCAGGTCTTGCCACTGTAGGTCTATGAAGTCTCTGCCCCTAACAACTACCAGACTTGTGGCAGGTCTTGTGACCAGGTAAAAATCACACTTGGGCCTGAACTTGGGTACTGGAATTACCCAAGGACCAAACCTCCCTTTGCACCCTGTATTCAAAAGCAGTCCAAGCTAGATACCAGCTGACCTTGGAGTTTAAGAAAAATAAAAAGCAAGTGAAAGGTTTTTTTCATGTTTCTTCTTGGCTGTATTTAGTCATGCTCCAAAAGAAGATGAAGCTTGTCACTTCTATACAAGGATGACTTAAACTGATTGGCACTTTAGCACAGCCTCAAAGTCACCCTACTGTTTTAGGGATGTCCAAACAGATTAAATACCAAAAACAAACATGAAGGGCAGGTCAGTGAGCTGCAGCTTATGTCAAGATCATAAAGAGGAGTTTACAGATAGTCCTTGGGTTCACCTGAAGATGCAACGGGAGGAGGAGTTAGGAAAACAAAAGCAGATTTAAAAAAAAAAAATCAGTATGTTTGATCCACAAGAAGCAAATATTTTTCTGCAAGAGAAAGACAACAGGACCCTGCTACCCAAAATAAAATATTCTTGTGACTACATCACATCATTAAGGAAAACTAAGTGCATTTAAGTGAGGGAGGGAAAAAAAAGCCTATTACAAACAGAAGAGGAAAAGGTGGGAAATCTGAGAAAATTTTACAGCAGCAGACTTGTGAAGCCAAGGGTTATAAGGTGTAGGTACATAAAATAAAACTATATATGTTTGAGTGAGTATGGCAAGAAAAGCTTCAAATTGCAACACTACCTAGCCTTGCAAATCCATACTGGTGCCAGTAGCTATATCAATCCCTTACAAAAACAGTTCTATCACAGCTGTATTTGCCTTCGGTTCTTTTTGCCTCCTCAGGATTTTTATCTAGCTGATGGGGCTACCCACACAGTACCAGTGTTACTGCAGAAACCACTGATGTTAAATATGCTGGAGTGACATTTTGCATCAGGGTGCTTGGTCTCACCAGGCAGCAAGCATTGTGGTCCCAGAAGGGTTCTAGTAATGAAGGAGGGGAGACCTAAGAACAGGAGTTTTCCCCTGTTATGTGAGCAGCATATCAGACTATCATGGTACTTCTGGGCTTGAACCCCTGCATGTATCTAAACTGGCTCCCCCTGTAAGAACAATGGGCATAAGCTTAAGCTCCCAGCCCTGATGTCTCCTTCACAAGCTGCCAAAGGCACAGAAGATGTTGGTAGTACACCCAACATGCACCATATCAAATGCATTCCCTAGAGCAAGTCTGGACCAGTGCTAGAAAACACACTTCTACAGCATAAATACATTATAAATGACAAAGCAGAGCTTCAAAACCCCTGAGCTGCCACTACCTTAGGTAGCAATGGCTTTTACATGCTCAGAAGTTTTTTGAAATCAGAGGTGCTTATCCTTCAGGCACCCATTGGTGAAACATGCTCTAGGTCTTTAGGAAAGTTATCCATTAATCCTTGAAGTGTCCTGAAATCCAGCCAGTGAAACTCCAAAGTCTGCCCTTGTTCCAATTAAAAAATGGTGGGATACACCGGGAACAGGTTTGGTCACTAAATCTTCCTAGAGATGGAAGAGGTGTGAGGAAAGATAGTGTTACTGAAAGCAAAGCACCAATAACTGCTCAAAGCTGTACTGAAGTTTGCATTTTATAAAATGAGTCAGTAAAATTTATATGGAAGAAAGTTAGTAGCAAATATCACTGTATGTATTGAATGTAATACTGTCAGATTCTTTATCTACCTGTCTTTTCCTATGGTCTTCTCCATATCTCCATTTATAGAAGTAGACACCTACTTGGAGTCCCTGTGCTCAGGCTCAGACCATTTGGGTGAGGCACAGAAGAGTCTCTATAAGCTTTATTAAAAACCAAAGATGATTTGAGGCACTCTGCTATTAAACACATACCCTTCCAAGAAGTGGCTCTCACTATCTGGCAAGGACTTCTTTCTTACGATACCTCTGGGCAAACAGCAATATACAGGATATTCATACAAACTCTGGAGCATACTACAGGGCAGCAGGTCAACACATTTAGCATAGGATAAAAAGATTCTTCATCACAGGTCAGTGGAAATCCACCAAGTTACATCAATGGGTTCTGTGTAAGGCCCCATGTAGACTGCCAGATGTACAGGTCAGACTTGCATCTAAGCAGGTCTTCCACACTGCACCAAATGACTCTTCTGAAAAGAGTCCATGGTGTTTAAAAGCCACAGACTGGGAAAGCTGACTATCACTGGCCTAATGTTAAAGACTGAAATCCTAGGAAATAATTCATACATCAAAAATTAAGACAGGTGCTGATTTGCTTTTAAAAGCACACTGTACAGTACACACTAAAATATTCTGAATGATGGTAATTTATACACAGAGATAAAGATAGCTTTTAAGTGAGGAGTGCTAAATCAACCCATGGCAGAAAACCTCCCTTATTTTATGTTGGTGGGGAATGAAAAGAAAAAAAATTCACATTATTTAGGATATCTTCATCTAGTATTTACCGCAAAATGACTGTAACACTTTGTACTGAGTGTGTGTAACAGGATGTGCTGGAGGCAGTACAGCAAGTTTGGCTTGGAAAAGAGGAAAGTTCCCTTTCTGAGAAAGCCATCCCGGGTCATCTGCCTTCCTGAGCTGTAAACCTTCCTGACTGTCAATGTAGACGCTGAACTGCCTCAGCAAGGTGACTGAATTCAGGGCTGCTATGAGGCTCATGAAAGCACAGAAACCCATCAAGGGAATCCAGGGCTGCCTTTGACTTGGCAGCAGTTCAGTTACTTTGTCATCATCTGACTGGGCACCTGTCTCATCTGATTAATTTTCTTTTTTTTTTTCCACAAAACCAACTCTCTATCTTCATCTGTGAAATCTGAGGAAGTTTCCACTGCGTATCCTGCCTAGCTCTAAATGTCTGTGACACCTGTCTGTGACCTCTGGCAAGGCTGTTTGTGCTACAGCAGCTGCAGTGGTGCCAAGAGACTGCCACGAGACGGCAATGTTTCAGAAGTCTTACGCTCTGTCTGGACAGACAGCGCTACAGCTTTCTGGGATACATGCTGTTTTATGTTAAAGCCCAGGAATAATTCATTGCCACAGAAAGAAGACCTCCAGAGAACTAGAAAAGAAAAAAAAAGGCAGGCAGCGTAATTTTGTGTTATTTAAATTTGGTTGTTCAGGCAAAATTGTGTCATCGGCCTCACATTGCTCATTGTAATGGTCACTTCATTTTCATTCCTCTCTTCTGCAGCATTGATGTCAGTGAGCTTTGCCTGAAGCCATGTTATATTGCAAGCATGTTTGAGATTATTTGGGCTGCTGTTCTCTCTAGATAACATTGTCAGAGGTGAACGACAAAGCTTTTGTAAAGGCGTATTTTTACAACTGTAAATGATCCCAAGTAATTTAGAGAACATGGGCAAATGCCTGCATTTAATCAAGAGGGAGAGGTGCAGACAATTGAACTATGCCAGCTCCTCACCTGGCATCAGAGCTTCACTGCAGCTGCACAGCTGATGTGTAAGGAATAATCCAGCCTGAGGGGAGCTGTTTTCCTCATGCATATGCAGATTTTGCTCTGCCACCCATCAGCAAGTACTCCTCACTGGTGAGTGCAACAGTGACAAGACCTTTGGGCTTTCCCACCACAGTAGTGCTGTGCCTGAATCTAAGTGTCCAAAAGCCTGTCCATTTCCTCAACAGTGCATTGTATGAAGAGACAAAAAACTGTCCAAACCAAGCCTGGTTGCAACCCCTTTTCCAAGTATTTATCAATAAAGTGGTTTATTTTGGATCTTTCAGGCTGGATGAGACAAGGTATTTCAGCTAGCCCTTAGGAGGGATTATGCAGTTCGGGGAACCTCACGGCACTGCTGGGTTGCAGTGCTGATGGCAGCCAGCTTATCTGCTCTGCTTCATCTGGGAGCAGTTTTTGTTCTCTGGAAAAGGGGTGAAAACAGAGAATGCTGTTTCTTCTACCTTTTGTCAGAGAAGAGGGCTGGGGTGTCCAAGTTTAACAGGATAACAGCAGGTCCAAAGATGAAACACATTAAACAACAACACTAACAACAACTCCTAAAAAAGGCCAAGAC
The DNA here is from genome assembly GCA_035583155.1 of Acropternis orthonyx. NCBI lineage: Eukaryota > Metazoa > Chordata > Aves > Passeriformes > Rhinocryptidae > Acropternis > Acropternis orthonyx. The sequence goes on along the minus strand of JAWWEU010000125.1, from coordinate 12,715,426 downwards.
CTTAAACATAAGAGGACTGAAGCAATACCTTCTGAAGTCCATGGACAGGATAATAGATCAGGCTGTAGCTTTTAATGGCCCAGCTTTTATTGTTGCTGAGGTATGAGCAAAGCAAGTTTGACTTTCAGCTTCCAGGGAGATTGTGTGCTACTGACAGTCAGGAAAACCATTGAATTGCTCATAACTAAGCACCTATAGTATGAAATTGCTCAAAGATTCGCAGTGCTATTTTTAAAGTCGCTTCTTGGACCAACAACATTGCTAAACATGCTTTTCTGTCTATATACTAGTTCCAAAATGTATAGCTTTTTTGTTTTCAGCCTCCAATAAAATGAGCATCTTTCCTTGTGTCAGGTGTACCAGATAATTGATCTACCTGTACTGTTATCAATGACTTTCAAAAATGACCTTTCATCATGACAGCTGCTGGGGAGTTTGCCATTAAAAACAAGAGTAAACAGCATAATCAAAGCTCTTGCTTCCTACCTACCTTTGTGCCAAGCCCTTTTGCATGCTAAAGCTTTAGATTCTTTCCATTATTACCCGACTTTTCCATTTCTGCTTGAATTGTTTAGTAGAATGCATGACATACATATTAAACTCATAGCAAACACAGAGCATGTATATTCAATAACTATAAACCAGACCCTTTTCTGCATATGAGCTCATTGCTTATGCTTGTCTGGTATATTAGAACATGCATTTCTGGGAAGCTGCAATAAAATAAAGTTTAGTAAAACATACTTAATCACAGTGATAAAGAAATAAAGTTGCATCTGGACTGAAAGACCATTCTTAGCAGTTATGGAGACGATTATATCTTGCCCGGTGGAACAGCCAGAAAAGTTTAAACACAATATTTATCTTGAGTGTTTGCACAGAATTTAAGAAAAATTAGATCCAAATTCTTTTTGCAAGGCAAGAACCATTTTGGCAAAATTATTTTTGCTTTTTCCCACTTCTGCCCCTCCCCATAACGCAAAACATAAGCACCCTCATAGCAGTATGGCCTTTTTGGAGGGATGCCCATAAGGTCTTGGCAGGTTGCAATGTACATCCTAGACCTTTACTGTATATCATACCATCATATATGTAAAACCACTGTCTTTCCTAAGACTCTGGCTTTTCCCTGACTCCACCAGGTACTCGCAGCTAGGGACAGACCATATCCACAAACACACTACTGAAGTCTAACTGGCTGGTAAAAACATATACCACTGCAGAGTGGCTAGAGAAGGGGTCTAGGACTGGAACAACATGGTTATAACACTCATTACTGACCCACTGTGGAAAGATCCAGGTCTGACTGAGACTTGGCTTACTTCATTAGAACTGTGCTGGATTTAGCACTCTGGATTTACTCCACATTTCCAACAGGGTTATGGAGTCAGGCTCTGATCCTCCCGTGAAATCTCCCTTCCTTAGTGCCCTGATGTTACTACCTAGCAGAGAACATCTCCTGCTGATGCTTGAATCAGATGTGCTTTTCATAAAGAAATAATAGATTTAGCCCTGATGCTGCATGCAGCCTATTTCTATTGGCCCTATGCTCTGACACAAGCTAGAATAGCCTATTTCTTGTCATTACAATGCTTAGAGACAGTCTCAGTTCTCTGGGGGAGCCACTACATGTGACACACTGAGCCCACTGTTGATGCTATGCAAAAGCAGACAGTCCAGCACACTAACATGCACACTGGCATTCCCTCCTGGGGAGCCCTGCTTCTCATAAATAAGATGTGTTACCTCTTGGTACAGCAAATTGTATTTACCTCCAATTCATATAAATGTATTTACCTCTCTCTTAAGCCTCTGTTTCTCATTTTCTCTTCTTTCGGAATCTGGTGCTTTGCAGTGATCTGTCACCAGTTTCAGCTTCAGATTGAGATCTACACTTCTGTTGGAGATTACTGGAATATGGACAGCTTTGCCTTTAAGAGGATGCTGCTGCAGGCCTGGGAAAGCAGTGGAAAACATCACCTCTGTC
>JAWWEU010000125.1:12619728-12711638 GCA_035583155.1 Acropternis orthonyx | reverse complement strand
TTTTGTTTTGTTTGTTTGTTTTCTGTTTTTCTTTTGGTTTAGATTAATCATGTAATTCACAGGAAAAGTTTATGAAATTGTCATTCTGTTTTTGAAAGATGTCCTTCACCATGGCTTTGTGAAAGTGCTTCCCTCAAAGCATCCCCCAAATATCAACACCCTTGGTTTCACAGGGTTCTTTGCAATGAATAGATCATCCAAAAAAAAGTTATAATGTAGAGCAAAAAATGGCACTTTCCATCATCCCTCTGCTGCAGAAAGGTGACCCTGAGGTTTAGATGGAAAGATACAGACCAAGCAGCAGAGTGGAAACATGAGGAACTCCTTAGAGTACAGTTGCCATGGGACACTACTGTGACATTTCAGAGTAATAAGCATATTTTAATTTTCATACTTTAAATATTGAAAATTATGATTTCCCGCCATCCCAAACCACACACACACAAAATTTCTTTCTCCAAAGAGGAATGTAAGAAAGGAAATATTTCAATATAGCTTCAGGTGGAAAGATTGTGTTCCTAGAACCTCTATCAAAACTGCGTGTTTCATGTTTCCTTGCATTTTTTGAATGTCATAAATATCACTGTTTGTGTTTTTGTGATCAGAAGACTATAAAGTTGGGTTTTCAACTATTTGTGTTCACTTTTTCCCCCCTTCAACAGAAGATTTTTCAGCTTGGTTTCAATACTTGCGGTGCCTTCCTACCACCACTGAACAGAAATAATGAGTGCCTGACAGCATGAGCATCACACTGCTTATGGAGACTGCTTTCATTGGATCGCAGTTTGGAGAAACATATTTTATAATTATTAAGGCATTAGCATTTCAGTAAAAGATAGCCTTCTTTGTACTTTCAGAGTACACAGCAATAACACCTTCACCATAATAGTTAGAACATTAGCCTGGCCTGCCAGAATCGGTTGCTCACAATCTGCAGTGCTGATTTAAAATGTTCCTTCTACTTCCACATACTTTACAGGTTATTTATGTTTAATTTATGTTTGGATTCATAAACCGCAACCACACTGACACTATACTTTCCTTGCCTACCTCCTCCTTCCACTTCTGTGGGCATGAACCTTGATTACTAGCTTCCTACCCTAACCACAGCTAGGCTTTAAGAACCTTTTGTGCTATCACTGCTGCAGCCACATCCCATGTTTGCCAGCCTGCTACAGAGGACACTATGGACTTCAGCTCCTGTTGCTCCCAGCAGGCACTTGCTGGTGTATGAAATCTCACAGGAACATGGCTCAGGTCAGGGTATCCTTGTCGCTAAGCTTGCTAAATGTTGCTCTGTTATTCATTTTATAAGCAAAAAGACTACAGTCTTGGGTGTGGTTATTACACCTTTTTCTGTGGCCTTGGGTGGGTGATTTATACAGCCTGAATACATCAAGGAAACCACAATCATCCCACGACTTTAATTTTGGAGGTGTCACAGCACTGAGGTGAGGCAGAACAGTGAAGCAGACTGCAAGGGATTCGAGCCTGACTTCCACAACCAGTACCTTTTCCTCAGCAATGCCTGGTGGGCTGGTCAGTGCAATGCTGAGGGCCAGCACCCATCCATTCACCCACACTTGCCCAGTCTCTGTGTTTAGACTAAAAGCTTCAGCTACCCTCTGTGCATATGTGAATTCCCTAGTACAAAAGAAGCTTTGATCCTCTGATCCAAATGAGACTCTGATCTTGGTTGGGGCTCATAGGTGCAAATTCTGGAGAAATAACAACAGATGGAATATCACAGTCATATATTAATTACCATATAGAACCATATACAGCTAATAGGGGAACACTTCTGGGCAAAGATCTCATAAATAAACCAAATGCGAATGCATAAATAAGTAGAATACAAACACATAGGGCTATTATAAGGGCAGATCTGTGAAACATTTTTTTGTCTGTATGTTAAGCAGTCCTTGACATCTCTTTTAAAATTTATATATTTACACTGGCAGAAGAACAATCCTTTCCACCTAAACTACAGAGAGAAACCTAAAACATGCTGGATAGCTTTACCATCAGATCTATTTTGTCTTTCTTTTCAAGTATAATCAAATTCTTTCCCATGCCTACCTGCCCATTACATTTCTGAAGAACTATGTGTTGCCATCTGAGGAAGGTATTTGAAATCATATGTATGCACCAAAGGTTAAAAAAAAAAAAGCCAAACCAAGTAATGTCTTCCTAGAAGGAGGCATTATAAATCATACTGGAACAAAAAACCCCAGAGAACTGGTTCCTACAGAGATACTGGGCTTTCTAACACTGGTGTATTTTTCTCACTGTCTGTTTCAAATCAGAGGCTCAGACGACACTATTTAAAGGTCAGCTGGAGAAAGAAAAATACACAGTAGCCACTGCAGAAGTTGCAAGCACAACCCAGATGCCATCAGCTTCTGCGCCAGGTTGGCACTGGGTGCAGAATTGGGCCAGAGGAACTACAACATAGGTACCAGCACAGAGCACCCAACTCACTTCAATATATCTTAAGCGGAGAGAAGGAGTAGAGAAACCTGAGCCTCTCAGCTCCTGCTCACTTGCCTCTCTCTGTCCTGGATTTGGGGTGATCACCTCAAGCACAGCTCTCCTGAGTCAGGTTGGCCAAGTTCTCACCCTCAAAGCAAAGGGCTCCTTGTGAGGAGTCTGACCTCTCGGAAGCATTGCAGCTCAAGCAGACACCCAGGGGAGCTCAGTCCCCAGCCATGTCAGTGCCCAGCAAATACCCGGTGATAGAGCATCCCCATCATCCTGCTCTTGCTCTTCCCTCATCAGTGAATAATTTCAAGGTCCCTCCCACTCAGCCAATAATCCACCAGGTAAGCAGTGGTATATAGTTACACAGACATTGGGACTAGGTTGAGTGTGTATTTAACTAATGGCCATTTCTCAAAGTAGGGTTTTACCTGATATTGTTCAGTAAGCTCTTCCAATGAATTGCAAAGTATATATAGATATTAAAGAGAATTTCCTTTAAGCTGTGTAGTATAGCTAGCAGGCTATTATCAATAGCTATTTTCCACTCTGGCAAAGGATTTCCATTTTATCTTCTTGTCAGCTATTGCTTGTAATTTTCCTTAAGTTTCACCTCTTAGGCTGACATTTTCCAAACCTGAGGTCTGCCCAAAAAGAGAATTTTTTTGAAAGCTGAAGAAACTTTCCCTTCAGTTCAGCAGTGCATTTTTAACAAGGGTCCCTCACACAAGCCCGGTAAAACTCGCCTCACTGGAACCAAAACCAACACACATTTGGGTGCCTATTGCTGCAATCACGATGAAGAGAAGGGACAAAAGAATTATTCAGCCTAAGTAAGACCGTTGGACCCAGCAGGCTCAATTCTTCCGTGGTGTAAGTCCTTACAACATCCCCAAAGCCTTCAATCCACAGAGAGCGCCCCTGTTGTGAGTTTAAAATGTTTTTGTGCCACACAGGCTGATGGTCCCTACACATGGGGCTCCATGAATACTCCCTGTCCCCCTTACACCTCCTCCCTCCCACATGCCCTTCTCAACTAAGGTCTCACCTCTCTTTTTCTCCATTCCCACCATTGCACAACCTCAGGCAGAGCAGTTGGTTGTCTCTGTGGTTGCTAGCAGTGCAGAAAAAGAAGTGTAATTTTGGGAAGGAATGAAGGGGCTGGGGGTGAAAGGTAGTGTACATGCTACTTAGACAAATGCACAGATATAAAATAAAGATTAAAGGAAAAGAAACACCATCCTCATCCTCACAGAACAATATTTAACTGCTTTGAGAGCTGTGTGAAAAACCCAGTGTCATAAATGAAACAAAAGCACTGAAAAGGAGGACTTAAAAGGCAGGTCATGGAGGTTTGAGCAGAGGTGGGAACACATAAAACCAGAGGTGCTCTGGTGGTCTCCCAAATGAGTCATAAGTCCTGTCCTGCAGACCTGCTCCAGCTAAGCCATCTCCCAAAGCACTAGCCCCGCCAGCCTCCTCCTTGGCCTGCTGCAGCTGTGTCCAGCTGCACAAAGCTGGCTGAAGAGAAACCCAAGCCCTTATTAGGTCCACCATGGAAGAGGTGTTGGGACCCAGGAGAAGCACTGGTGGAAGAATGTCTTCATTCTGGCAGACTTTTGGGGAGCACTGCTCTGTTTTAGTGGACCAGAAACAGAAGTCCTCTCCCATACCATAGTTCACTGCACAAGTACCTGTAAACACAGGAGAACTACTCCCATTTTTCAGTACTGGAAAGGCAGGGGGACTGACAGCAAGTTCTCAAATCTGACAGGATCTTGAAAAGCAACTAGAAAGGAGATACTCTGTCATGAGTAATGGAAATGCAGTTTATCTGAAATAAGTAGTCCTTCCTCCTTCACAGACCTCTGTATTCTTTGCTGGGATTCCTATGCCAGGGCTCCTGGCCAGAGGCAGCCCGCAGCAGGAGCCATACAAGGTCTGTGTGCTTGATGTGGAAGGGTTCTGCTTCTGGAGGTCTCGAGGGTCCTGAAGGACCATGTCCATGAGAGGGGGTTACACGTCCACTACTGGCACTAGTGGTCAGCTGTCCTTCCCTGTTCCCCAGCCTACATGTCCTGGTTCCTACTTCTGCAGGGTCTTTTGTCTCAGGAAAACTAATCAAGAGCCATTCTTGTGCCAGCTGCAACTCTGATGGACTTTCAGCTGGAGAGGCTGTGAGCTTGTACACCACCCCACTCCCATCCTCCACCCCCCAGATAAGACATCCCAGACATACCTCCAAAGATTCTTTAAAACAAATTGATAGAAATACCTGAAAGAGGTAACAGGACATGTATTACTGGCTCTGAACAGGATCTTAAATTCCTGAGCAAATATTTTCTTTTTTACTTTTTGGTAAGAAGTTTTCCCCTGGTAGTACTTGTCCAAGTAAAAATCACCACCTTTCTATGTTTAGAGGAACAGACTCTTTACAGCTATTAATTATGTGCCCTTTAAACACAAGCCTTCACCCAAATGTGTGTTCGCCCAGGGGGAAAAGTGTGCCTTTTTCACACCTCTCATTGTAAACCAGGAGGCAACTGGAGCTGACGACAGACAACAGTGAAAGTCACCTGCTCTTATTCAACAAGACATATCACTGCAACACTCCCTTCTAACCACCCTGCTGGGCAAATAGGAAATAAAGATCCTATGGATGTATTTAATGAAATAAAAACCCCCAAACAACACACCAAAAACTAAATATAAAGCAAAAACATCACTCTACAAGTTTCAAGATTAATAATAATGCTTATTCACACTTTTCCAGTAAATTCAACCCACACTGGAAAACAAAATTCCTCTTTGTCACAGCGAGAAAACAGTTCTCTCATTCATGTATATGGGATAGTGATATCACTTGACATTTTGAAAAGAAACAGAAATTACTGATACTAGGCTTGCTGACCGGTAATTTTTCCTCAGTATTCTGCTTTGAATTGTCCCCAGTTTGGGTGAAGATCAGGATGAACAATGTTAAAAATAATTACCTTGCTCATTCTGGACCCAGTCAATTTACTCATTGATGCAATTGTGAAGAGGAGGTTGTTAATGAAGAATCAAGTATTTCTCCATACTAAAGGCCTGACTTTCACTTCAAACTATCAAGAGGAATTACAGCAGGAGTTAATTCAAAATGAGAATGTTTATGTCAGTTCTTTCTCTTTTTCTATTTAAAAGCACTGGCTATTTTGCTCACACAAATATTATGTAGTCACTAGGAATGAAAAAAAAAAAAAAAAAAGAAAATTACAATCAATGTGTTCTTATCACAAGTCCCCTGGGACTGCGTCTATGCTCTCTGGTGCTCCCAGGAGAAAGTGGCACCTTCTGAGCTTCAGAAGGGCTCAGCAGCCACCAGGTGACATGAGAAGGGAATTGCAGCAATAGGAAAGTTCAGAGAGACAGGGAAATAATACCATCACACTGGAGAGCTGGGATTTTTTTGAAGATGCACAATGGCTACATAGGAGGGAGTGCATATGTGGAAAACACCGAAGTACTGGTGCCCTTACCAGGGAGAAAGTGTATGCTAGAGGAATTGGTGCAAAAGATAAAATCCAATTGTACTGAACATTGTGTTTAATGATTGTGTAATGAGATTATGTTTAATGGCAACATCTTCTATGCTAGTACTGCTTTTCCATGGAACAGTTTGGGTTGGAAGGGACCTTTAAAGATCATCTAAGTCCAACCCCACTGCAGTGAGAACAAATTTAGGAACAGATCCTTTAGAATTCTTGAGGCTCCTATAAATCCCTGAAAAAAAGATGACTTCTTTATATGTGTTGCCCTTACATTTTAGATAGTGGCACTGATGGTCTCCTTGGTAGCTCTTGCACATTAGCTACACTTGCATGTGCTCCCCATACCATGGCTCCAGAGCAGAGATCTTGCACCAATTGAGGTGGTTTCTATTTTTATTTGCTGTAATGGTTTTCATACCAGTAAGCAAGGTAACGATTTTGCCCAAAAGAATTACACCTGTGGAGCCGAGAAAGCAAATGCACAGTGAAGGACGGAATAGTCTGGAATTCTTTAGTCTGGAAAAGAGATGACCGAGGTATGTGACAAGGCTGACAAACATGAGAGAAAGTAGGCTAGAGAAGGCATGTAGAAGTCAATGGTTTCTTCTAACACAAGAACTTAAGACTGAAAAACTAAGGTACAAGTCAAGTTCAAACCAGACTGAAAGAAATGGCTCTTCACACAGCAAGTTGGAGACATGAGGAACTCCTGGACAAAGGACAACATGGATGCAAGAATTATGAAAAGCTGCCAGGTAGGCAGCTAAAGAATATTCACTGGAAGTTAGTCAATAGGTAAACAAGAGGTGGTTCACGAAATCCCTGAGTAAAGGATAAGAGACTATTGAAAGGTGCTTGCTCCTTTTAGTTATTTTAACCCTTCTCCAGTGCCTGTTTGTGGTACATGGTTATGACTTTCCAGCTTGAATTCTTCTCTGGCACGTGACATATCTTTAGATACACACATAGTCTGAATAGAAAACAAGAGTGGAATGAGGCTGCCCTCCATAGCAGAATTGCATAAGGAAAACTACAGACCATTTGTGTTTCTAGAGTAGAAGCCAGTCTTATGGGACAAAGGCATTATTTTTGCAGGAACTGATGTATTCCTCTGATTCAAACATCCTGTGGTCAGAAAAATGTGAGCTCTTCGTAAAGATGTAGTATTCATTTGTGGCTGGAAGGTGTCTCTGCATTTAGCTCCACTTAGTCTTCTTCCCAGGCAGAGAAGTCATCTGGATAGTTTTTTTTTCTCCTCTTGTGAGTATTGTGAAATGGACACCTGAAATATTGCATCACCTATACTGTGTTAGCACTGTTCCTTTGGACAAGAGCCAGCATATGCTTTCTAGTGCTGCCCTGCATTTGGTGGATCCACATGCTGGGGTCAAGGGCCTCAGGCTTGCAAATTCCCAACTGTTAACTCTGATGGAATTACAAATCTCTGCTCCCACCATCCTAAGTATCAGAGCTCATGACAAAGACCCAAACTTACAGAAGTAGAAGAAGACATCTCACAATAAGCTTTTTTTTTTTTTTTTCCTTTCCCCTCCCATCCCCCTAAGCAGTGGATGATAGAATTGCCAAGGCTTCCTCTCCTTCCCTTGTCAAACCTTTCAGAAGTATACTGTACGGAACATTAACTCGAGAGGAACTCAGACAGATGCTTTGCTTAAGCAAGTTCTCTTGATCCTGAACCTGGGAACATTTGGGCTAATGGGAAGTAGTTAACACTTAGGCTTGATGAAGTGAACACGGCAGTTTATGCTGCAGGTGTAAAAGAAGCTCATGCAATCTCCGGGATAGTTACTCCACTCTCAAGGTGGAACAATGTCTGGGCTCAGACTGCTCAGATTTTCTCAATGGAAGGAAAGAAATCTTTGTTATATCACAGTAACAAGAGCTAAAGTTTAACCACTTTTCCATTAGCTGCAGAATCTCTCCTTGATTGAACCTGGTACTGTGTTTAAATGGTCACTGTCAGCTGAAACACCTAGTTCACAGGCTGTGTGCTTTGGTAGCAGCATGAGGAATGCTTAGCCAAGTATATTGATGTCCTCTTTCTTACACTAACACTGACTTACCCAGCTTTCAACAGGTCTCATAGCCTTTATGTACCTCATTCATCAGCCTAAGACAAATAACACCAGGTTGATTTCAGAGGATCCCATGGGTCTTAAGAGTAGTTTGCAAAAGCATGTTAGACAAACTTAACCAAAAGACCTTTGCAGCTGCAAATTTTATTAATTCCTTAGGCCATCTCTTACACCATAAAATTGCTGAAGTGACTGCTACTATTGTTTTTTCCACTTAAAATGCAAGATGAAAAGTGAGATGTCTAAATTTGCCTGTGAAGACAGGGTAAAAAAGTGATAATTTAATTCAATTTATGAAGAAAGTGGGATATTCATTACCACTGAAAGAGCTAAGATCAAGTAACTGTGTGCACCTGCTAAATTGAGTGGCTGAAATTCTGCACCACAGCACAACTCTATTGATTTGAAAGAATTTGGTTCAAGTGCTGCAAAAACTGCTAAACAGGCAAAGAATAGACTACAGCTCTGAAAGACATCGTTTCAGCTCAAGTGTTTTCAGAGGTGCAGTGCTATCTGTCAACAATGCACAAATAATGGAGAAGAGTCACGACATTTAGGGGGTTGATGAAAAAAACAAATCCACAAATTCAGCAAGGCACTGAAGTTCCAGGATATAACACACCCACAGGAGTCTCTAAGTGACAATTAGACACATTCTTTCTAAGAGACTTTCCCTGAGCAGGACTTAAAAGCAAAAGCATTTCAGAGGTGAATACTCACTGGAGGCAGGAAATATTCTTCCAGCTGTATTACAAAGCCAAGATGATTTTACAAACATTTTGCAACTTGCATGGCAAATGCAGGCAATTTTCTTTTGAGATGCTGTCGAGCCAGAGGATCTCTGAGTAAAACAGTGATGACAGATGTGGAACTTCCCTTCCTGGTTACTTCCTTCAGGAAATCTGAGGTAATTTGCAACAAGGTTTAAAAGAAAAAAACCCCTCTAGCTTGTATAGGAGAGCTTCTGTAGACAGCTGGGTTTTTCTTTTGACCTAGTCTCTATGGAGTGGCTGGGGACCAAAGGAAGATGAATCTCACAAGTTTAGAACCAAGCAGTTGCCACCTCTGAGTTGGTTCATCAATGCTTAGAAATGAGGATTAAAAATAACTTCAAGCTAAGTTTGTTGGTCTCCTGATACTGAAAGAATTATTAGACACTGACATAGTTCACAGCATAAAATAAATTCATTTTTGTCTTTCTACCTAAAAAAGAAATCCAAAGGTCTTCCTGCTTTTCAGGCTGCTGAAAAGCAGAAGTATTTACCACAGATACCATTCCTTGCATGCTACCAAAACACGTATTCTACAGGGGAATATGGTAACAAGAACTGAGAGGGGAAGGAGAAACCCTACCTGCCCTGTAGTCTTGCAGTTCCCTTCCAAAACAAATCAGTGAGACTCAGCATGGTAAATTACTGCTTTCTAGCAAGGCATTAAACCAAACACAGGGAACTCCAATGACTAAATTGTTGCATGGCTTTGGACTGAGAGACAGCAAATGTTCATGATTTCTGTAAGAGAGAGAGGCTGAAATAATGAAGCCATGTGTACAAGGCTCCCTTCTAATACAGTGGCAGAAGATGACAGACCACAGAAAGTCACCTCCTTGAGCATTAAGCCCAACATTTTGCTGACTGCTTTCCACGTGATGCTTGCCAATCCTGTGCTTGTAAGTCTGCCTGCACGGTAAGCCGTTCATCTTTACTTTGTGTTCAGTATATAGTACTACTGCATGCACTTCTTGCTTCAAATGCTTCTGATGACTTTGAGAATAATTTGCTTTTACTGATATAGAAAAGGTCAGTACTTTATATTCTTACTTTGTTATTGATGGTTAACATATATAACATCCCTTCTGGAGATAAATGAGTGGTTTTATGACCACTTATATCCATAAAACTCTCACAAACTTTTCCAAACAGGAGAGTGGGACAATGAGGAGGTGAGAGAAGGGGCTGAATCATCCTTTCAAACAAGTCTCCAAAAAGCTGGTCACCAGCTACATGATGCGTGACCAAGACAACATCATTTAATAAGTGCACTCAATCCCAAACACCTGGAAGTTTGCAATATCCACAGTTAATTTAAAATTGTAGCTTCAATTAAGTAACAGTCAGCACATCCATAGGACAGCAGTCAGTACACATGGCCAATCCTTGCTACCCAATACAGCCTGATGAAACATTATTAGATTGATTTCTTCTCCCCCAAAATCACTCCCTCCTCTGGGAGTCATCTCTCAGAAGATTTCACTGATGCAATTTGTTGGCACTCTACAGGGAGCAAATATGCTTCTGCTGCTTGTCACTGGTACTGATTTTTTCTCAATGACAAAGTACTGTCCTCTAACTTGGGTGAGTTCTAACTCTTCATCAGTTAAAAGACTACAGGAAAAATCCAGTTCTTTAAGATCTTATTCCAGATCATCTTTTCTACTTCTCCCCTCCCTCCCACATATAAAATGACCAACACTCATTCATATTCAGCTAGAACCACAGAAACATGCATATAGGAAGCAGCAAGAATGGGAAGAAAATTAGAGGGGGAATTAAGTGAAAGCAGTTGAAGCAGTAAAATTTTTCTCATTTGGAAGATGATGATAAAGTTTTGGTAAGGTTCAGGAAGTCAGGAGAGGGATGGAGGGGTGGGAAGGTCAGTCATCCTGAGCTGTGGAAAAGAAAGTCTATTTTGGCAAAAATGTTTTCACAGACAGCAAGGACAATATGACAAGCTATGGAGGTGATTATTTTAGTCTGGTAGACCAGACCTTGGCATGGACACAGAGTTTAACAGTGAAGGAGTAGGATGCCAGAGGACATATTAATCTGAAACTTTTGAGACTGTTTCTGTAGAGACATCAACGTTCCAGCTAGTGCATTTTCCTGGACTTTGGTTCTTCATTTCCTAAGGCAAGCACAGCCATGTACTCCCCCAGTTGTTAGTGTCCGTGTTTCCCTCACAACTCCTTTGCAGTATGTACCAAGTTGTTGCTGTCTGTACCTCTGAACACATTTCTGGGCAGGATGCATTCTAACTCTGACAGCACAGTATGCATGGTAACAATAGGTATTTGTCTGTACTTGCAGTCCAACATAGGACTCAGAGACTTCTACTGCATGGATTTACTGGTCAGAGTTTCTGCACTAAGTTCCCAGCAAATATGCTTGAAGTGGCTGAGAAACAGGACCTAAACAGATCCACAGCTCCTCAGGTGTCTGAACATGCAACCCAACAACACCAGGAGGCAAAACAACACACAGAGTATTACTAGGGAAGTTAAAAGCAGTGGGGTTGAGCAGGGGAGGGTTGGCCAGGAGCCCTGAAGTTCAGTGAAGGAGTAGAAGAGTGATAAGAGTTTCCATAGGACACCATATTTTCATTATGAGTTACCAAAATATTATGTGTCAAACTAAAAATTACTGCATTAAGGCTTTTCTAATGCAGTGTAGATCATGGAAAGGGGGAAATCTAGGCCCATTTCTTGGGACCACAGACTTTCTCGTGAAACTTTCACTCCCTTCCTGCTTCAAGGCACCTTGTCAATACCACAAGTAAATATTTTCTGGAAGCTTTAATTTGACCGTTCCATACTTTATCTAATCTAATACCAATGCAAAGGCTCTCTCAGTAGAGGTTATTATAAACAAGACTCAGTCAAGTATGCAATTAGCCAATGATTTTTGAAACAAATCTGAGAGCCGTCCCTCGTCCTGAATGTCCCTTTGGCATAAAGGCTTTCAAAAATCGCTTTTCGTGAACACATGGAAACAAAGATCAGAAGAATACTTTAATGCCGTTACAGGCAGTTGAGCAAGGCAGAAAAACAGAAAATGAAACTAAATCAACAGGGGAGCCGATGCCACACAGGCTGTGTTCTGTGCAGACCGCGAGCCTCTTCACTCGCATGCACCGAAAGAGCCAGTTATACCATGCCACAGCAGGGCGTTAGAAACATCAAGCATATCAGCAGCACTGCTAATTCTGAATCAGATATAGCATGGCTTATTCTTTCATTGCTAATGGAAAGAAAGCCTGAGAAATCATCACATCTTTTCTAGTAACGTGCGCAATCCTGTTGCTGCCAGCAGGAATTCGGGGCTGAACTTTGGACCATTCCCCTTTCTTCATAAAGAGGAAAACATCTGAATAATGGTGATTAAGTCAGAAATTACTAGCAAAATACTCATATTTGATGTTTCCAAGCTGGATTTTAATAGTTATACTCTATACCTATGCCTTGTGTATATTAGAGCATCTCTCTCATATTTTAAAAACCAGGTGCTGCAGGGAGTTCATCTAAACTCCCTAACGAGACTGGTAAATGCAATCTGTATTGATTTCATGACATTGCTGGAAAAGATGGAAGTCTGCCCAGGAGGTAAAGCAGGCATCAGAACTCTCCACCTCTGCATGCAGAGAGCAGGACACATGCTTAGATCATGCACCAGCTCTTTTCTGGTCTGCATATTCAAATTCTCCTTCCATGGAAATGAGAGGTGGCAGACACTGTAGGCAGGGCCCATTCACATTTCTTGGCTCAACATTAGACACACAGCCCACGTGACTTGTCCAAGGTCAAGCAGCAACCTGAGGTTATCCACAGACCCAACCAGAGATCACACTTTGTTGCTTTCACCACTGGACAGTGTGATCTAGAGTACAGTTATAGAGCTTTGCAGCAATGGTCCACTTCAACTCAAGTTTCCACAGTTTAAAGCATATTAAAAGCTAAGCAGGGCTTAGATGGATTTTTTTAATGCAGGGACTCTTTCTTACTACAGGCCTCCTGTGTTATTAACACAGCAGCATACAGTGCAGTTTTGAGTGGAGAGGTCCTCATGGCCATCAGTGGTTTGAATTGCATATTTTTAAAAGCAAACTGTTATAAAAGTATTCAAGTAAGAGTAGCGTCCCTTTTTTTTCTTCCTTTTTTAACAGTAATTTTGCCACTTTCCTTCTTCCTTCTTTCTCTATAAGAACATGGAAGTAGAGCAGGCACAGAATATTTGAGATATCATGTATATAAGAACATAACCAAAACACTTGGAATTATATTAATTGAAGTACATCGGCCATGCATATTCCACTACATTTTTTAAATAGATAATATCCAGTCTTAAAAGCTTATCCATAAATACAAGGGTAAACTTTCCTGTTAGAAAGCTACAAGGATTTCCACAATTGCATCAGCTTGTTCACATACATCTAGTTGCTCAGCGTTGTATTACATTAAAATAATTTGCTCAATACTTTTCTTACATTACCTTCATTCACAAGGCAGAAACTGGAAGACAGTTCAATAACATGCTGTTAAACACAATATAAACTTTTGTTAGGTAAGTTGCATAATTTTTTATAAGCATATATTTAACAAGTTGATGCCTTACTCCACTTCCTCATGGGTAAATCTACTTAAGGAAAATATCCAAGGTGATTTTTCAAAGCATCTGAAACCACCTGTTAGGTACATAATATGCTTTTCTAGAACCCTTGTGAAGATTTAAACTGCATATTGCTCTTTTCCCAGCCCTTACCTTCCCCACATGGAAATCAACAGGATTGGAACTAGTTTTGAGGACCATCTCTGCTGTGGAGTTGCCTCTAGAAGATCTGGTTTGTGATATGCGTTCACGGGGCTCATAACTCAGGTGTGCACTGCCATCCTGAATCACTTTCTGTATCAGCATATTCAGACCACTTTAGCAGTGTAATGAACTTAAGATACTACAACCAAAAAGCTCACATCAATGGCTCTATGGTTTCTTGCCTTAGGTGACATGATAAGGAACTTTTGTCAGTATCACATAGTTGCAATGCAGGCTTCACTAGAGCCAAGATACAGAAGAGGTTGCCAATAAGGGTCTTGTACAGACCACAGTGCTTAATGTTTAGACTAAAACTTGACATATCTTTTAAATCCCCATAAGGCAGACTGAGGAGAGATTTTTTTCTGGGCATGATTCAGTTGCCTAGAAGATGACACATAACACCATTTAAGCTAGTAAAGATGTCCACACCAGGCTACATGGCACAGTAAAAATTGGAAAACCCTGTCGTTTGAGTAGAGAAGCTGGAGCCAGACAGGACACCCTACCCATCTTTTGCGGGGAAGCAAAATTTTAAGCTTTTGGTACCAAAAGATTGAATGTACTTTTGTGGCTATACTGCACTGCACATCATTCACTGATTGCATTAAGGGCCATTCTATTTTCCTTTCTATCTGCCTTTCTGTACTGCTCTAAGTTCCTTACGTCCTCACCATCTATTGCAATCGAAACATTGGAGGTGAATGTCTCCAGGAAGGGATGATACCAGAAAGTACTCTTACCAAATTAGCCATATAACAGTGAACTGTGACATCCTATTGCTACCAGAGCCTCAAACGTTGTGAAAAATCTCAGTGCCAATGGCAAGGTCATTGGGAAGAGTTGTCCGTGACTGAAACTGCCTTTAGGCAATGTCCTAGCAGGAATCTTGGTTATGGTGGTGACGGCAGTGGTAAGAGGAAGTCAGCACATTGCCAGCCTGTGATACCATACTATTGACAACTGGTTAGTCCAGGTATTGGATGAAAGCTGTGAAACATAAAAGCCTTGTAACAAAGGCTAGTGTTCCATCGTCCCATTTTTCCTCTATAGTTAATTTGAAGAACTCAAATAGTACATGGCGAAACACACATGAATAATGACCTAGTGAGAAGGTGCCACATAACCTGTTACTGAATATGTGCTGCCATGCAGATATCCCATGGCATTGCAGCCTGGACCATCAGAGCCCAAAGCCCACATCATCAATCACCAGGCAAGACATGTAGTGCTGAGCTCAGGATTTGCATTTCAGTTTAAAGATTTACATGTATTACATAACAAAGGAAAACAGGAGCAACCTTGGATCTTCTAGAGGTAAACACATGAAAAAAATAAAACAACTGATTGTATTCTTAAAAACCAACAAAGAAACCACTCAATGC
The DNA here is from genome assembly GCA_035583155.1 of Acropternis orthonyx. Classification (NCBI taxonomy): domain Eukaryota; kingdom Metazoa; phylum Chordata; class Aves; order Passeriformes; family Rhinocryptidae; genus Acropternis; species Acropternis orthonyx. The sequence continues at coordinate 12,696,564 of JAWWEU010000125.1, read as the reverse complement.
AAGGATACAATCAGCATGGTTTTTAGAGATTTCTGAATGGTCATGCTCTGCAATGCCCAGAGCACTACAGAGAAAACAACAGTTGCTTTTACATTTGACCTGTGGATATGCAGGAAAGATCAGCAGAAATGTTGCGCTCCTGACTAACAACAGAAGGCAAGATACAGTAAAGGTATCAGTTTGTATCAGCTGCAGCCACTGCAGTGAAACAACTTCTCTCCCTCCTTTAAATAGTTCCTGTCAAATTAGCATGACTATTGGATATTATGATACTACAAACAAAAAAATGGCATCACAGGTAACACAGCAAATCAGAGAAAACTGGAACTTTTCAAAGCTAAAGTAAAAATTAATAACAGACTGTACAGAGTAGCTTCTGTGTGACAAGGCAATGAAAAACAAAGCCTGACATAAACTAGTGCCTCAATGGAAAAAATTATTGTTAGGACACTAACATGGAAAGTTTTAGTAAATTCGCATACACAACTATCTATTAAAACATTAACTAATTGTATCTATCTGGATCAAAACTGATCAGAAGTTTGTCACGCAGTTTCACAAAAAAATTGCACTTTTGTTAAAAGCAAAGCATTTGATAAACATACAGATTGTGACCAAGCCCAAAGCTGTAAGAATATTCAGGTTTTAACTCTCAAATGGTATTTCCATTTTTTTGCTTTTGTATTTCTCATATGATCTCATACTTTTGTATTTGGCTTGCTGAGTTCTCCTGTGGATGTAGCTGTAAGAGCTGGTCACATTCCCTGCTAGGTATGATGTTTTGCCTACACTTACCCAAGATGTAAGTGTGTATGTTTGTGCTGTAAGTAAGAATCAGACAATGGTTTTCAGCTGTATCCACTCACTTTCCCCACCTCAACCTTCCCCCACCCAAGGTTTAGTGCTCTCCAGAAAGGCAACAGTTTTCCAGGACTAACATCTTCCGTCCCTAACAATCCACATATCATAGCAGTACCACTGGCAACAGCATCCTAGTAATGCCTTTAAGAAATAAATAGTTCTATATAGGTCCTTCCAGGGTATTTAGTAAGAAGATGCATCTTAAGGTTCAAGATAACAATCACATCATAATTCATATCATACACCTTGCTTTGCCTGCAAAATTAACAGAATTAAAGGATTCATGAAGAATAGATGATGACACTGTGTAGGCTGGGGCTCTGCAGCTCACATCCTGATTTCTCATCATTCTGTGCAGCCAGCTCTCCTCGCCTTTGTAACTGAGGTGCAACGGAGTGGTTGCTTTGCACCATCCATCCCACTGTAGGATCAACATGTGGCCAAGGACTAACCTGGGCTTGGGAGTGTGACAGCAGTTGCTCATGCCACAGTTGTATACATATGTCTTTTTTGCACAAAGGACCTGAAGTAAGATTATATAAGTTATCTTAATGATGCTGTGCCTTTTTGTATGCTTGGTTTTGCAGGATTACTTACAAGCTATGGAAGTAACAGCCAAGCATGAATAACACAGTCAACTGGCATCGCCAGTAGAAAAGAAAGGGAGAGACGGACTGTCAATCAGTGATCCTGAAAGCTTTCAAACCAGGTATAATCCTATCCAGCTGTGGTGATATTGCACCACAACAGAGTGTTTCAAGAGGCTGCCAAATGTGAGTGTTAAACGGCAGAACCACAAAGCACTAAATGAATATACACCAGTGGCCACAAAGTCTATGGCAGCCAAGCTTTTTTCATAGCAAGAGGTACTAGCCACACTCTGTAATTCAACCCTCTCTAATCAGGCTTTACAACAAATCCAGTTTTCCATTATGCCAGTCTTTTCGATTTATCACCACATGAGTTCACTAAAAAAAAAAAATATAAAAACCCAAAACCAAATCTAGCATCCATCTTGGTGCACTTCTCATCGCTTGATCTCTTCCCCCCTGCCCCTTCCAGAAATTGCAGCACAAGTGAATACTTGCAGTGTTTCTGTTCCGTAAATGGTTTCATGCTTAGCAGCAGGCATGAAAAAGGTTCAGTTCTTGCTCTGATCCTGTGTTTATACTGAGCTGAAGGTGGTTTTAAACCATCTTCCATATTTGGGGTCTACTCAAAGCTGAGTGACCTAAGGGCAATCTACTGATGCTCCATCTCCTGCGCCTACAGAGAGGCCCTTTTGAGCCTTGAACAAGTAAAGCACAGCCGTAATACACTCTCTCTCTGCCTCACAAGACTTAGTGCAGGAACTCTGTCCTGTATACCCACCCAGAGAGCCACAAAGTGGCCTTACCACAACTGGCAGGCCAGGAAATTAGGAATGCAGGTATGGAGAAATCCGGTTTCCCTTTTCAGACTTTTTGGATAATGAACTGAATTGGTTGAAACAATGAAAGTCTCCCCTGAGATGCATCACCACACTAAAGGAATACCCTGATTCCTCGCAAGGCTTGTGTGTCCTTTGTTCTGTGTCAGTAAGGGTTGACACCACGGCAGGTGAGCTGGGCAGACCCACGGCAGGACCAGCCAGCCACAGCCCATCAGCCTCATGGAAAAGAGCAGTCATGCCTCAAGAGATTGTGCCAGTGAGCAGCGCTATGAAAGAGAGAGAGAGAGAGGCCACTTGAGGCACCTAAAGCTGTTAATAGTGACAAGAGAAGAAGGGATTTCTGGTTAATCAACATCAAGGTCAGAGCCTTGTGGAATAAATTTCATATACAGTGAATAACTCACACAGAGTGACGGCATGTTTAGTATCAACTCTTGGCAAAGATTTGTTTGCTTAATGACTTTTCCCTTTTTTTTGTTTTTCAGGCTGGCAACCTTTGACTGAAGAGAGTTTGTTAAAAGAGCTAAATGTCACTAAAAATGTGCTATTAATCCTCCTCATCCACAAATGTTAACCACAAAGTGATAGTAAAGACTAAAAAGAAAAGATGTGGCTCCAATCAGGATTATGTTTGGTAAGTGCAGAGACCCCCATGACTCTGTAACAGGCAGCTCTCATACTGTTTCTCCAAATATATGTCACCATCCCTGATTTTGCAAAAGCACTTTGATGTTCCTTTGCAGATGGATATACTGTACTTTTCCTTTGGCTTGTACAAACAAAGAGAGGCATTTTGGTTTTCTTGGCAAATATTTTCAGATGTTTTATGCGCAGCAATGAAAATTAAGTAAATCTTTGATATTACAGGTCTTCTTCACTTGAAACAAGCTTGGTTCAGCTACTGGTGGATGTAAAGAAAAAACATGTAATTTTTTCTAGATAAAGAAGTCTACAGATGTCCGTAATGTTTGGAAGACCTCAGCATTCACTGACTTTAGTGATCTCTGTGGAAGCTATCGGGATGCAAGAGCTGGGGAAGCGAGCACATTAATACAGCCTTGAGCTCTTTCCAGATTCTGACCTTTGTTGCACACATCCCTCCTGACTTCAGATCTTCTCATTGATCACTGTAACTAGGTTCTGAGCAACTATTCTTCTCAAGCAAAATTTGCTGCTTTGATTTCATGCTGAAGCAGCACATGAGCCTTCAGAAGCTTATCTGTTCATAGTAGTTCAAGTAAAACCAACAAAACTTCACATCTAAGAAAAGTTACTCCTCTCCCATCAGTGCTAACATCCCTCAGGCTTGGTTGTTCTACTTTTTCCCAAGGAAAAGCACCTTGTAATCTCCTCTCTCTCTAGATTAATTTTAAGACCAAGCAGTAACATTCTCAGGATGTCTGAAAAAATTCTGACTACCAGTAAGCATCACAAAGTTGTAATTAGCAACTTTTTCATATGTAGGAAAATATTAATTTTTTATTACTTCTGCTACAAGCAGGTTTCCTTTATCAAAAGCTTATTTTTTTTCAATTAATGATTTTGCTAAATAATTGTGTTTCTAATACTTCATTTTTTCTTATAATATATTACAAAAATAATATAGGTAAGTGTGTTTAGATATATTATAGATAAACTTATGTATAAGATAGCACAGATAGATATAAAACAGCCTTAGTCTAAGTCTCTTAAATGCCTGAAGGTTTTTCAGAGTATTTCTGCAATGTTTATGGATATAGGAGTGGAGTTTTTTGGCCATCACTGTTGTTTTTTCCTTCAGTGTTGAGTAATCCAGTTCCTAAATATCCTGGAATCTGAAGGAAATTACAGTATAGCTACATGTATGTTTGTGCAAGGTTTTTTGTTTTTGTTTTTGTTTTTTTTTTTAAATCAGGGCTGGAGTCATTTTGAGACACCTTTACAGATCCCCTAACACTTTGTTTTACTTTTGGTTTTATACTAGCTGCTTCTTACTGCAGCAGTTAACAACAGGGAAGCAAATACAGCAACTTCTTTCTAGTGCAACAGTTTCTCACATTCTGCAGTTTCAAAACACTTGGGAGAAACGTGCGAGGTTTGTGAACCTTATGGAGCATTGCCACTGAGGTGAAGTGGAAGGCATGAAGCTTCAGCTCAGCTCCACAGGGCTCCCTTTTTCAGAAGCTACTCAGATCTTCCACTGCTCCTTGGTGGAAAGCCTACTAAACAGTTCAGGTTTTACGAGTACTGCACATGGTGTAACAGATTTTCTACACTACAATTTTAAAAGTATTGCTTCTGATCTCATGAAAACATGAAATGGTCTATTTTTTTAAACCTTCCTTTGCTGTTCAGATCAAGCAGGGATTTCAGCTGTGTGCCTGTAGGTGGTTTTGAGCCATTTCCACAAGCATCCAGCATTACCATAACTATAGCTAGCAGTATTTGAAATTAATTATATCTAAGATTCCAGCAACACAACCTGGAAAGAATGTGACCCGTGGAATTTAAAGCAACAATAATTCAACTTGTTATGAATGGAAGTGCCACTCTTTGCTCTGGCTTCCTCATGCCAGAATCCAATTTTAATGTTCACCTTTCTACTCTATAGATATCAAGGAAGTGGTCTTATCTCACTGAGCAGTGTTTCACAGCTACATCCTACTGCAGTCATCATGCTGCTGACAAATAAATAGAGCTTTGTCAGTATTTGGAGCAGGATTGGACAAATTCTCTCAGTAAAAGGATCTAACTAAGATAATTTATGTCTCTATTCCCTTCAAAATACTCTTAGTCTGCCCTGTTTTCACTAATAAAAGCAAAGTTCTTCCTGAGTTTTGACAATCTTCAACAAATTATATACACATACAAAGAGTAAATGAGTTCATCTACCACTGTAGTTGCATAGGAGAAGAAAAAAAGGAAGGCAGGCAGGACTATTTCTTATTTTAAATTAAGTGTTAGTTAATCAGTGAAGCTGAAGCAATATGAGTGCCTCCACAGAAATATAGATTACCTCAAGATCTGGGATGAGAACCAGTTGGGTTTGGATTTTGACTTTACTAAAAACACTTACTTCAAAGCAAAGTAGAATCCCAACTTTCAAGAAGCATCATTTCACTCTTTTAATACAGATAATTTTTTTCTATATATATAGAGGTTAGATGCTATCTCTTCACACATTAGTCTTTTCAAAAGGTCAAAATAAACAGTTATTACACACTGGCATTTTTAGCCACTCATGTCATCTTCTCTTACTTAGTAAAACTACAAATATATGGGTACATACCCCCAAACGTACTTTTGCATGTGAACACACACTCATCCATATTGTTGTATATTTCAATATACATTGCTTTTAAATTCTTAACACAGATATGAATGAGAGGATCTCTGGTAGCCAGAAAATATAAAAACAGTAGAAGAATTAAATTAAATATCTGCACTGTGACAAAATTCTCAGTTAACCTTATACAGACAGGGCAACAGGGTGGGCTTTATCACCTCACCCTGTTCATCCACTGCTCTCTCATCAGATGCCAGGAAATACTTAGAGAAGAAACAGCTATTGCTTGCATGCTTGTCACTAGCTCTAAGCATGCAATTATGCAAACTCATTTTTGCATGTAACAGACTGTGTATTCCTATAGCTACTGAAACCTTCATACAGGCAAATCTCACAGGTATTTTTCTTGTGCGCTTCTTGCTGTTCCCAGTGTTAGACAAACTGTTCACAAGCCACTGCAGAAACACGAGTGAATTGGTAAGTTACCATTGGCTGCTAGGCAGTCATAGTCATTATATGACAAAACTGGGTCCCTCCATAACATACAGTCAGTAATTTGCACTCCAGCAATCCACCGCAATGCCAAGACTCAAAGGGCTTTGCTCTCCTGCTCTTGCTACCCTTCCTATCATTAAATCAAGCATTCACATAAGGTATTTAGGACCTGCTTGCCAGATTGCAAAGGTAGATGTTGTTTTTGGCTCTCCCAACAGAGCTGAGCCCTGAAGCGAAGCCAAGACCTGTAAGCATTTGCCTTAGCTGAAACAAAAATAAACATACCCTGTACTGTACGCACTTCTGAGGTAAGTACTGCCATTAGATCACAGCCTGGAAATGAATTTTAAACTATGCAAAGAGACTGAATACAAAAAACCCCTATGTTAAAATCATGTTAAATGTCCAATTATAACACGTCAAAGCAAGGAGGACTCAGCTGAAAGAAGGAACTTTAGCTCCAGCCCACCTTGTCGGAACCAGCCACTGTAACCCACACGGAGAAGTTAAAGTGTTTCTTGTTAGGGGATGACCTATAGGCCCAGCAGGAATGGGTCAGGTACCCCATTTGAGGTAATATTGCCTTTGAAAAGTAGGTATTGTATTCCTTTAGCACAGCGTAAGGAGTACATTACATCTCCTATGTGTTCCCCACATCTGCATTCTTTAATTTCTCTCTGCTTGCCTACCTCCACTGCCACACATGCACTTACCAGCTGAGTACCACCCAGTCCAGCCTCATTTCATCCATTTAACTCCTCTCAGAGTTCAAAAGCCCAAAAAGGGAGACTTTCGTTTCTTTGTAAGGGTCACAGGAAAAGGACGAAATACGTAGAGAGGGCGAGTGGATTCCAAGCTCTAAATCAGTCTGGTAGCCCAGCACAGCAGGTTTCCTGTAATGGCATAGCACCTACCCATGTCCATTCAGTTTCATTCTTCACCGTTGTCAAGGAGACAAAAGCCATCCTGCACTCCTGCAAACACCAAAACCTACTGGGCCCCAAGGCATGGAATATCCACAGGAGAGTCCATGAGAGCTCCAGACCCTGACTGCCTGCAGCAGGAGCTGTCCTGCACCAGGACTTCTCTCTGAGTCCCCCACTGACCACATCACATACTGGTGCAGCACTCAGAATTTCCCACCAGCCCACCACCAAGATCGCATATAGCTCTGGCTCTTTGAGTCACACTCCTGAAACAAGTCTCTCCTACAGCCAGATTTATGAATCGTTGCACCACTCTAGCCTCTAAAGGGAATAAACAAACTAACTTGCTTTAGGGTTGTGCATGACGCACTAGGAAGGCATTTATGCTCCAGACTTGGCTGCCATAAACACTCTGCATGGCCACACTGGTAGAACTGGGACACTGTTAGGTGTGTTTGTCTTTTCCTTGACCTTGCTGTTACTTTGAAGACACCAGAGGCTGCTGCTCACTGTGGCTTCAAGGTCCTTTGTTAGGCTTGCTGCCATTGACTCAGTGACAACACCACGATGTCTTTAACTTCTGATTCAGAAAACAGTCATTCAAATAAACGATACACTGACAGCCCATTAACTACAGCAAAGATTGTTGCTGCTACAGTTTCAAAGAGACCTATTTAAAAATAGATTAGGGTCTTGGAAACCACTCAGCTTATTCTGCCTTTTTCCCCTCTTCCCTGCAAGACAAGTTACCAAACCAAAGATGGCATTTACTTCCTCTCTGATGTAGTTACAACTTCATTACAGCAATATTGGCCAGCAGCAAGTAACTTATTAAATAAATGCCCTTTAAGTGCTTCTATCTGGATAGTTGATTCAGATAAGAGAGAGATGGAGAGAAGGAAGGGCCTGGCTTGGCTCTGCCCACTTTCCACCTTCCCTTGTAGCAGCAGGGCCAGGAGGCCATCCCAGCTTGCCAGAGGCATGGATAAGCAGCGTCTCCCCAGTGCTGCAACATGAGGAGAACTGATACAATCATTTTAAGGCCACATCAGCTCTTTATAACAATCTCAACAAAACCGTCGCTCTAATTACACAGTCTTGGTCCTGTGCACTTTGACAGATGTAACTTTGTAGGAGATTTATTTATCTATTTATTTGTGTTTACTTTCTCAACAAAAACAGTTTTCAACCTCCACAAATAATTTTTCAATTAAAATGATTTTATGATATTTTTACACCATGCAAAGCTGACAATCACACACAGGAAGCTGCTCTTCTGAAGGAAGAGAGCAGAAGACTCACAACAGAGACTGACACTGTGTCACCAGAAAGGTGGTGCTGGCTTGGTGACAAGAAGAATAGATACTTCTTTTAGTCAGAAAAAGAACAAAACCTCCAACCTTCTGAAATAAATGTTCCATCTCAGGTGTTTAAACCAAACAAGACTAGCCATAACAACAACACTACAGGCTTTTGGGTATGGCTGACTCTTGATTTTGCCTCTTGATGTGGCTCCAACAGCATTTAAAGAATAGCTACACCTTTAATGAACATACAAAAAGTGGTTAGGACCTTCACAAAACACCAATAGACTTAATACCTGCCATGTTATCATTAACTACACAAATCACCACCGCTGTCCCTTCCCCCCTCCTCTGCTATGGCAAACCACCACCAGCAGAACTGCTGAACACAAAGTTTGATGAAAGCAGGTGACTATTTCTGGCTATTTCACAATGAGGTTGCCAGAGATGATTCAGCTAGACAGGATTTTTTTTGGTTGGTTGGTTGTTTGAGAGGTGTTTTGTTGTTTGAGTTCTTTTTAAACGTCGAGGGATAGATATGCTTTACAAAAGGATTTGAAAGAAAATCGTAGTGGGACTGAGAATATTTCAATCAACGTAAGTGTACATTTATGTATATAAAAAACCTGACATATACACATTTATGTTTACCATTTCTTCAGTATTGTTTGCGAAGAACAGATACTTAAATTCTGACATAGTAGAACAGAATGAGATGAATGCTCAAAGTTCACAACACACATCTTAAATTCCCAGATTCAGACTGCTGTGGGGTTCAGCACATCCACAGGCCAGACCAGTTAGCATGCTGCTTATGCCATTTCAGAAGATCCCACCTCAATTTCTTATCAGTATTTATTTCTCTACCTTAAACATATAGTCATCCAGAGCAGAGCACTTGCATCTGTCATCAGATCTGTGAGATATGAAGTTTATCAAACTTATGATCAGCCCTCCTCCTTTTCTTTCCCATAGAATTTCAAAAGTATAACAAAAACTTTAGGTTTTTTATATTTTATAAGGATCATTTGAGGTAGTCTTGCATTAACTTTGATGTTTGCCTCCTTCAATGATGCAATGTACTGAACATCTACTTCCTGAACCAGGAATTTTTGCAAAGATCACTGTATCACAAGAATGTTTACTTGCCATCTAACCTCACTTTAAACCAAACATACAGTGAGTTTTTCCCCTTACAAAGAGAAACTGTTAAACAACCTTTCCACAGACCTATAATCAACCCTTTAAATCAAACAGGAATAACAGACTTTCATTTATCAATTGATCCACTGTTTTATGGTGGGTTTTTTTTCCCCCTTCACTTTTTCGGGTGCAGCAGATAAAAGACCCAGTTGTACTATCACAGCCCATTGCTTTGTAACCAAACTCTGCATGAGAGAAACATTCCTCTTTTTTTGTGTTGGGGAAAGAGGGAACAGAAAGAGGGAGAGTTAAGGTTTTTTCCTCTCTTAATTTTCCTCCTCGGCTTAAGCTTTGTTGTTGTCATTTTGAGGCTTTGGGAGGAGGGTAACTGTGGTGGTTGTTCCTATAAAAATCTTTGAAAGCCATTGTGTAGACAGGTCAAAGAGAAACCAAATTGAAAACTAACAACTTTTGAATTTCAGCAGCCAAAGTTAATGTTGTCTAAGAACCAAAAAAAGAAGGGGGAGGAGGTAAGAAAAAAAGTGGCCCTATGGAAAGCAAGGGCCAGCTGAGAGAGCTAGAGGACGGCGGGCTCTGAAGGGGCAAAGCTGCTCCTTTTGATGTGGGAGGTCTGCAAGTAACCTACTGGGACACTCCCTGGGCTATCTCATTAACCATGTCACCAAAGCCCCCCAAGGTCCAGAGAATCATAACATTATCTCTGACATTACCACACAGATACAAGGTTCCTTAGGCAGTCTATAAACATGCCTGTACTAACCAATTCATCGTGGCTTGACACCCCTGCAAGAGCTGGATGCCCTTTAGTGAGCCACATGAATTGCCCCAGTCATTCATCAAAGTTTCTCAGAGTGCATTTCACACAGCATTAAATTTAATTAAAGCAACATTGACTGCATTGTAATCCTCTGGAGGCTCTTTGTCAGAAGGAGCTGGAACACTTTCTACTTAAATATCTATTGTTTAGGTGGGATTTTTCCCCCCCCTTTCCGTTGTCTGAACCCAAGTGATTTGCTGCCTCTCCCTGTGTTGTATTTAAAAACTTGTATGTCATGAAAATGTTCTGTCATGCAAAAGAAATCCCAGCCTGACATGACAAACAGTTCAGCTCCTACACACTTGTCTGCAGAGGCTGGAGAACACAGAAAGTTGTTTTAAAAAACTAACAGACATGTAAAAGCACAACCCTCAACACACCCAAATGAAGATGAGTAGCAGAAAGGATGTGTGCAGTAAAAGCTACCTATTTATCAGGACACATCCCTGTGCATGTCGTCCTGCTTTGGTGCACCAGTCATGATCACCTTCCGTTAGTGCTGTAACGAGTGGTGGCTCCAGATGTCCTTGGTGCTCCACAGTCCTTTGCATTTACCTTGCATTTTGTTGACCTCTTCTAGATCAGCATCAAAACATAAACTTTTTTTCCCATCCTGTTGGCTGCCTCAGGGTCCTTTCTGCCAGCCACTAGCAGACTGAAAGTCCTACTCTTCTGCTAGTGTTTCTTCTATTATCTTGGGAGGACCTGGAAAACTAGCCACACGATTCCCAGAAACATGAAGATTATTCCAACACTCCATTACAATGAAAACTGATGGAAATACCATTTAGCCCAAGTGGAAAGGGTTGTTGTGCCCACTTGATGTGGAGCAGTTTTTGAGAGCAATTTCTCTGTATGCAGTAGGCAGACTGAGATCATATAACTTTCATGAGCAAAGGTGAAAATGTCCTTTACTGTTGCAAATGCAAGCTGCTAAATAGACTAGGGAATATCTACCTTTTAACAAAGTCTTGCATTATCTACAATAAGATTTGCTTGTTAAACCAGTGATTTTGCTACCCTACTATCTTCTCTCTCATATATAACTTTGTTTGCTTCTGCTGTGGTGATGGTGATCTGTTTTTCCTGTTACCAAATCATTTGAGAAGACAAAGACAACTTCTCCATCTGTCTACTATGGATATTCTAGGAATAGTATCCTCCTTGCTTTATTCTCCAATATGTAATCCTTTTGAAAAATCAATCTTGCAAGTATTACTGGGAGTTTCAGATCCTTCTATTTCTTTATGGTTTAATGAGGAGGGTGGGATAGAAAGCACTCACATGGCCATCATTCACAGTTATCAGTAGAGGACTAAAACAAAACAAAACAAAAAAGTATAGTTTTGTATCTCTCCAAAGAAAAGCAACTAAGCGATTCTGCCCAAAAAGGGACCTGCTTAGGCCTCAAGGTTTCAAAGGACCTGACAGGGGGGTCTTGGGAGAAATTCTGTGTTATGCTCTGCCAAGATCAATGTTATTGTTTATCTCAGAGAAGGATTTATTTCCAGTTCTCAGTACTTCTCATGGCTCCTCATGTGAGATCCTCTGCTGCCATGCCATCATGGAAATGGTTCCATAAAATAACAGGAGGTGCAGAAGAATCAGATCATTTTCTTCACAAGATGCACCCATCCATGCCACAGACATGTTGACTTGGTGCGCCATAATGCCTGTCGTCTCAGAACTAGTTTGTTATTGCTAGCCAGGTCTAAGACTTAAGAAGACCCAAAAAGAGATGAAAGCATTGCCTTGGTCGTGAGCCTCAGGGCACACCCTCACCCCAGTAAAAGTCCATACACACTTAAGCTGAAGTAATACAAAATCAAAAGCAAAACTGTTAAGGCAAAGCTGTAGGCTGAGAGCTTATGCAAGTCTTCATTAATGAGAACTGAAGAAGCTTCACAGAAGGTGTGGAGAATTGTCAACTGGCAGCTCTGGAAGAAACAGACTCTGCTCGCTCTCTCTCTCTCTCTCTTTCTCTCTGACTCTGCCCTTTAGCAAAAGGAAGAACAGCAGCTTGTGTAGACATAACTAGATTAATTGAACCAACCCAGCTTCACCAGGCTGTAACCAACCCCTTTTCCATTCTTCATACATGCTCACTAACTGAGAAGAGAACCTTACTAATGCAACAAACGAAATTCCCCTCAGAAAATCTTTCTTAAAATCAATGTCTTTGCTTTAGAGAAAGACACATCTGAAGGGAAAAAACAAACAAACAAACAAACAACAGCCTCTATTCTTGAATAGCTCCCACATGAATTTTGCCTTGTGCTATTTGAGTGGAACAGAGCTAAACACAGGGCTGAGCTAAAGGTACAAGTCCTCTATGTCTCTCTCACACAGAGGCCATCAGATAGCTGTTAGTGCTGCCCTGGGATGCTGCCATCTGCGGAGCCCAGCATTAGTTATGCACAGCACGCTGATTTTACTACTGTAATTGCACACATATTCACACCCCCCATCACAGCCTCGATGGTGAAACTTGTGCATAACATTATACTTTAGACGACCTCCTGCTGACTTAGAAAGAAAAACTCTAACTTTATTCTATTTTCCCTTGGTATTTACTTCACTTTCCCTTTCAAGCTTCTCAAACACACAAAAAGCTTTTGATTATCAGGGTTTTAAGTGCTCCACTGGACACCCAGTGTGTATTTATGAATGGAATTAATAAAGAAGCAATCCGACTCCATCAAGGGAGCATTTTCAGCTACTCTTAAGCGTCACTGAGCAACACAAGTAGAAATTGAGAAGAGCTAGAGACCTCCAGCCTTCATTTTATACATTTATTAAGTCACACCCAGTAAAAGTCTTAGAAATTAACATTTGTCATATTGGGATCTCTGTACAGCCAATTCATTTAAAGAACTGAAAAAAGTACTACAGACTGCATGCAGAAGCAATCCGAACTGTAAAACTACTTGTCTTGCTAAAGAAAACCAGTAATGTTAGTGCTCTTTAGGACAAATCGTTCTGATTTAGGTTTTCTCCCTCCTCCACATAGACTTTGCAAGTCACGTTTTCACCTTTTTTGTTGCAATTATCAGTGAAATCTCATAGAAGTACTTGACGCGCCGATTGCAGGATCCTTATCAATATATCATGAACTCAAATGAGTTGTCCCAAAAAGAGAAAGGGAGAAGCTGGTGCTGATGTGTTAAATCTTGCCTTGACAATACACACTATGTCCTTAACATTAAGGACAAGTATTTAAATATTAAATGCTCATGAACATTTCAATAGGTGTATTTATATAAATACCTAAAACCAAGCCAGTTCTGCTGCAAGACACTGTCTAGTGTTCTGAGAACTGCAGCCTACCCTCTGCTAAGTTTTTTGATGTCTCAGAAATCAGGAAAAAATTGAAAAGCAAAAGGGAAATTGGGACATTTCACATACAAGACAGATCCAGGACTAGTTCAAATCTCTCTAAAGAAAAGTGTTGAAAAGAAAGATTTCCCAGACTAGATAAGGAGGAGTATATAAACCCTCCAGGGTCTTAAATACTTTCTCTGTCCCTGTGCCTACAATTTTTGTGCAGGGATGCATGCTTAAAACCAATCTCACACCGAAGGGAGGCTCCAGCAAACAGCCATGGTACAATCCCAAAAATTGGTAAATACTCAGATGAAAAACTCCCCCTTCTCTGCACTCAGCAGCTGCTGCAGGACCAGGGGTGCAGGTGAGCCACACTCTATTCGGCAGGAGCTTACAGTGGAAGGCAAAGCAGGAGAGGTAGAGCGAACATTCAGGTCTTGCTTTACAACATCAAACTTCCTTAGATTTTAGCCCATATCCCTCTCTTTATCACTTCATAGGTGAGGCCATCTCTGCAAGAGGTGGTGAACAGTTTTACATCTGTTGCTGCCAAGGTACTGCATTCTTTGAAACATCCAGATTAGAAATTCAAGGTTTCTTTGCATCATATTCCAATGTCACAGCTAATAATTTTGTCTAAGGAACCATGACCAAAAATGCAATGTGGCAAAGACTAATAAAATTGTGATATTATTATGTATACATTTGTATGTGTATCTCTTCAATCAATATACTGAAACTGAGGAGGACATTCTCCCACAGAAGAATCAAATCCAGGCCTTCCCTTATTTTTTTCACCTAGGGAAGTCCCACTCAATCTACTAAGCATAACTTGCCTAGAAAAGTAAAGTGTGTGACAGCCAGTCTGTCCTCTGCATCAAACCCATGACAGCACACTAGATGATCTCCCTGACAAAACCCCCATGCTGTGCAGCCACAGCAACACGGCTACCTCCTGACTCATTGTAAATGCCCAGACTAGGCAAACAAGACAACTAATGGTTATTCAGGCAAATTTGGGCCACCATGATGGGAAAGGTGCAGAGGGAAAACATTATGGCCCGAGCTCTTTTGAAACAACCTGACAGTTGATAGATGAGCATCCATAAAATGACAAAGGCTCCCTGTGCAAAGCCCCTTGTTACCAACATCTTCACCCTGGGAAACTAATTGCCCTGTACTGTCAGTGAAAATATTATTTTTCCGGTAATTATTTTCCCTTTCAATGACAAAATGACCACGAAAAGTCACCTCAACTCTGATTTTTGGCCATACTTGAATTAAAAATATCATGCAGTGTTTGCATGTGTTTTTAGCTCATTTAGCTCCATAAATCTATGGAAATAAGTAACACTAAGCAAATTCTGAAACACAAGGAATGTGTTTTTATGATGTTGATTTCCACTTGCTGTCTGTGGTGTTTATACTGTGAAAGGCAGTGGAGAGAGCAGAGTTTGTCTCCAGGCTGCTGTATCAGTAGTGAGAGTGGATCAGCAGTTGTTGGATGGAAATTGCTAAAGGCAAAGAGCTATCCTATCTACCAAAATGCATTTTAGCAAATATTGAATGGTGCAGTCTTCTTCCTCAAGTGTTGTATTTAATTCCCTTTGATTAACTTACATCGTAAATTTGTCTTTACAATGCACATGTGTAAAAGAGCAGAGAGGGTCCTAATCCAGCCTTCGGGTGTTGTTAATCCCAACCCTTGGGAGGCTCAAGATCCAAACCCATGCTAAAACTTTAAGTGTTACTTGACCCATGTACGTGATCTGAATTACATGCTGTAAGATGTACAGAGCTTGGAAGCTGAATTTGGCAACAAAAAGTGGTTTTAAGACACAAATTTAGGTGGGCTGTTTCTGTTTTGGTTTGTTTTTTACCTTTATTTTAAACGACTGCAGAGTTTGCCATATTCTATAAACCTGTGGAAATAAATAACACTAAGCAAATTCTGAAACTGAAGTCTCAGATAATTTTTTACATTCATTAGAGCTAGAAGAAAATAAAGTTCTTTCTCCACAGGAAAAAAAAAAACCCACAATTGATTTGTTTACTCTAAAGTATTTGCTCATCTCAAATTCTCAGTGTTACTTGTGAGGTTATCACATGAAAAATGGTTTAGTGTAATAATCAAGCATCTAGCCACAAAGACATATGGGCAGAAAATTTCCTAATTGAATTGGCAATCCATTAGACATTAGCTCTCCTGAAATAAAAAGAAAAAAAAAATCCAAGACAATAAAAAGGAGAAACAAGGTGTCCCTCAGCTAAGTGTAAAGAGGGATTACCCTCAGCCACAGCACCCCACACTCAAGATTTATGCAAGCTGTAATGGACTAACTCAGTCTGTGTGTGCTGTCCAGAGCTGAGAACTCTGAGCAGCTGGGCACGTCGCACAGGCAAACTGGAGTGGTTGACCAAACCAGAGAGAGAGAGCTTCTTGGAGAAGGAACATCTTTTATTTGCTGACCCAGTCACTGCAGTCACAAGGATCCTGGTACACATAATTAACTATTACTCCAACTAATAAATTATAAGCCCTGTCTGCAAATCTTGCTTTGATATTAAAATGGGGCTATTTGAAGAGGCAATTAAATTACCAGTGTTAGCAAGCAGTTCGGTCTGGTTTGAAACAGTCAAGGTCAGAGGGAGCTGATGATCGAGTTCAATTCAAAATTTAGTTCTCTCAAGCAGTGTGACTGAAGCTTTCATTTTGTTAGCATAATTTGACAGTCTGGGATCTCCCAGTTGCTGCATTTCATGTTCAGGTTGTTGTCAGCTTCCCCTGGGTAACATTATCGTCTCCACTAAATATTTTCACATGATCTACTAAAGACAAAAGCCTGTTTTCCTGTATAATTTCTTCTACATTGCAAAGCACATTGAAAAATCACCATTCTTACCACCTCTAGGAAAAAGCCTTACTTCTTGCTAGACCTTCATTCAGCAGGGAATAATAAGGAAGAAAAAGAGAACAGCTTCTCTGTTCATTTGATTCTTTGCCATCTTTGCACAAGTCAGGATGCAAAGTAACTTAAATGGTAAATGTCACACAACTGTGCACTACAGCAAGTGAAATAATCAGCTCTGATATTGTTTAGACAGACTTACTTTTAGTGGAAGAAATATCTGCTTTTCAGGTTTCTTATGAAATGCTTTTACTCAGGTATAAGAATCTACTCTGTGTTGATTACGAAAAAGTTTAAAAAGTAACAAGAAATGCTTATTTGAACATCTCACCCATAAAAGTAAACTTCAAAAAAACAGAAGTTACCAAAGTAAATATGCAATGTAGTATCTGTAAGAACATCCATCCTAGTACAGAGAACCTGTTTAGACAGCCAAATCAAAACCCTGTCATTTAAATCTAATTTGTTCTTCACTCCTCCAGTTACAGCTTCTCCTTAGGAGGAAACTTCAGTGGTCTCCAACCTCAGGTTACAGTACTGCTCACAAAGACTCTATGTGGCAATCCATTCTTTTACCTCACGCTTGTCAAGAGGTCTGGATCTGACAGCACTAGCCTTGTTCCTGTTAAAGAACGACCACCCAGATACCTACAATGTAAAAATCAAATTTGATTCGCCCATCAGCCAAGAGACTGGTATGAAATCACCAAGTCAAGCAACTGCAGAATTGGACCGACACCCTCTTATAGATTTCAAACAGTGAAGAAAACTGCCAGTGCCTGAAAGATTCATTAAGGTTCCAAGGACAGGTTTGCCTTTCTTCACTAAAGCTACTTTGGTATTTATTAGTTATGGCATTTATTCAAAAGAGGTAAAGAGTAATTCAACCCAAGGGCAATAAAGGTTTTCAGTCACACAATGCCTTATCTGCTGCAACAAGAGTTACTCAATTGGAAAGAAGTGTCTAACCTTCTCTTGCTGTGTATGCACAACCACAGAAATCCAGAAATACATCTCTGAGCTACAGACAGGTAAATAATTCAAAATGCATCCTACAATTATTCACAAGTTTAAATAAAAAACCCATGTTGCAGATATTCCGTTTGGTCTGTTTCAACAAAAAATCCACACAAAGTCAGGTTTTACACCTTCTCTCATAAGTGAAAGATTAACTTAAAAATTCCACTGAGAATTGAAAGAGAACCTGAAATTTAGCACTTAAGTTTTTCCGTTTACAAAAGATGAGCAGCACAAAACCAATAAAAGGAAGGTTGTATTTGCATAAGGTTTTTGGCCTGAGATATCATGTTGCACTGCACCTCTGCTAAAGTCAGACATTAATTTAGTTCCAACTTTAGCAAAATTTTTCTCTTCAGTAGTGCAGGCATTTCACACATTGCTTAAAGTATCCATAACCTTCAAAGGAAAAAAATGGAGACTTATTTCCTGCTGCCTGGACTGTAAAAAAGAGGTGCCTTTTCTTAGTCTGGTTGTTTGCCACCCCAGTAGAAACCACTACAAATTGCTTTTTACAAGGCTTTTGATATTACTAGCATTAGGAACAGTCAAAGGAAGTACAATACAAAGACCTGTAATCAGCCATATTGTACTTTATTTAAACAGCAACACACTTAAGTGGGGGTGAAGAATGCACACTTAGAAGTATAGCATGATACTGTTTTATTCTTCTGTGTCAATGAAAATAAATCAAAGTCCAGTGAATGAATGTGACTTCTACTGAAGAGTGTTATTTCTAGCTAGAAATTGTTAATGGTTAATCACAACTTCTTCTATGCTTCACAGTAGTATATAGAAGCAGAGATGACTGAACAGAAAGAAGAAATGTGCCATCTATATAACATTGATTATGATACAGCTATCGGGGTTGAAAACATCTTCAAGGTAATGATGAACTGCTCTCATGCCTTAAAAAAACACAAGTCTTATCTGCAAAGATTGCAGAGTCTTTCACAGAAAACACTACAGCAATTTTAGTGACTATTCATCAGCAAATTTTGCCAGTGTTGCCTGCAATTATTATAGTCAGGCTCAAGGACCCAACAATAAAAAATTCAGTTTTTACCTTCTCATGTGTGTCAAATCCATATTTTACCCACTTTTCAATGAATCTTCACTGTACTAGAAATACCACTAATTAGAATAAAGCTCTCCAGGGAGTAAAAGACACTACACTTGAGTCAAGCCAAGGTTTAAAACTCTCTTTTAAGTGGGGTGTGGTATTGTGTACAAGTAAGTTTTGTAAATAGTCACAATATGTGTCCTTTTGTCAGAAAGTCTAACCTGTTCCAAGTACACTTCTCATTTACACCAAACTGATTTCAAATTTTGTAGTTATATAGATTCCAGGGACTGGGAAACATAAAACTTTCATTTTCTTCTGATGGGGGAAAAAAAAAAAAACAGGTTTACATATCATAACATATCATATCATACCATATCATATCATTCATGAAAATGCAATGGGAAATTAAGATGGAGGGAGCCATTTACCAGACTGGAAGTCTAACAAGTGGGCAGTGTGGTTCTGCGACAGGTCATGATCTTGAGAAAAATCACCTAATTAACTTACTTGGCAAAGAGTCAAAGAAAATAACTCTAATCCTTTGGAACTTGATAATCTGATCTATAATCACAAGGGCAAAATCTGCATGTAGACTTTCCACCAATCTGGCTACATGGACTATTATCCTAGCACAACAGGGAACTACAAAAGGCCGATCCACAGCCCAAAGCTAAATGTTTAAATATGCCTTCAATACACGCCTGGGAGATGGGATCCATTCCAAGAAAAAGTGACCCTCTCTCTGAGAGGAAAAAGAAAAATGAATCTCCAAGCCTTGGCAGGACTTAGACATGTATTTCTGAAAGGTGCCACAGCAAGATTTAGAAATTCTTTGAAACCATTTTAAATACCATCTGTGGCCTAGAAGCTGGCCTCTCCAAAGCAGATGGTTCTCAGTAGTTCTTGCACAATAAATAAAACTGGGGTTTGTGTTTTGTTTTGGGATTTTTTACAATAAAGACTATATTAAACAAGTCCTTAGAGTAAAATCTTCATTCTAGGGAATAAAACCCAAAACAAAACAAACAACTCAAGCTCTGTAAATTTTGTCAAATGAAACAGTAAGCCAACTTTAATTCTGAAGCTTAACCACTTTGAATGGCAGATATATTGGAAAGAAGTTTTGAAATGTTCATTTTGTTGAAGTGACTCCATGCAATGCACTATAAACGCCTGAGCTTACTTACTGTGCTGCTAAGGAAGAGTTTGCATGCATAACCTAACAACATAAATCGAGTAGAAGGTTACTAGTGAGGGAAAGGGATTTACAATCTGACATGCAATAGCTGGAAAACTCATGACAGTCCTGTAGCTGAAGATTTTGACACTCATTATTTTCTCACCGTCCAGCTTAACCCTGAAAACCTCATTCAGCCTTTGGGTATCTCAGCGTTCCCCTCACTGCTTGTAACACTGGCACAAAAGACATGAGATTAGACACTCAGACTGCTGGCCCTCTCAGAGTTTACAGCACTTATAAAAGCCTCATTTCCGAGATCAGAAGAAACAGAAAAGATCAAGTACAAAATTAATTGGTTGTGGTCCTGAAGAAGCTATTTCTATGCTCTTTGCTATTGTAAACTCCAGAAAGCAGGTAGAGTCCACAGTGTCTATGAATGGGATGTTTCTACACTTGTAGCTGCTGTAATCCCACAGAGACAGAAAGAGATTATATTACAAAGGGCAATGAACTACTGTAGTATTTGCTACTTACAAACTCAACAGAGAAGACAGAGTGCATAATGCTGATGAGCTGGTGCACTCTGAAAGTCATACCCTTAATTCTGATATTATTTAGTAAATGTTAATTATATCCAAGTGGTAGAAATCTCTTTCAATGCAAATCATAGAATCATAACAACTACTTAAGACCTCAACTGTATAGTCTACCTTGTCTTCCATAAAAACACATTTCCACATATTTTAAACACTATTTCTAAAAATTCAGGGTCAGTTTCCTCTTTTTTTTTTTTTTTTTTAATGTCCCGTGGTCCAAGTTTTATATACTGTTTTTGCTGCAGTAAAAGACATCACCTACCCAAAACACTGAAGACTGGAGAGTTGCACATTCGTGATATCACTGACTGTTAAGAGACCCAAGTGGGACCCCGGAGACAAGTCCTGGTATGCAGGTAAAGAAGGTGATGGCGGTTTTCAAATATACCATCTTTAAATGGAGAAACCACCATTTCATTACCCAGGCAATAAACTGTTTGTCTTTACTCATTAACAGCATTCCCCAAAGGTAACTCAGCATTTACTCTTATTCTGTTCCTCCATCTGCCAGCAGCACATGCCTAGGCCCGTAATCCATCCTACAAATTCTTCTCCAGCACTAAAATATTACTGCAGTGTAATCTTTTTAGCTTATACTTAAGAATCACCACAGGTAGTATGAGTGACATCAGCATCAGAAAAAAAAGTAAAAAAGGATAGGAAGAGTAAATATTAACCCTCGGTGATTTAAACTACTCCTCACATGGTTTACAAATAGTTGTCTCGATGTATATGTATACACAGAAACTGGATGAGTTTGAAAGCTTTTATACACAGTGTAGATTCCTCCCTGTCCAGCATATATTTTTGTGCTATTGTGATATTAGTGGTAATAATCTCTTCCTGCAAAAGTCAGATGTGGCCAACCCAACAGCTGATTCAAAAATACATGGAATAAATTAACTGGAATCTTAAAATACAACTAGTGGGAATGAAGATGCCCTGTGAACATCTCAGCCTCCAATTAAAGACCTCAAGCCTACTTCAGGTACCCAGGTGAAAGCTCTTTTCAACATCAGAAACATGTAAACCCCATCATTTGACATAATCCACTTTGTTCCATTTAACCTGCCGAATACTTTACTACATCTGGTACTTCACTACTTCCGAGCAGAGCTATGGTCCATCTTAAGCATTATCAGATCTAAAACAACAGCTGATAGACTAAGTCTAACAGACTCTTCTTATAAGGCTGCCTTGTTACTGACATCTGAATTTCTTACAGATCAAATTCAGTCAACAAGCATTCCATCCTTTCCAACGTACTGATAGTGGAATTATAATTTCGTATAGAAAAGCCACATTTCTCTGTCTCTGGGCACATGTGAAACATAGTTTATTCTGGTTAGATTGTAGGAACAGATGTACTGCATCAGACCCCAGGTCTCATTTACTCCAGCACCCTGTCTTTCACAGCAGACAAACAGCACAAGGTTAAGGGAAGAGTAAGGAACACAGAAGTGTTGAATTATTTTGCACAGGCATCAACCAATTGGGTCTTAACAACTTCCTAAGCAAGGGGTTACTACATTACATTTAAAAGCTGTGAAAAATAAGTCCTGGACTTATTTTGTCTAAATACTTTGATACATTTGTTGGTTTACATCCACTTAATTCAATAGTGATGTATAAGCTTTTATTCTTTTTTTAAAAAGTCACATCCACCATAATCTTGTTTTCAGTTCATTTTCCTCAGGTGACCTGGTAAACAGCTCTTCTCTCTGCTTTTTTCACTCCAGTCTGGAGTCTCCACATCTCTCTCATAAGCCCCACTGAATAACAGAAAAAAACACTACATATTTTGATTTACAAGGAGGATAAAGAAATTAAACAACCACAACAACAACAACAAACCAGCTGAAAAATTCTCTTTGGCCTAACCTGCTCCCCATAAAGTATTCGCTGAAGGAAGATTGAATATTCATTTTTCACACAATCATTTAAAGAGATTTAGCTGTGGAACAGGGACCTGGATCTAGGACAAGCTGTAGATTTGGGGGGGTTTTATTTGCTTTTTTATTATAAGAAAAATGTAAATAGGAAGACAAGACTTTCTTTCCATTAGGAGAGCTGAGAAAGAAAATCCTTGGGTATTAGGCAATTCGTCTTCAGGGTTGTCCACCATCATTTTCCCTCTCCAGACCTCACAAGAAAAAAAAAGCATCTCAGAGCAAAAGAGAAATGCCGGTGGATGTCAAACATTTAGAGGAGAAGATCACAGGTGGCAGTGGAGATGGCAGGGCTGTGAGCAGTGCCAAGAGCAAGTGATGCATAAAATCATTAAATGTGAAGGGCCGGGCAACAGTGCCTAGACTTATCTGGAAGTTTAATCAGAGAGAAGAATTACAAAAGAAAAGAATAGAGATGGCTGAGAGCTCCAAAGTTATGTGTTTGACCTTTGTATAACAAACTCCCCATTCCCCACCCCCCCACCCCCAGCCACAAAGAGGGGAAAAAAGGAATAAAAGGAAAAAAAATAGAAAGAAAGAAAGAAATTTAAAAAAAGAAAGTTCGGGTAATCTCAGTGTGTTCTTGCGCTTACTATCAAATGAATATCACTTATTTCTAGCTGAATTTCTCAGGAATGCAATTGTGACTAGTGCACAGGCTGACAGATGTTTACTCAATGCTGTCTCCACTAAGGGAGACCAGCTTTTCATTTTTAGCTCACAGAAGATGCAGATTGTTTGCCAGAAATGCTTGGACCAAGCAACCCATATCTGCAAGTTACTACATCACTGGGCAGGCTCTAGACATCAAAATTCTGCAATAAGATTCAATGATTTCATGCTGCAGGACCTCTAAGTCAGACAGGCTGTATCCCTCCCCACTCCAAGTCAGCAGCTACTCTGGTTGGCCGAATTACTCAAATTCTTCAGAGAAATACAGCGGGTTCTCAACAGACACAGGCTGTGAAGGAGACCATGTTACCCTTACAGAGGTGCAAAAAGCTATCTAGCTCTGAGCTCTATCAAGCTCCCTGTGTCCACACTGGGAAATAAATGACAAATGAGCTTTGTCATTCTGATCTTTGAATGCCATCTTCCAGAGAGTCAGTCTCACTCAAAAGGAAGGGTTGGAGGCCTGTCAAGGCCAAGTGGGACATCATATAGCAAAACTTGGTTGTTTTTTTTTCCAGTTGGAGACCTGGCCTGAGACAGAGTGGCTTAAAATGGTTGCTGTTGAAATTAATAAATATTCTGGCCTACAGTTTTAATGCTAATAACCCAAATAAATCATTGTAATCTGGTTTCTGAGGAAGCTGTTGTTCAGGTTCAGATCAGTGTTTAGCAGGAAGCTGACAATCTCATTTTTCCTTGCAGAGAAGACAATGCCTCATGCTACAAATTGAAAAGAAAAACCACCACCAAAAAACCCAGCATTCCCTAAAAGGTATGTTTTAGCTTGCACTTGCATTTCAAGTCATTCCAAAGCCTTTGGCAGCGTGCAAGCAGCAATGAGCCCCCCTCACTGACAGGCAGCCAGCTGCTAAGGGTTATCTTCAAACATTTTTGGGACTGGGCAACCCAAGAAGTCTGTTCACACTCCAGCCCTGGGTCTTGAAGTGATTTTTGGTGAACAAGGACCGCCTGTGTAAAATGACTTCAGGAAATGCAGTGGTGAATCACTGAGTCCTTACCACCATGCAATAAAAGCCATCTGCTCATGTAGCACTCAAGCAAACCACAAAAGGGTAGAAAGAGGATATGTATGTGTCTGAGGCAGTCATTCATTCATCTTTCTTCTGTCTATCCCAAGCAACACAAGATAGCACTGACATCATCAAAATTTTCACCCTTGTCTAACATAAGAGGACAGTTTTTTAAGAAAGCTTGACTCCCAAGAGCTCTCCTTATTCTCCATGTAAACTGTAGGGAGCTGAGTGCTTTCAAAACTCTGCCTCGTGATGGGGGGGCGACGTAGGAACTGAACCTGCTCCTCCTTCCTCCTTATTCATTCAACCAACCACTTATTTACTTCCGTGCTCCACACACTTTACTCTTTGTCTTAATCTTTTTCTGTTGGCAGAACCAGCTTCATAAAACTGCAGGCAATATACTCACGCAGGGGTGTAAGAATGTTTGAGGGAAAAAAAAAGTGTATTGCAAGACACCTCATGGTCAACAAGTCTTCCTGAACAAAACAAAGGTGTAAAAAACAGCTGACAAACTGAAATTAAATTCTCTGATGTGGGATGTCTAAATATCTCTTTAAATGCTGATATTTGTCCAAGCAGCCTGTTTCTCCAGAACTCTGTTACCTTTGACTCTTACTGATAGAGACACTGAAACAGCACATGTTCAGCTCCAAATCACAGAGACTGCCACTAATGAAACCAACAGGAGTGTGGGGCAAGCTGCTTCCCCAAACTCCAGCACTGCATGGACAGTGACCATCTTGCACTTCAGTTAAAAGGGTTCTCCTTACCTTGAAGACTCAGAGCCCCAACAGCTGGACTAAAAGACTCCAGGTTCGTGCAAGAGAACAGAGCCTCTAAAACAGAGAACAAATAAACAATTTTTAATTTCTTATGCATAAATAGGCATTCAAGTACACGATTAGATTAATGAGAGTCACAGAAGTAAGTTGGACAACATGCCCAGCTTGTAAAGGAATTTGCGGTTATGTGTTCCTTCTAATCTTTCACAGAAATGTGTGGGGATGCACAGACTGTGAAGTGTCCACAGGCTCTTTGTCAAATGGCATTTTCATGTCAATGGCCTTTGAAAGGCCGTCCATAAACCCAGGGATAAACACAAAGAGCTTAATCCCTCTTGCTTCCCCCACATTTACACAAGCAGTTCATATGCAGCCTGGGGTGTTTTGAGGAGACTGATTTCCAGTGACACAAGAGTTAAAATTCAGAGGCTCCCAAAACTGTGAAAGATAAACTGAGGCTTCTAGGATTAACAGATAGGATCTGCAGGGTTTTTTCCTTCATATTTTGAGGGATCTTATGATACTGCCACCTTAAGAAATACTCTTACAGGGACATGTTTGTGAACGCCAAGGTTAAATTAGAGCTGTGACTCAATTTCTCTCTTTTTCTCTTTGCCTGACACTCTTTGAGCTCTCTTTACCAGTCATATTTAACCTATTCTTTCAGGGAGTACGCTGCAAGTCCAGTACATCTAGACTAAAAGTATGGTTCTTTTCACCCTTTTACACGATAACTGGCATTACCGTCACTCCTGGATACCAAAGTGACCCCAAATCAGTTTTGTCCTCTGAGAATGCTGCCTTGAGCCTGACTTAACATCCCAGCTCTGAACACAGAGCGCACAGTGGGCTCTGTTTGGTCACTGGCTGTCTTTGCAGCTGTGCCGATTGCTCAGTGGGGAATATGTCTGTTCTCACAAAGAATTTAACAGATTAACTATGAACAAAGTAGCTTGGAAATGACATAGATTAACACATGCTGTGTCATGCCAAGAAGCAGCTTGTCAGATTGTTGTTTTCACACATCTGAAAGTAAAATTCCCAGGACCCCCTAAATATACAGAAACGTTTCCATGTTTAGCTGTGTCGGAAAAGAACATAATCATTGTTGAGGAGGGATAAGAAACACACAGCCCAGAAAAAAATAGAGTATAACAAGACTCCTAAAAAGCATCTGCAGCACAAACAAGATTAAACACAGGGAAGAATCTGTTGTCTTCATGTAAACTCCACAACCAAAGTAGATGCTAAGGATGAATTTGAGGATCATCCACACATACTCTATTAAGAAGCACGGAAATAACCCAAACCTGAAAGCTTACAGAGGTTTATCCCCCTTTGCTCCTATTCATGAAGGAGCTGCTCCAAGTACCCTCCTGGCCAGAGCATGACATGTGTGTCTGCATCAGCCCTCAGAGTGCCTTTAGCCAGAACAGATCTTCTGGGGGGGCTTAGTACAAAATAGCCAAAATCTCTTCAAGGCAAAACAAGCAGATGAACCCAAAATGTGTTTGGTATGATATGAGATAAGGTAATTATTAAGACATACCAAAAAATTGTCTGTTTTAAAAGGTTTAATTAAACACATTGACAGTTGGATAAAAAGGTATTTAAGCAAAGCACTTCTTAGAAAAATACAGTGTTTATAAATTATATACTACAATATGGGAGTTTGAAACACTTTCTGAACGTGTCAAAACAATCAGACTGAGTGGAACAACAAATACATGAGTTATAAATGTTTTGACGCATGCAAAACATTGGGAGACCCTCTAGTCCACTGCTGAAATACTCTAGACTGTGACAGAGAAACAGAGGTCAGGGCATGGACTGAAAATCACAGCAAAATGCTGGAAAACATTCAAAGTGCAAACAGCTCTGATTCTGTCCAACTCCTAGAAGAATGACATGTTCAAATGATCTTTCAGAACATTTTCTTAGCAAATGATAATACATGTCTTTTTTTTAAAGTGCATTATAAAATAAACACTCCCTATCAGTTCCAAAGGTTTTTTCAATAGACAAACTTTAGCCATTAAGCAAATGTCAGCCTAGACCCTCTGTTTACTCTTCACTCTGATTTCAAGCCAATTGCGTTTTCTACCTCATCATATCTTAACATACAGATTTTGAGTTTCTCTCAGACAGGACCTGCTTTCACTTTCTTCATACCAAGAACTGGGGTCTTGAAACTGCCATAAGGTGAGAATAAAACTATTTAGTTAACCATAGCTACGGTGTAACAATCGTATGCTCATGACTGACATGCAGTAGGACAAGGAGCAAAGGGTACAAATTGAAAGAGGGGAAATTTAGGTTGGATATCAGGAAGAAATTTTTCACTGTGAGGGTGGTTAGACACTGGAACAAATTGCCCAGGGAGGTTGTGGATGCCCCAACCTGGCAGTGTTCAAGGCCAGTTTGGATAAGGCCTTGA
This sequence comes from Acropternis orthonyx, assembly GCA_035583155.1. Classification (NCBI taxonomy): domain Eukaryota; kingdom Metazoa; phylum Chordata; class Aves; order Passeriformes; family Rhinocryptidae; genus Acropternis; species Acropternis orthonyx. The sequence goes on along the minus strand of JAWWEU010000125.1, from coordinate 12,669,331 downwards.
GTAGCCTGCTCTAGTGGGAGGTGTTCCTGCCCATGGAGGGAGGGACTGGGACTGTATGATCTTTAAGGTTATTCCAACCCCTTAATACTCTATGGATGTATGATTTTGTGTGGTTTTACAAGTGTCCAGTGCTGTTCAGTGCTCTCCAGTTGGTTACTGCTGCAAAATAATCACGCATAATCGTAATAGGGATTATCTCAATTAGTTTACATGACCCCAAGAGGAAGCTCCTTAAATTCTAAATCACCTGATAGTGCTGCTCCTAGTGTACAGTAACCTCTTTCTAGCATATCAAGAGATGGATGTGAAAGAACTTAAAAACACTTTGAAAACAGCTAGAATGGTGCAAATTTTGCAAATCCACCTATTAACACTGAAGTCATCATGTTGTTTTAACCTAAAAGGGCTGAGAGAAAGAGAAAAGTCTGAGAAAAGGGAAATGCTTCTGTAAAGGTGAAAGAATCATCTGCTCCAGTAGTCATTGTTAATGGGATCAAACCCAACGGGATTAGGCTGCAGCAAGGAAAACTCATCTTAGATATGAGCAAAAATTTTCCAACAGGAAACAAGAACAGGCTGCTGTCACCAGCAATCCTCTCCAATAGGTTAGGCAGACACCTGTGAGGGATCTGCCTTGGGGCTGAAAATTTGGCTACATCATCTTCATGGGGCCCTTGCAGCCCTGTTAATTTTTATGATTTCACCAAACTGAAACAAAAAAACCCAACCAAACAAAGAAAAGACATACTTAAAACACCAAAACAAAAGGTCAGGGAATGAAAGAAATACAGACAACATCTGATGAATCCTTGAAACCATCAGTTATGGGCGATGGTAGCTGTCACAGTAAACATGAGTTTTAAGTCTTGAAATGCACAAAGTCCAAGATAATACCTATGGCTAAGAATACAAGACCACAAGCTCAGTGTACAAGCCAGTCAGATGCCAGGTGAGATGGCAGAAATGCTACTCTCTGGGGACCCAATCCTTGACTAATTAGCTGACTAGCAAAAGCCTTTGTTCAGGATCTGGCTCACTTTCTGTGGTGAGCACCCGCCATGGCTCACTGATTCTCCTGGGAATCTGGAAAATGCCTCTTAATTGAAAACCTCACTATTAGAAAGTTTTTTAAGCAAACAAAAGCCAACACATCATTCCTCAAAGTCCTTTCGAGTCTTCATTAGCTGGGAAAAACAAAAGCACAAGAAACTACAATAGCCTTTCACAGGTCACATCAAGAAGCAAGACTTGAAGTAACAGGTCTTTGCAATAACCACAATTACTACCAGTTGAACTGTGCTTTATATGGAGTTATAAGTTAAAATATAGTTAACACAAGTTAAAATATATACAAAGACTGAAGAGCAGGTGCGAACTTTCTGCCACCAGGGCCCCACTGGCCCTGGCAAAAGACCTCCCAACCGTGGGGTTGCCTGGGTTCAGAAGCTGCCTCGTGTTAGACATACCAATATGGCTTAAAGTCTCTGCAAATCAGAGTGTTTTAAATATGCTGGTCACAAATTATTAGTTTACCTTTTGGCCATGCAATTACAAACTCAGAATTCGCATATCAAATGGCCGTTTACTACATCTTCTCCAAAGATGATTTTGAAATAAATGGGTTTACTTAAAGGATTGTAGGTTTCTCCTTTGAACAGAGCTCTGAGGCTTTGACTCACCTACACAGCTCCAAAGACTCCCATCGTTACAATGAATATCTGTTTTCATCTACCACAGTATTTGATTTCAACACACAAAGAAGCAATATTTTACACTGTCTTGTTTATGCAAGGTGAAAACAAATTTATTTAGATGGTGATAACCTGCAGTGTTAGTTTTCCCTTATGAATGAGAAAGCTAAAATTACTCAGGAGTGCACTTGGTGCATGTGTTCTCGGAACTTATTTCTTGGCTTTCATTATGAAAGAGGTGAAGCAGAGAGACTGAAACAGTTGGGAGAAGGTCATTTTGATGCTTTCTTTAATAACAACTCCTACCCTTGCTGTGGCTGTAGCAGCAGTGGTTTTTTGTTTTGGAGGAAGGGGTGGCAACCAGTGGCTACAGATTTATCTTTTCTTGTCAAACGTAGACCATATTTTATTTCATGGAATAAGGAACAACACATTACAAGAGTTACTAGAGGCTGAGGGCTTCCCAATTTGAGGAAAGCAGGGCAATTTCACAGGACATTTCAATCCAACTGCACATTTGGACTATTAATGTAGAAGTTAATGAAAACAAGGCCTAAAAAATAGGAACTGGCAGTGAGTCATCATTTTAGATATTCTTGGATTGAATAATTTATTGTTTTCATCAGGCTGTTGTCAGAAGAAAACACACTGTGGTACCCTTTAGAGAATAAATACATTTTTCTCAGAAAATGAACATCTACAGAACCACAGTATGGGGAAAACTGAAAGGTAACCATTTGGAAAGGACAAGAGCAAAGTAAATTAAAATTTCATCAATTGGACAGTGAGTTTCATCTGACAGCTGTATCTGATATTAGTCCATTTCCTGATGTATTTGAACTTGCCTCTTGAACTAAACAGAGAAGGTCATATGATGTGTCAGTGGTACAGACCACTGGAAATAAAGAGCAGCATTTTGGCTTTCATATTGTTCATCAGCTGATGGCAGTTTCTAAAAATGTAGCTCCATAGCTATCAGTTTGATCATTTGGCCAGTTTGCAGACAATTCTGAGACATGTTGAAAGCCTGGAAGAGTACACATGTGAGTATCTGTTTTCAACTGGCCAAACGTTTTTTATCTCTAAGTAGGAATAATTTGAGAAGGTTCCTACTGTTGCTAAATCTGAGTAACGAGCAGACATTATTCTTAACACATCAAGGCATTTGAAGGAATAGACTTTATCCCTTTCTAGACTGCCAACATGAAGGCTAAATTAATGACAGCCACTGGAAACAGAAAAGACCTCTGGCAGTGATGGAATGGAGGAAACAGGAAAGCAGTGATGAGAAGTTATCAAGATAACATCCCTACACCTCTTACTACCCTGCTACTTGCTCATTATTGCTACTTATTAATCTTAACATAATAACACTGCACTGAAATCCATGGCAATAACCTTCCATCAATCTGACTTTTCTCTGACTTCTTGCTGCACAAAATAAGCCTTCAAGATGTTCTGCAGCTTCTCTAGACCAGCCCAGGCCTAACCACTTCCACAGCTTTCTTCTCCCACAGTTTCAGCTGGGTCCAACATAGACTCCATTAACTGTGACAGCAATGGTTTTCAGAGTAGAGGCACTAAGCCCACCAAATTAATTTCATATGGATTAGTGAACACTGAAAAGGAAATAGTGCATTCTCACCCCTATCTTGGCATTTGAAATAGTGAAAATACACATGGCAACACACAAACTGCTATATCCAATGAGATCAAACTCCTACATGCTTTGGCACTTTATGTTAGTGGCCTCTTTTAGCCATCTCAGATCAAGCTGAAAGAAACTCTAGCAAGGAACAACATCCTTGAACTTCATGCTACAATTTCAGTGCTCAGAGGCTGATTTATTCTCCTCAATGTGCAGATTTTAACGCATTTCCAACACCTCTGAATACACAGATTGTATTTCTCAAGTAGCTCCCAACAGCACCAGGATAGAGTGAATACCTAAACTTTTTGAAGAGTCTTTGAATTAACAGGCCAGGTTCTCCACTGCCTATTTGAGAAGCAGCTGAGGTTTGAGCTTTATGTGATATTGATCAAGACACTACTGCTCAGACTTTTCTCCAAAAATCAACAAATTAACTGCTGCAAAATGCAGTAGGCTTTCTAATGGTGCAAATTTACTTAATTTAATTTCTATTAAAAAGGAAAACATAACTTTATCTGGCTGACAGTCTCCTGCTATCTCATAGTATTTTGCATCTCTGCCAGTGAGAAAATGAAACAGCATCCCAATGTACAATGCCCTTTTTCTTTTGTTTTCTGTGTACATTAGCAATGGAAGTGGATTTCAAGGGATGCTGAGAGCATGACTAGTAAGTTTCAGTTTTTATCTGCTACACACAAGGTGATCACCCTTTGCAAGACAACAGGAAGCACATGTTTATCTGAATGCATTTGGTATAGGATGTATTAGAGCCTTTTTCTCCAGGCCCAGGATATGCTTCAAACACACATAACAAGGCAGAATGAAAAGGAACAAAAGCAGGCTTGAAGGAATGATGAAGTGCTTCTGAATTTACACTGTGAAATATGGACAGTTAAAATGTCCCAGCTATTTGCTTCTCTTCAGCTGGCATGCTGAACACCCCATAGTGTGGTGAGAGTGGGTTACGTATGCTTTTAGCCTGCTTGGGGTACCAAGGAGAGAGACTTTCCACAGAATCTCTCTTTGCCAAAAGAAAAAGAGTAGCTCATCAATGTATGATTAATAGCCATTTGTGAAACAATTAATTAGTTATTTTGACAGTAAACTTAACTAACATACATGCTTTCTCCAGACTACAGGTTTGTTTTAAAAAAAACAGGAAAAAAAATTGGAAAAAGGTCCCTTCTCATACCCAATCCTCTAGAAAGGAGCAAGATGAAAAAAAAAGGAGGAGAGGGATTGGGGGGACTTTGCATATTCTGGTCTTGTCCGATTTCATCTGGTGTGTCTTTAAGAACAACATTGCTGGAATGGAAGCTCTCTAACATGATTGATGGCTTCTCCTGCTATCTGCAAGTTGAAAATTCAGAGAAGGGGTATTTTTTCATTGGCCTCTCTGCTTATTGGTACAAGAGTTATTTCCACTTTGCTGCAGAATTGATTTGCAACACCAGCATATGAGTTTGTATATTCTTCTCACCAGCCCGTCATGAAGTATCACTCGGCAAGCCTTCCGTGGCATGATGGATTGTGGAAATGAGAGCCTCACGACTTCGTTTGCCATCAACGACTGGGATAATTGTCATTAACTTCTGCAAGTAGTGAAGCATCTGCATCCTTGCTCTGGATGTCTGCATTTTGCAAAGCATATTACACAGCAGATGTACCAAGCACATACTGCCATGCTAATTTCATTTCATTCCAAGCAGGAAGCCACACACCTTCCTTCCAAGCAAGCTGTCCTACTTCTAAAGTGAAAGAGCAAAAGGCAGACTTCTGGGTTGCATGTCAGGTTGCTCTGATTCAGAAGGTGTTGGCAGATTGTTGACCTTTCCTGTGTTTCAATTAATCCTTCTGGAAAACGGCCGCCTATGAACCCTGCTACAGGTTGGTTTGTGTTTTGGTGGTGGATTTATTTAGTATTTTTTTAGCATATTTTTGGCTTTGGATTTGGGGGGAGTTGTTTATGGGTTGGAGGGTTTTTTTGTTTGTTTGTTTGTGGCTTTTTAAAAAAGTATAGACCATTTATAGAGCATTTATTGATTTTTCACAATTACCACAGGAACCAATGCAGTACTTCTAACACTACAAGAACCATCACTCCATTTTTCTTCTTTACAGACAATTTTTGTTGATGTTATCCAGGCACCACTAACTTCAGCAGGCATTGCAGCACATGCATTTAAATGCAGGATTAACATCAAGCATGGATCTATGCAACAGGACATTAGTCCTGCCTCACGAGAGGCTGACACCTAGTTTCTTTGCTTGCACAGAGGGGTGGACCACTAAATGTGAAGGACAGCTGTTCCAGAAAAAGATACAATTCTTTTGATACATCTCAGAAGAGTTTAAATCACTTGTAGGGACTAGGAAACAAGTACTATTATTTGTCCCCTTTACAGGGTCCTTGCCTTTGGAAAGCAACCTCTCTCAAAACAGGAAGCAAGACACACTTAAACATGCTAATAAACAGATAAGCTGATGGAGCCAGTTCTTCATCCATTCCTCTGTGCAAGGGTGCCTTGTACAGAACAAAGTCAGCATATTAAACCTTTCTGGTTCTCCCCTCCATTACCTTGGGATGTGCTTAGGCACAAATACAGAACAAGGTGTCATACTTCCATGCTTATGCTACTTTCAAGCAGTACCTTTTTCTCTGCAGCAAGTCTGCCTGATGACTGACTTGGCATGGCTGAAAAGTTCCTGCACTTAAGTGCATCTCTAAGAAACGGCACAAGACACAAGAAATATTTTAAGTGGTAAAATGTTATTCCATTACCCTGATCACAATGAGACATCATATCTACTAAAATTACTATTTTACAAAATTATTTTATTCTAGACTTTCACACTAAATTCAAAACTAGTACTCATGTGCCTAAGCTCAAAATCAAAACCAGGTGGGTGTCTGTGACATCTGTGTCCTGTTAATCCTTCTACACCAATGTCCATTGCAATTTCAGGGGATGACTTTACTTCTTCTAAACTTTTATTGACAACAGAATCACAGATTAAAAAGCACAAGTGACCAGAGCACTCCTGCTGAATCTAACCTCATGAGCAAAGATCCTCTCACCTTGAAACAGCAGCTTGTAAGTCAGAATACTGCTCAGTCCTACTTCAGCTCTTTGTACCATTCCTTATAAGAATCCTTTTAAGTGTCAATATAAAAAATAGATTTTCACCCAACCCCTAAATAAGATGTCATGTGAAACTGTGTCCTGTTTCTTGGACATCACTACACCAGTAACACAGGCATTTCAGGTCACAGGAGGAAGAAACACTAGATTTATATAGGTTAACAAGCTGTTCACCCTCAGAGCAGTTTTATCAGGTTAAGACTAAGACATTTAAAGCAGGATGTGCCCTTACATTAATTCTAGTGGGATCTGGACTTGCAGAGAAGGAAGAAAATTCTTAGGTTGCCTGAATTTGACCCATGTTTTTATATTTACTGTGTGAAAACAGAGATCATTAGCTTGACATCTTTGACCAGCAGTAAGCAAATTTTAAGTACACATCCTCCCATCAATTTGGTCAACCCAAGAGAAAACTCTTTTTCTCTATCATCAGTACAGCACATCAGGCTTAAAGACCATTTTACACTTGCATAGGGATGTATTGAGTAAAAACATTCAATTCTCACACAAAGCAAATGACACTTCTGGAGAAAAATCTGGGGAGAGGAAAGGAGGCCCATTTTCCATGTCAGCACTAGTTGCAGCTCCTCAGGGGACTCCATTGTAATGGGAAGAGGAAAAGGCTTCAGTGGTGAACTGTCACTAAGGGCAAGAGGGTGGGTGATACACCAGAGCACATGTAAAGACATTTGAGACAGACTCGACAGCTGGTTAAGGGACAGATCTGAAGCTAAACTCCTCCAAGCTGCCCAATTACTTCTATGCTAACTTGGAGGGTTTGCTTAGGATGTTGCTGCAGAAGGATATTAGAGACTGCATTTCCAGCAAGTACTTGCACTATATAAAAATCACACAACATCATAAAAACAACAGAGAGATATCTTCACCTTTGCCTATTAATGATGCGTTAACATTCTGCAGTGGCCCAGAATTCTTAATGAGCATGCTTACCCATGTCATAGCATATACCATAGTAGATGCATAAATACATGAACAAACAGCCAGGATTCATTTTTTCATGTCCAATGTAGGGGAGTCAATCCACAAACATGGGATTATTTTTTTTTAATTTCATTGTACAAAAAACTGTGGACTCTCTCTCTTCATGACAACATGCAGCAGAACTGTCTGCAATAGGCCGTGAATTAACTACAGTGGGTAGGATGGTTTAAGAGCTACATTCAATATGAGAAAGACTGACAAGAAATGCAGACTATCAGCTGATGTGAACAGTTACTGAAAATTAGTTACTGTGCAGTCAGAAGAGCTCTGGATATTGCTTAAGTTTTAGACAGAGAATATCAGCTAAATACAGCAACTTGGAGATTATTCCACCTATGTCTAGAGAAACAAGCAGACAGATCAATGCTCTGGCTACAAGTGACCTTTTTAGCTATTTAAACATGAACTTCTATTAGCATTTGAGTACAATTTGTTTTTGTGAAATAAAAATATTTGTAATGTAAGTGAAAATAATCACAGAGCTTTTGCATCTTTCTCTTATCCTGTTACTCTCTGCAGCATTTAAAGCCCTTTTTCAGCTTCACCCTAAACAAACTCCACTGGACAAACCCTTGGAGATGAAGTTCCAAACTCTTTTTCACAGCTCTGATTAATGCTCTTCACTGCAGAAATCTCCCACATTTCACAAATACCTAGGAAAAGACACTCTTGGAGTAGTTTCATCCATTCTGAGGCAGAGTTCATCCTGGGCAGAGGAACTGCAAGGCAGATTACTGCCCAGCACAGGCATAGGGACCATAACTAAGCTGAATTGCACTTACTCAGTAGCAATGTTCAGCTCTAAAAGATGTGAAAAGAACAAAGCAAGGGAGGAAAATGAGGTTTTGATTCATAATCCACTCATTAATAAAATCATATTTTCTTCATCAGGACCATTTTCTGTGCATTCTGCCACAAAAATTAAGGTATAAACCAAAGCTACTTGCTTGGTTGTAGCCTCTGTACTGACACTATAATCTTAAAAAAGAACACCTATACAGAAACTATCAAACACAAAGAAAGAAACGTATCAGGAACATTTCTCTGAAGTCAGTCATGCAGAAAAAATTCACTCCTACCCACATCAGGACCTTGATTAGTATATTTAAAGCATTTGCAAGTCTTTGAGTACATAGACATCCCATTAACTGTATTTTAACTGTGTCCCCAGCCCATCCTAAAACTCTGACCATGCCCAATAAGCTTCCCACTAGAAGCCAAAGAAAACCCCCACAGACAGGAATAAAAATCTGGCAGCCTCAGATTGCATGCATCATCACAGCATCAGCAGCTGCTTCCTCATTCACATGCAAAACAGTAAATCTAGGAGTGCTGCTGCCACACATATCATGTGGTTGGGAGGAAACCGGCAAGAACAGAAGACTTGGCATGAAAAATGAGATGCTGACCAGCAGAAAGTTCCTGCCCAACTAAGAAAGCTTCAGCAGTGTAATAACTGCTTTACATTTTGAGGAATTTAGGAATGCTTGAGCAGCTCAGCCCATGTAAGCTATTCTGTTTGTACTCAGCCCTGTCAGTAGGACAACACAGGCTCAACCATGCAGCAAATTCATTCTCAGTTAGTATGTTTACAGTAATAATTTGATGGAACTCAACACAAGCGGCTGTCTAAAAAGTTTCCTGCAGGTGTTTTTACCAGCAAAACTTGAAAAGGCTTTCATTCAAGGAAAGTTGTATCACCTTTGCACTCAAAAATCTGGCATAAGGCCACACATCACCTGAGATGCTCAACTGAGCAGGAGGCATTTTCATTTCTTCTCTCTTACAGTAGCCACTTAATAAGGGTAGAGATAAAACATGATGATCTGTGGCAGAGCCAGGGGCAAACAGAGAGGCACAGTTGCAGTATTTCTTGTGTGACGGATTCATGAGATTGTGAGAATTGCAAAGCTGATAAACAATTCCATATCTATTGAAATATCAAGTCAAAAAGTTCTCCATTTTAGGCACAGATTTTGAAAAAGCAATTCTATTATCTTTCCTGTCGGATGAAGTGTGTCTCCATCAGGCACCTTACTAGCATTCTGGCTGCTTCTGAAGCAACCCCTTTCCTATTGTGTGCAAACCACCCCTCGCAAGCTTATAAATGGGGTGTGACTATTGCCAGTGACAGGCACAAGGGCACCCTGTATTTCTGATAATATTTTGCATATGTATTGTATTTCTTTCCAGATAACATTATTTCTGCAAATGAGAAATGCAGAGACATGCTCTGGATCTCTGAGAAGTGGGTGATGAAGACAAAATGTAAGACCCAAATGAAGAAGTAGTTTGTGGTACATTCACACTTCCAAAGGGCCCTGATGCTCACCTCTGTCATGGTGAAGGCATTCTTACATTAATAATGGAAAACAAAAGTAACAGGAAACCCTAAAACAACTGTATGGTACAGTGTCTCTGACACTCATTCTTAAACATACATTCACATGCTTTGGGAAAATTAATTCATCATAAACCACCATTTTACATAGAAATACTATAGTTTTCTGGTTATCCATGTTAAATTTCAACAATGCTTCAAGTGCGTGCTACAGTGCTTTGCTGGGTAGAAACAGGTATATTTATCTAAATCAGCAAGGTAGGTCTCAGAGTTAATGCAAAGCATCTGCTTTTATGGCTTTTTGATGGTCCTTCCTTTGAAGCCACTACAGCAGAGAATGGAAACCTTTTCATCCTTTAAATGAAATCCCTGTTACTGCAGAGAAAACCTGGTAGCCTGAAAAGGCTCCTCCTCTAGAGCAGGGTTTTCCTTTGGTTCAGACTTAAGGTTGACTAACATCCAACAGCCCATGACAACTGCAACACATAGAACTCTGCCAGGCGTGGCTGCTACTCCCAATCCAGTATCCCTGCTACACATCTGCCTCCACAGGGCACCACCCTTTCCTGAGGAGATCATCTCTTTCCATGTTACCTCTGGGAAATCCAGGTTACAGCAGCTTTACAGCTTCATGAAAATGCTGATAGGAAAAATCCCACATATTTTGTCATGGCTGAAGATACTTAAGTGCTTGATACTTACAGTAGAGAGTCATACCCCTATAATTTTTAACAGATAATTGACTTTTTAGAGATCTGCACCATCCCGGATGATGGAAGAACAACCACTTTGGAAAGGCTTTTTCAAAGCCTGAGTTCTAAGACACTGTTACAACTTCCCAAAATTTACATTCACCCTTGCACGTGGAGTACCAGTTCACAGTCCAGACCATGGATTTCTCATACAGACCAGGCTGCAAAGGTCATGCTTCAGTTAGTGTCATCAGTCCCCTTCTTGCCCATTCCTTGCAGAACACAAGCAATATAAGCAGACCTGTTAAGAATTGTTTCAGTTGATAAAACCTCATACACTCTGAAAATCTCTCCTGCTTTAATTCTGCCTGTTCCTCAGTCCCTCCAAAGCGCACACATTCAGAGCAAAACAGACATATTCAAGAAAAACATGAAGTTATTTCTACAATAAATCCCACTAACAAACCCCCAAGATCTCAAAGTATCATGATGATGATCATATGGCATGAAGCCTCCTCATGATGCTAAACTTACAGGGTACGTTTTTATCCAGACGTGTAAAAAGCTTGGTATGCTACAGTTCTGCTAAGATAAAGTTTTAATTCTCTTCTTTCATACATTCATACTCCTATTTGGTGTGTCCCAATCCAGTGACATACGTCTTTCCAGATGTTAATGTTTTATCTTGCCTCTCTTTCCAGTTTTTATCATATCCGTTTACACAAAACATACTATAAATCCTCCCTCACTTCATATAGTATATCATATGAGACACCCTGATAAACATGCAGATACAGATATATGAAGGCTAGTAAATGTAATAGGAGATTTAGCATGCTACTTGTACAGATATGCTATTATTCCTAATCTTGTGATTAATATGGACTGGCACTACTGTACAGATTTATTTTTGACCATATGCTCTTTAATTGTCATTGCTTCCCCCAGTTTACCCCCTTGCACATCTGCAGCATGTGTGGGCTGGCGCTCTCTCCTTTCGCCTCGGCAAGACGGGAGAACAATTTCTCAGCTGGACACCACTGTGAAGAGAGAATTCCAGCAACCTTGTCTCCAAGGAGCAATTAGAGTAAAATAAAGGTTTTTTTTAAAACTGAACAAACAGAGGGTGGGAGGGAAGAAACTCACTGTCATTGATGTTCTTCATCTGCTCGAACTCAAATTAGCTGGAATACTGTTTAATTGTGAGCTGCTAATGTGCTGCCTCAAACAGCCAGCTGTTGCTAGAGCAAACGGACCCAGGGAAAAGACTTTCTAGTCTAAGAGCAGATGAGCTTGCAGAGAATGTGAAAACACTACCACAGCTCTCACAGTGACAGGCCTTACTGATTTAAGAGCCTTTTGACTGTAAAACTTGGCTAAGATATAATTCAGCAGAGACTTTGATTCATTTTGAAAAGATTTACACTACAGTTTTAAATGAAGCCCAAGTTAATTAAGTCTTCCTACATTACCACAGAGTGGTTCCTCTAAGCTATTTTTCCCCCTTGTGAACTTTAAAACTTTAGTTCAACAACCTTTTCCTCTGCCCTGATTTAAATATAAGAAAACAAAATATGTATTGGTGAAGCAGTTTTCAAACAAGTTCCATTTTTAAATGAAGGACATTTTAATTGTTTTTTCCATCTAGAGAAAAAAAATATTTTGAAAGGTACAAAATTAAACACACATGTATTTTCTTCTATTTCCAATTAGTTACAGCATTTATAAAACCTTCCTTATATGAGACTTCTCAGTGACGAGTGCCGTAATTTTCTATGCAAATCAGATTAATAAATTAAGGAAATTTGCCTGCATATAAATGAGAAAGCAGTCAATTTATGTGCCTAATAATAACTTTAAGCCATCTCTGTGTGAACTTTGCTAGGAATGTTTTTCATATAGACAGATTTACAAAAAAAAGGGCCAGCTTAAAAGAAAAAAAAAAGTAAAAGCATTTTATATCTGCCATTAAATTATTTATAACTTGCTTTACAAAGGATCTTTTTATATGGCCCCTAATAGGCCGGGGAGGGATTTGAAGCACAAGTCCCAGCTGTGCATGTATCTACACTGCAGTTTGCCATAGACACAGATCCCTTGGCTTGTTGGAGACAAGAAACACCAGCATGAACAGTGTAACATGACATCCTTGCTGTCTCCAGTTAGCTTCAGCACATTCACCCAGGCTTCACTTTCTTCAGCTAGCAGGAGTCTGAGCAACCAAAAACTCAATAAAAAGCCAGTCTGTGTGGGAAACCATTTTTCTACTCTGACACCATTTCTTTCAAAACTTGCAAAGGCAAGTTTAGCGGTCGCTTCCTCCAGAAGGGCAAAGATATCTCTGTTTCTTCAGAGGCAAAGTGAAACCTTTCCCTCTCTCTGATCTAAACCAGAGGCAAGCACACAGCACGGACTGGGTTCCAACCTGACAGTCCAGGTACCCACCTGACACTCAGTGTTGCTGCATCATTGACTTCAAGCAGCCTGAGTTTGTTGACATGACCTGAGAACCTGATCATATTTATCTCAAATTTCTGAGAAAATAACCAATATCTGCCACAAATTCTGCCTACAAATGGTCTCAAAGATAGATGTTCAGGCTGAGCTAATGCTCTACAGTTTTAGGAAGAGATAGCTTAAGGCAACTGCAACCTGGCGACCTGGGTAAGAAACACTATACACATAACAAGATTGTGATTATTTTTATCACCTGTAATGAGATGCATTTTTTGCTGATTTCTGAATTAAAAACTGTTAATACCTTAAAAGCATTTGCCATCAAATGTTGAATTCTCCTTTCTCTGTCAAGTTTAAGACAAATGCAACATGTCTGAACAGAAACAAACCAAACAAGGTAAAAAGCAAAGAAAACATGAAAGAGGAGTAACAACAGTGCACAAGACCCTCATAATCTCTGACTACTTGCAAAATCCCCATTCAAAGGGACAGGAGTTTTGTCTGCCTGACAGCCCAGCCCCCTGTCATTCAAGTTAGACAAGGAGTCAGATTTGCTAAAATTACCCTTTTGCTTCCAGCACAGACCTCTACTGTCACCTTGTCCAAGCCACTCATAGGTGTTATTAAAAGCCAGCAGTGGTGCTGCTATAACCATATGTTGCATGCCCCAGTAGAAAGCAAGTAAGAATCCATTGTACTTCTTGTACGCTTAAGAAGTGGCACAGTAAACCTTCAACCCCACTGATGAACAGTTTTCTGCTTTAATAGAAATACTTAGCTATTCCTACTTCAGCAACAATGTACAGAGGAAGTTGTCAGGAGGGAAGAGAAAATATTTCAAGAGTTGCATTCAGAGTTCATACTGTTATACACCCTGTGGTACCATGCAATCTGTGCAAAGGAGGGAAAAATAAAATTGACTGGCAAAGGCTGCTCCTTATTCTGTTGCTCATTTTAAGTGTGTATGGTACCACTGGGGCTGCCACCTCCCCTCCACCAGCCAGCCTGAGACCACAGGGCAGTGCAGGCTTCACCTCTCCCCCTCAGCAACTTCAACTATCTGCCCCTTTTCAAGACTGATGGCATCAAGTTTGGAGAAAAAGCATCTATTGGCAGACTGTCAGGCAGTTGTAGCTTGGATACAGGCTACTCCTATAATCTGTCCTTTAGAGCATGGTTGTCTTGTGAACAGGTGTCACGCATGACATTTCCTGAACTGCACCAGGTCAATCCTGTTTACTCCAGTTATACATTTCTGCAAAATATTTACTGTTCTTTCCCCAGAAAACAGAGAGTTGGGTGGAAGACAGGCCAAGCTCTGTGCTTTGACAGAACATCTCTGCTGGAAGATGTCCAAATTGTAGAAGACCCATTTGACTTGTGTCTTCAGCATCACAGACACATAGATTAATAGCCTGCCCCATCCCCTAGCCCTGTTTAATATCCTGTCCTTTATAAGTGACTTTCAGACTCACTTTAAATCCTCTCAGGCAAGCGTTTCTTGTTTTGTGATTATTTTTGCACTTATTTTCTCTACTGAGTTGATACTGCCTGCGAAACAAAATTGTGCACGCCCACCTGCTCCAGGGTAAGGCATCATCACCATTCTCACTGCTACAAATAGATATCTACTAAAGCTGGGCAAGGACAATCCTCCCTCACATGTATGTCCCCCTGTAACATCCCTGAGCCTTCTGTTGCAGAATTATTTCAATCTAGCTGTTCCCACTCCTCTATATGCTCCACCCTTCCATTAGAGACACCAGCTCCCTTCTACACCAACAGCTCCGTGGCAAAACTGATGAAGGTGGCAGTTTCACAGATTAGAAAAACAGAAGTTGGTATTCAATTGCCTTTATGAACAGGCAGGAATAGGTTGTATTTCTACATCTCCTTTGCAAGCAGCTCAGCCATAATGGACAGTGCCAGTGAGAATTACCTTCCTTGTTTCTAAGTCAGAGTCTGGCCTTTCACAGGCTTGATTTTTCACACCTTCATCCTTTAAATTAAATGAGGACAATGTTTGTTGCCTCCCAGGAAGAGAGACACAGCAAGTTATGTTTAGCAGGTGCACAGACACAGGGGAACGTGAGAGGAAATGTCCTAGGAATATTATTTTGATGTTGCTCAACGATTTTGAGAGATATGGAGATATCAAGAAATCACTGTTCTGGAAATCAAAAAGTCCTGGAAATATGCAGGAACACCAAAAGCTTCAAGCACTGAGCTCAGCACAAGACGTCTTTCACCCAGGAAGTGAATCTGCAATAAATGAAGCTCATGACTCAAGGGAGTGTTTTTTTTTTTTTTTTTTAATAGCACAGAATATTGGTGGATTTTTTTTAATTCTGCAGAATTCTTCAGTGGGAAGAGGCAAGTAGGAGGAATTTTTTGTCCAAATGCCAACTGAAATCTAATATCCACTGCAAAACTATTTGTAAACTATCATATGTCTTCTATCAAATTTAAAACTGAATAGAGAACATTTCACTGCCTTTATAAAAAAGCTACGGGGTTTCCAAGCTCTGCTTCTTTCAACCTTATTCATATCAAGGTGCTTCTTACTGAGAAGATGATGTGCAATCTGTACAGGTGTTCTTCCACCAATAACAACGACTTGGTGAAAGCTGCTGACTCAAGTCTTAGTTTCAAGGTTCGATTAGTCATCAGTCATCTTTGCACAATTATAACTTGCATCTTAGTACCAATTAAAGCTCAAGAAGCCTGCCTGGGGAAACACAAGTAATGGTTGGATTGGGTGGCACACAAGAGGTCCCCCCTGCCTTTCACCTTGATTTCGTCCCCTTCTTTAACTGTTTGCTAAGATAAATTCATGACAAGCACACATGAGGGGAGATTGTTGTTGCACTTCTTAAATATTTATCTTGTTCAACTGTGACAACAATAAGACACAAATACCAGAAGCATCTCTGATGTTTTGGTGGTACCTGATCATTTGGTTAGGACTCTTCACTGTTTTACAGGTTAAGAAAGATGAGCTGATGGACATATTCATAGCATGCAGACACCCAGACCATGAAACAGAAGTGTAGATATAGCCTCCATTATGCAAGAATGAATGATGGAGGGTCATAGACAGTTAGGCACACAGGAGACAGTGACAGAAAACTTCCTTGATTACTTTAATTTCCTAAACAATGTGAGATCTGAATGGGTCTTTAAACTTCATATGCTCTAGCATTTGTCTGAAGCAATTATCTCCTCCAAAGCTCTCACCTCTGTGCAAGCAAAAGAGACTTTGATACAAAAATAGTGAGATCTAATCAGAGTTTATTGCTTCTGGTATAAGCACTGCCATAGGTGTTTTTATCTTTTTTATTAAATTTACAACTTGAGCATCCATATTTGGGATCAAAAGGTGATTCCTGTGCCCTGTGCAGAGTGGTATGTTGAATTTCTCATACAATAAAAAACCTTTTCTTGTAATTTGTTAGAAAAATAGGTGATTTTTCATTACTATAGCAGGGCAAGATAACTTTTCCTCAGAGTATATTCATATTTGATAATCTCTTTATATAGGAGGGGGCAAGTCTCTATACCTGGACCTCTAACTACAGCTTCACTGCAATTTTACAGAGTAATCTTATCACTCTCATGGAGGATAGCACTAGAATTGCCTACAGAGGAGAAAACTGAAATTTAGGTAAACAGATTTGGTAGCACTGAATCACAAATGCCCCAGATTGCTTAATATGTACTGCTATATATGACTCAGTCTCCCATCAGGGAGACTGTCATGCAAATACAGTTCCACCTACTTCAGGAGAACATCTTTTCATTTATACCTGTGTCAAAGAGCATCAGATTTTCTAGTAGATTTCTTCTCAATACCTGGCCTTGTTACTAAAGATCAAGCTAACATTTGGGTTAAGCACTAGCAAGTCTGCTTCTAGGCAAGGACCTTTTCTGACACCTGTTCACTGCCTCTTGGACACACTGGTTGATCCCTAAGGAGAGCCTGGGAGAAAGGACAGACAGGCAAATGCATTCAGCTCTCAGGTACATCATTGTTGGTCTTCAAGAGCACACATGTTGGCTAGCCTGGGAAGGTTTTAGTAATTCATGAACATGCTTGAACACAATAGTTCTGAGAGTCATAGTCCTTTTCTTAGCGCTATTTACCTGATTGTGGAAAAGTACTTTCCTTATGGGGACGTTTTACACATCATAGTTAATTGTGCTTTTAGTTCTCTTTTATTTATGTCCTCAGACTTGAAGTCATGTTTTTAGAAGAAACAGTTAAAAATTTCTTCAAAGCAGTAAGAAAAGTATTACATAAAAGAATGTGGAATGCATATAAGAAGGGTGTTGAGCTCTTCAGGGTCAGACAGTCACAAAAGGAAGGGGGTTTTATATGAAAATTATATGTGCATCATTTATGTCTGTACATGGAAGATATAGTGCTTTAACACTGGTACACTTGTAGTACGCTCAAGTTTATTTTTCACTAGTGTTGTTTATTTCAATGGCATGTTTTGTACTAGGGTTAAAAAAAATATAAATTTTCTTTTTTTCCTTTTTTGTTTTTTAATTGGAGAACACAAGAATATCCAAGCTTCATGGTAATAGTTAGGGACTCTAAAACTCTTTGCTGAAGTGTTCTAAATGTTACTCAAGCTCCCCAAATTTAATTTTATTAAATTGCACCCAATTACCACTAAGTCAGAAGTAACATGATATAGGTAAATAGCAATAATAATGCCTAATTTCTGCATGTTTACTCTGACTTGTATCACCAAATTACTCTTTTTCGGTCTTTTCTGTTTACCAAGAAAAGTCTGTATTGCTGCCTGTCTTCTCCATTTTACAGTTACAATGCATTTACCAAAAATAATTCATATATTAATGTTAACAGCAACAACAGTCATAACAATAAATCACAAGGTTCTCTATTTGACCTGGGAGTTTTGGACCTGCAAGACTGACATGCAATATCTGTTTCTTGATTCCTGCATCCTTTCAAATAAATAAAGTTATTCATTTAAATAAAGAACTTTGCAATAACAAAGTAAAATGGAAACAGAAAATGTTGGGTTGTTTGGTTGCTTTTTTTAAAATGTAAAAACATAACTCTTTTAGTGAGGGTTTATACAGAAACACCACCTACCTTAAGTTGGCAGTGACGTATCGAGGTAAAATAATAGCAAAATATCATTACATTGCCATCTGGTGACAGCAAAATGGTTTATTGAAATAGCCTGACGATATCACCTCTGCTCCTGCAATATACACATCTCCATACTGCACAAACAACTATTTAAACAGGACTGTATTCACAGCTGAATGTATCTGCAGGGATAATTTCATTATAGTACAGCTTTCAGCCACTACACATAATTTCTTTGTGTGCTCGCCCGGTGTTCTTCAAGCGCTAACACTGCAAATTCTTTGGGACATAAATGGTCTATTTTTTATATACATGTATACATATAACATATATACACAGGTATGTATATATGACATGTGTATATATACATACAAGACATCCTCTTGTTTCCACAAAAATGATGACTGGCACCACAGAAGCCTGGGCTGAATCCTTCAGTACTTCATATGGGAAGCAGGAGGCTGAACAGCTCAGTAGAGCTGAGCTTTATGGTCGCCATAACCCCCAACCCAAGTAAAGGCGCAGTAGCCAATTTTAAGCTTAGCTGGCTGTGTGAGATGAAGCCAGCCATGAGGATGGCTGGAAAAGTCAAGTGCAATGCGAGGTATGCCAGCACTCTCTGCTGTGTGCTCAGTGCCACATCCTGAATCCGTTTCCAAAAGCCATCAAGACCAAGTGGAAGACCTCTCTGAGCACTGGCTCGTGTTCTTCTCAAGTCCTTTGGATTCAGCCTTCCTACCCACGTAGGGCAACACTGCCATTAGACACAACTGACATCACAGTGTTTCCTGTGTTCTTGCATCAGGCCTTAAACAAATTAAAACCTATCACCCCAAACCAGACAAATAAAAGAATCAAACTTCAGTGATAACACAATTAAGGTTTCTCCAAAGAGGCTGTCATCCCCTAATGTGTATTTAGACAAGTAGTGAAAGCCCAGATGCATTATGGGATGATAAAACTCACCTTGGAGGGACTTAATGCTTAATTAAGAGAATGAATACTGCAATAAATGCACTAATGAGATAAAATCACACTAATTCCTAAATCTTATGGAGCCAAAGTGTCGGTCTGAGTTTTAATTAATAGAGTTCTATATGGGTTTCTCAGAAATAATAATAAAACATTGAAGTAGTAAATCACATCTGAAATTCATCACAAACTTCTTTCAAATCCTACAAATTTTTTATTTAGGATTTCACAATTTGCACAGTTGCAAAAAATTACTAGCCTTTTTGAGATGTAATTTCATGCTACTTCATCTCTTTCCCTTTAAACTGTAAAATTATTTTATTGGTCAGTTTAGCACAACATTTTATATGAATGTTTACCAGCAATTCTTTTCCTCCCCTTCCCATTCTCTTTTCCCTCTCTGTGAGAGAGACTGAATCAGTCAGTAGCACTTGAATATTAAGCTACACATGGCCCAGAGCTCACAACATTTCTCCTAGAAATGTGTTATTTCCATCTTCATCAACCTGACTCCCTCAAAACCATGAAATGATGCTCTCTTTCCAGCCCAAAGGTCAGCTATGTTCACTGGGACACACTGCAATGTGCCTTTCTGCTGTGGTATGATCAAAAGCCTAGCCAAGTCAACAAATCACCTTCCCACCAGCTCCAGTGGGTTTGGAATAGACCATTCAGCCATTGGCTCACAAATTTAGTTTATGGCCACCTCTCTCCACGTCTCCTGGTCTTATCTGCAGGCAAAACTGACCATGTAAATGCACGGCTCTCAGCCCCTGTATAAGAAAGATACTGCGGGTAGGGTCAGTTGTCTTGCATCTGCTCTAATATTTTTCCCACAAAGGGTGAACTGTTTCCTCCATTTCATGATGCTCTGGGTTGATTCATGAGGTGGTTATCACCCATGAGCTGAAGGCCCAGCTCATGTTTCTCAGGCAGGGATGTTTTATGCCATTAGACCTGGACATTTCAAGCCTGGCAGGAGGACCAGGGAGTGCAGGCAGGCAAGGAGAATGCCAAGGGCTCCAGACCCCCAACGCCCAATGTCACCTCCATATCCCTAATATTAGGCTTTGTCACCCTCTAGTGGGCTGCGTACAGAGCTTTACCGTCCCATCGCTGATGACCTGCTCCAGAACCTATGAGGAGCACTAGAGACTTAATTTTGGGAGTCAAAGTTTCCAGGTTCACCACCCATAGATGATTCAAACTCGCAACACTTGCAAGTCTTCTCTCTTCTATTTTCGTCTTCACAAAGAAAAAAAAACCCAAACAAACACAAAAAACCCAAACCAAACACAACAAACTCACAAAAAAACCCACCACCTGCCCAAGCAAAGACACTCCCCAAAAAACAGCAACCTGTGAACTGTGAAGCAACAATGAAGAGAGACTAATATGCCAATGTATACTGATTGGAAGGTACAAGAGTATGTCCACATTAAACTTTTATGTAAGTATTTATGTATTATACATGCACTGCTCAGCAAATCTATATTAATTTGTAAAAGATAGAAATTAATATTAATATACATATTGCACATATTAAGCAGATTATGACACGCTTTTGGTCTATTAGCACACAAAATATGCAGCGCTGCTCATTACTTGGTACCCTGAAATGCATTAAAAGGGCTACGAATCTATGAACATCTTGAAGGGGAATACAAACAAGATTTTGTCTCCTAAAATAAATGCATCTGCAGCTTTGTCCAAATAATTTTCTTATTTTTAAATTACCTTTTAATTCTGGTCTACTGGTAGATTTTTAAATACAGGAACTGGGCTTTGGGTCCAAATTCTCTTTTTGGATATCTAAGCATGATGAGAAGCCTTGTCCTTTTTTTCTTTCATGCATGTGGGTGGCAATGCCCCATTTTTTAGTACTTCTACTATAGGTAACACCTCTAGCTCTTACAAAGGCAATGTTTTCTATCTTACTTCATTTCCACAGCCAGTGAACACTGAGACAGAGTTTAAGATTATCAGATTATGCAGTTCTTTGCAGCACACCAGGATTGTTCTTTCACCCCTGCTTCCCAAGGCCAATATTAACATGCACTGCCAAGAAAATTTGCAGTAAAAACACTAAGCCTTTTTACCTTGGAAACGTAAATTTAAGAATAAAAGAAGAGTTGATAAGTAGGCCCTATTAACATTATTTCAAGATTAGCAAATGAACCAAAGCCAGCAATCTTTCTATTTAAAAGCTACCTTCAGGACTCACAAAAATAAGCCTTTTTTTCTGGTCCTGGTTTCACATTATTATATATTTGCAATAAAATAGCAACTGGAATCTCCATTTAGGAATTGCATCTACAAGCTGCCAACACAAAAAAAACCATAATAATCATCCATGTCCTGAAAATGAAGTACTTATGACCTAGCAAAATTTGATGAGACGTCCTAATTTCCCTCTTTCATGAGGGCAGAGACCCCAGGATTGCAGGCGATTTCAGAGCATACCTCACATTTCCACTGCACATCTTCTAGACTTGTCCCTGTCTCAGGCTCACACCAGGTTGGAACCTGTACATAATTTTTCACTTCTAGATCTTGGGTTACAGCTCAATACTTACACAGGACCATAAACAGTGTGGCCACCTACCAACTCAATAAGTATTCAGTCAAGCACCATCTAGCCAAGTCTGCCCAGCTGAAGCACAGAATGCATGAGCCAGAAAGGAGCAGCAGTGAGGAAAAAACCCCATGTCCCCTCCCCGTCTGTCTACCGTCTCTCTGCAGGACACGGCAGCCCTTGCTCCTGGCTGTCAAGGCGAGGCAGACACTCACAATGTTTGACTTTATTACAGCACAGCCAAATCAAATGCACAGCCACTGCTTCCTCAGATGTCTATATTTCATTTAAACTGGGATAAAGCAAAGAAACTGGAATATTGTCTCATCATGCATTCTAAATCAGCCAGGGTAGAAAATAATGGGGAGTTAATCAGATCACTGAAACTCTAATTCACTTGGTATTGATCGGGCAGATTCCTAATGGGACGGCAGACCAATTTCAAATTACAGTAAGCTGACTTATCCTGGAATACCAATGACCAGCTCCTGAGGGGAACCTGGACAGTCCATGGGCTCTCCTCTCATTATGGCACATGCTTGACTGAATGCATCAATGTATAATATGATGCGGCATTTGGCTAATTAATAGGAGATTGATGAAAGGTGCAATTTTGAAAGAAGAAATCTCACTTGAATAAATGTGGGATGAAAGTCCCTGCAGGAATGAGGTACACAGAGCCTTAGAAACAATTACAAAAAAAAGGGAGATGGGAGCTAATGGAAGATAATGCAATTAAACCAGGCTTTTCATTATATTAATCAGAGGCTTCATCACTGAAATCTAATATATGCCACATTTAACTCTTCACTGCCTTATTTATAATTTATTTAGAAAATGCTTTGAATTATGACCATGGTATAACAGACAGCCTATCCTGAACAGTAAGCCTGCAAGCAGAGGGAGCCAGGGAAGAGTTATGTTCATGTACATTGTGCTTCCAGGTCATTAATCCTTCCTCAACAAATTGTTCTTGATCAAATCCTACTGTCTTCATGTAGTGACAGGACTAAGGGGCTGCAACAGTGGCTTTTTATTTTTTTTCTACTTGCCAGACCTACTGGGGCAAAACAGTACCTTAGTTGCTCTTCAGAGCAAAGAATGCCTTTGTTGTGTTTGGGATCATATCACAGGAAGCAAGTTGCTTTTAGTTCCGCTCACAAACATTTGTATACTGAAAATTTTATGCCATTTGTTTACACCTCAAATTATGGTGCTTACTGCCCATTTTTCCTATTGTATTTTAAAACCACACCCTCACTGTCATTTAGTAACTGTGCTTAAAGACTTCTATGTGCTCTGAAGCCTGTGCAGAAGCAGAGTGATACCCAGTAAAGGCTCCACGCTGGCACAGCCCATTGGTTTTTTGCCCCAAGACACAGGGTACAGTGCTCATGTCAGTCAAGTAATTCATTACAGGTAAACAAGTAAACAATTAATTACAAAAGTAAACAAGCTTAGGCATGGGCTCACTGTATATTTCAAAGTCACTGTTAAATACTGCTATAGCCACAGCAGTGCAGGGACAATTTAGTCTTTATGAGAGCAACTATTTTTCCTGCAGCTTGGAAATGCAAAATATTATGATAAATACATCCTGTGTTTTCCATCACTGCCTCATGTGACTGGAAAATGAACTCTGAGTCCTGAAATATAGAATACTCAAATCAGTAGTTTCATGTACTTATAAAAAAACTAACATACAGGATATGAGTATTTTACTAGTCATTCACCTGTAAAAGCAGCCATGATTTAGCATGATCAGTTCCCTGAGGTACAGTGGGATTTCTACTTTCTGATTGGATGTTTAAAAGAATTTTCCAGCCAAGCAGGGTACCATGTAGTGATTTTTCAAAGACACTCATACAGAAGGTCATTAAACTGTGTGGCAACTCCTAGCAGCCTTCCAAGTTTTGCCCTGTAAGAACCTACCTCTTGTCATGTGCTGCACAAGGTCTGTGTCACCTCTTTGATGACTGGCAATACTTCCAAGAGCAGGATTTGCCTCTCCAAAAAGAAAACAGACAAAAGTAATCCAAGCTGGAACTGCGCCAGGCTTCTAACACAGAGGAGGATCTAGAAACAGTATGCATTCCCTTCTGGAATGGAAATTAATTTGTTCATCTGCCCTGGGTGCAAGGATGATAGTGTAGATGTGAAAAACACATATACACCTGCAGAGTTACACATACACATTCACCACTTGAGATTTATCAGCAGAATGTACTGTAGTTCTTTGTGATGAACTTGACTGCAATTTTTTTTTTTTAGTTTAATCCTACATTTTCACTTGCTTACAGTCACCTCTAAATTGACATAGCTGAAATATTTTATGGCTTGCCCTGAAACTGGTAACATAAAAGGAAAATCATTTGAGGCTTCTCTAGAACTGAAGTCTCCCCTTAGCTAAAGGAAAGCAAAACAAACACCCTTCTGGAGGTACTTCTTCACCTCCGCTCTTGAAGCTGTGTAGAAGCCCCATACGTGGTTGATGAGGCACAAAATAGGCTGCCTGTTTTTTCCTGACCCAGTCGTACGATGTGTGTCCAGCTCTCATTCCAGTTGCAATACAAATGTGCTTATTCTTTGAAGCATAAGCACCCAGAAAGTGTAGCAAGTTGGCCACAGTGAGAGGTGCAATGACAGATCTCAAGGAGCACTGAGATCCCTCCTAGAGAAAATCAGAACTTCTCCGCAGCCTTTCAGTTCCCATCTGCTGCTTTGGTCAATATCCTCTCCAACACCTCTTAATCCCATGCCAATCTTCCCTAAGAAGGTGTTAACTATTGCTAAAATCTAGTCCTTATAGGCACCTTAAGTCTGGGATTGTTCGGAATCCAATTGTCTGTGGTTTATTTCTGAAAAAGTATGTGAGACAGGAAGGCCAGTGCAGCAGCACCAACACAGAGGGCAGAGGTCCAGCTGTGCTGCAGCAGGTTTCCAGGCAGGCAGACAGAAGAGACTGCACAGGCATTTGGGATGCTTTTGGCATTGTGCTTGATGCCAGATTTCCCCAAGTAGAGGAACTGCGAAGCAAAGCTAATGGGGCAGTTGTCCTTAGAGTAGTGTCTCATAATAAATCCATTTGTGGAATCACGAGGCTGGCAAGTCATTAACAACCAGCAGCTTCCACTTAACCTAACACACAACAGGATCTCATACCAAATTACTATCAACATACTTGCTGTTTACATAAATCCTTTCCTTCAGTGCATTTCCCTTGTCCTTTTAAGCCTTCCAAATTAAATCCTCCCTACAGTCCGATGCCAGCAACTCACTGGCAGCAGCTGACTCTAAGGGTACACAGCCTCAGAAAAAGAGAAGATGAAAATACGCACTTGATCCATCTTGACCTTCTCTTTGGTTATGCTGCTACCTGACAACTACCCTGACCATAAAGTGGGAGACAGGGCTCAGAACATTTCAAGTATGGAAAGCAAATTTTCACAGTCCTAAAAGCTGGTTTACAGGACAAAAATATTCAGTTCACAGGAGAAAAAAAAACCAGAAGAAACATCACTGCTGCACTCACATCCCAGCCTTACATGGAGGTTTTGTACAGCTTTTTCCCCAGGGTGAGATTTGATTCTGGCCAAAAAGCTTGCACTCAGAACTCAGGGTTAGAAATTGCCATTTTAAGGAGGATGATAAAGTTATCTGCTTTGGATTACTCACATCTTTTTTTAAAAAAAGTGTTTATAATTTCTGCTGTATTTTAAAAAGATTTTTACAGAGTATTTCCTTCTCTCTTCCAATGGCCTTTATTATTTGCTGAACTTTTCAAGTAATTTATGAAAATACATGTAGGCATATGCATTTGGTGACAGTTTTTCAATAAAACATTAGAGATCTGCATTCAGAACTGCTCAGCAATGAAGAAACTGTTTCTACTTGCAGCCAGAGCACCAAGGTGAATGGAACTGTGCCAATGCTGACTATTTTTGAAATAACTGAAATAACTGACCATTAATGAACCAAAAACTGTGCTCCAAAGAGGTTGAGACACGGAATACTGTTGAAGCCTCTTGCCTAAGGTTGGGGTGGAGAAACATCAAGGTCCATACACTGGGAGGGTTTCTTTGCCTGGATTCAGACAACCAAACATGTGAGAAGCTTTGTGTACATACTCAAGGAGCACAGAGAACACTGAGGCAGATACAAGACAGGTATTCCCTTCACATTTGGTTTCTGAAGTTAGGGAGTTTCTCATGGGGAACTGGAATAATTTCAGAAGGACTGACAGCAAAGCAGGAAATTGTTAACAATGTAATGCAGCACCTGCTTTTGGAGTTCCATTTATTCCCAGCCAGTTTAGTGCGGATTGTGCATCACCACTGGTTGTTTCACTACTTGGAGCAGACAATCACAAATTACCCCTGGATTTACTAGAGAGGATTCAGAAAAAGATTAACAAGATATGCACAATATTGAGAAGACTTGTCCTCCAGCTTTTTTTGAGTAGGTTTTCACTAAAGGAACAGCTTCTGCCAAAACAAACATCTCCTCCCAACGCCCAGTAGGAAAAGTAGGAAAAAAATCTTTACTGAAGACAGACTTTTCCTACAGCAAGACTGACCTTTAAGTCTGTAATTGATGGGCTACAAGAAAGGTTGAAGAGAATGCCACTGCATTTAGAGGGTTTCATGGCATCCTCATAAACTTAACTGAGGATATTGATCGCTCTGCTCCAGGAAGCCCTGGTGGAGACATGATGTTACACTTCAGCTGATGCTGACTGTTTTTCATAAAGCTGTATACATCAGCTAGAAATTGTTATTGATAGATGTTTTAGCAAGGTAGTGTTGTTTTCAAAACTGCACAACCATGGACAATACCCAGAATGTGACCTAGCACTCGTCACCTCTGAACAGGAAAAACACCAAACGGCCATCTGCTGCTCATATTCATGTCTAAAACCCAACAAGGGAAAAAGGGAATAAACATTTCAGTGTGAGAAACAGCATGATTTTTCCCCCCTTGTCACAAACTAATCTGTGCAGAAGTGGAAGTGTTTTAATGGTTTACATTGCCATGCAAGTACAGAGTTTCCACAGTGCCATTGAATTAAAAACATAGATACTTTCCTGGGTGAAGCCTAGTGTTGTTTCATATGACCAACCACCCACAATAACGTGAAAAGTCACAAGTGATACACAGGTCATACTTAGTATTAGTGTCATTTGAACCACCAATATCCAAATTCCTTATTTAAATTGGGGGAGGGGGAAGACACCAAGTAAGCTTCCCTTCCTATCCTGCCCACCATGGAATGAACAGGTATGACACTATCATCAGACAAGGGCTTGACACACCTCAGTGACATGTCCAGACACTGGTTTTGCAGGTACACAACACCAAAACCTTCTCTGCAGGAGAGAAGCAACACTACGCCCCAGGGTCTTGAACACTATCAAAGATCACATTTTATGCAGACTACACACAGCCAAATGCAGCTTTAACAAGCCCTTCTACAAATGAGACATCAGGAGCTAAAAAGGGGTATCAACAAGCTACCAAAGAACATGCTTGTCTGGGGAATGGAGTTGTTTTTGTGAAGAAATCCATGATTTGTATCCTGGGATAGTACAGCTTTGGTGGGAGGAGATCTGAGGTAATGTACTCTTTCTTGGGTACTTTGGATGGCCCTCTGAATTGAGACATATCACTGCCTTTGAATGTGCCTTTCCATGCTCCAACTAGCCAGCTAGTGGATCCTATTCTTATTTCATCCACTCTTTATCTGTTATCTTATCAAAAGGTATTCAGGGAACAACAAAAAGACTTTGTTTTCAAACCTCTATACAGTCTAATGCAATAGCAACATATGACAAACTTTAGGATATTTAAATAAATCCCACTTTTTTATCTGAACAAAAGCAGTGTTTTGCATTTGCCCTTACCACATGACTGCAGGAACTGTAATGTCTAAGATGCTCAGCTGGAATTTGGGCAAGGGCAAAAACCAACTAAGTGCCACCCATCAAGGTAAAAAAAAGAAAGAAAAGCCATGTCCATTTTCAAGCAATTTGTGACTTTACTTGTAATTTCCCAGCTCTTGGCATCCCCCCACAGCCCCTGTCTCATTTTAAGTCAGTCTGTGCTCATGTTTTCCATCATCTGTCTTCATCTCTCATCTTGACTCAACAATTATGTGCACTTGCGTCTGAATACTTCAGTGGGACAGATTTCCAAGCTTGAAGTTAACTACCCAAATTTATCTATGCCTCTTGGATCATTTTATGTAAACAGATGATGGAAGAAATATGACTTTCTCCCCTCTTAGGCTGAGCACATTCTACTGTGACAACAGAGTACTGAGTATGCCAGATGTACGTCAGTGCAAAAATGCACAGAGATATCAATTGCCACTACCTCCCACTACCTACATCCAGGCACTCTTTGTAAGTATCTAAGTATTGATTTCCAGAATTTCTCCAAGGAATGCCAAAAATAATAAACAAAAAATAAATCAAAAGCAAAAGCCCCTTTCCATTATGTATTAAATATCCTTCCATGAAGTTAGAACAAATAGGAGATGTATATAGAGTGCAATGGAGACATAAATCTAGTGTCGTAGTAATCGATTTCTGCCTTGTTCTTTTATTTCCAGTAAATAATGATCTTCAGATCTTTCATGGTGGCACTACTGTAAAGTCTGCTAAGGGAACACAGGCAGTGTTTCATCTTTGATATAACCAACAATAACGCCACTCTAAAATCATTACACTCACTTATTTCCTGTAGCACACTGGTAACAACATTTAGCAGGATCAAAGAAAATTTACAGAGGGTATCCCCTCCACTAACCTCCATCCAATCATGTATATGATCAATAACACATTTTGTATTGTTCAGCAGCGTGCAGAAGGTACAGATTTCTGCACAAAATTATGCAGCTGTACATTTCTAGTCACTCTTCAGTTTTCTAAAGATCACTGTAAGTACAAGTCATGTCTGGTTAGGTCAATTATATTTAGAGCTACTTCTTGAATGCAAATTAATAGCAGAAGAAAGTTCCCTAACTAATCTTATTTTCACAAAAATACGCATAGTCCTTTGTTGTTAGTGCTGTGCAAAACCCTGGTGCTTCTCTTCTGCATTCAATCTGAAATAGGCTATCAAGTTATAAACTACAAATAAATTAAGCAGCAACCATGGATTGCTACTTACACCCTTTAAAAAAAAAAAAAAAACCACCAAAACACACACCAACACAAAAACAAGGAATCTCAGAATACCTAAAAATCAAATTACCTTGAAGTCAGCACCGCAAACACCACCCTTTCCAATAGATCATTAAATACACACATTTCTTGTCTTGGCACCAACGGAGAGCAAAATGTCAGCCTTAGACACCAATGGCTTACTACAGCTAAGTTAAAAGAAAAATCCTGAGGATTTGCCTGTGATCTCATTGAATACAATCCAGGATAGCTGCTCATCATTCCAGCCACCATAAAGAACAGGTGAATCCATCTCGTCTAGCCTGACACGGCAAGAAAAGAAACATTTCTTTCTAAGTCAGCCCACTTCAATGGTCCATAGATCAGTAGAGAACAAGTCAAGGTTTGTAGGTGGAATAATCTCTCTCATTAGACTGATGTAGTTGGGAGAAAATATATGAGACTTTATTATATTAATTTGTATCTCCAATTATTCTGGTCAGACAAAACACTTTCTCCCCATCACTGATACTTTTCCCACTTAAAACTGTTGATTGATTAAATATAGTATTTCAAATTCCAAAACTCATTTTGTCAGATCTGGAAAAGCACTTGGAGTTTCCAGTGTCAGCATCCAACTTTGGACAGTGAACCTTTACCTGAATTTATCTCCTAAACAAGGACAACACAACAAACTTGGCACCTAATTTGCCAATATTCTACCACTGCTATTTTGCTTTTTTCATTTTGAGCATTAATTATCAAAACAAAATATAGACAGTTTAGTTTAGAAACTAATCAACACACACACCAGGGATCAAACAGCTTTATACACACAGGGAATTGGCTTCACTCAAATGCCATAGGCTGTTCCAGAGGTACTGTTATCAGAGACATAATCCATCCTCTGCTACAACTAAGGACATGCAGATATGCATAAAGCCAGCTTTGACCATAAAGCACTAGAGTGGAGCTGAGCTGTGACAGCCAAGTAGCTCACCTGAAGTCTTAGCTTCATTTTCTCACCTGTTTCATTTAACATGCTATGACTTTGGTTCCAATGCAATTTCTCAAAGCAACCCAGTGTTTTACACTTGTGTGCTTTCACAGAAGAGAGGTTTGTCCTTTTCTTCAATTTCTTTGGGCAAGGCAACCGCTGTGGCAGGACAAAATGACAACTCTGGTGACAAGTCAATTTGTTTCTTTAAGTGCTTGTGAGTGTAGGAACAGAAATTGGTGACCATGCACACCCTGAGAAACCCTACATTAAGAGAAATCAGTGCCCCTCTATTTAATATTGTAGCAATGGGACCCATTGAAAACCTTGGAGTTCAGCACTGGCTAATCATTCCTCTGACAATAATTGTCACAAACACGATTTCTTTATAGATTTTGGAGTTTTCCTCTGAAACACAGGAGACCTCACGATGCTTAGCAATCCTGAACCAAAAGGATTTAAACATTTCATCTTAAAGAGATGTTCCCAAGTTCCAGGATAAAACAGTTTATAAAGGTCATAAAAATTAACTTATCTTGCTGACTGAAGCTTTTTTTAATGCACTCCAAGTTACAAAGGAATCACAGCTGGAGCCTTTAGGCCAATGGTATACTATATTTTTTTCACATTAGCAAGGATAACAAATATCTACATTTGGGTTTTGCCACAGTAATTGGCTCTGATTCATTAGTCTTCTTGACTGAATATAAAAGAACAGAGCTAGCTGTGTAGGTATATTTTGTGCTTGTTTCATTGAATAACCTTGTAGTTGTTTTCCACAAGAATTTAATAAGACAACTGCTGAGGCAAAAATCATAACTTAGTCGGAGCCAAGTTCTTTCTAAGCTCTTAAAACAAGTACTCTGATTCAACATGCCCAGGCCACTTGAAAAATCTGGAAGGACAATACCTTGTCTGCAAGAAGAGACTTGGTTACAGGGGATGCAATTCAGCTGAACCAGCACATGCACTTGCATAGATCTGTTAGGCCCCACAGGGTTAAGGTCATGGGTGTGATCCCTTAAAACTAATTTTATTTTTTTTGTGCTATTCAACATCCCCAACTTAGAGTAAACTTATTAGAGACAACATCCCTAAACTACATCATCATTTGTATCAGAAAATTTGAAAGCAAGTCAGGTCTTCCAAGGATGTCATTAAGGTTGTTTTTGTAGTAAATTGAATTCTCCACATTTGTATTAAGAATGAGATCTTTGGTACTTTATGATATTACATTACTAAGTAGAGTGGACAAAACCAGAGTTTTTACTACATTACCATTTAAAGATGAAATTTTGCCCCCACTTTGATTAAGATATTCCCATGACCCACATTATTTGTTATGTATTCAATCCATATGAGGGTCACCATTCACATCCTCCTTTCCTCACAAAGACGCAACAGAAATCTGACGCCATCCTGATTTTCAAGCACACCACAAAACTCTAACATCAAGCTTTGCTTTCCTCCAAATGAAGTCTTTAACTTCTGTTGAGAAATGGTTGTCTTGTTGGCCCTGACAAAAGAGGGCCACAGACACTCTTGCCAAGGTGCAGGTGCCAAGCTCTTGCGTCTTGAAACAGGAGCAGGAGAGGGGAGAGAGTGAGCTGAAAGGAGAAGCCTGGAGGTGTATACAAATGGTTAGCTTCTGGAAGAATTTCAAAGCATTCAATAAGGTTGGTTTTCCAATAGGACCATCCCTATGGCTATATGCTCCCAGTAATCACAACAGCCATATCCCTTTGTACCAGCCAAAATTTGTACAGTGGTCATAATTGCATACAGGACTACCAAAATGTGTAGATCTCTCAATCTCTGAAAGCTAGGTGTGCTCAGATATCACCATTATTAACTAGATCATTTGTTTAAACAATCCTAAAGCAACTACAGTTTTATTTGTTCTTAAGCGGCCATATAAGCCATAAAATTTTGTTCAACAACATTTCCTGTAAAACATAGAACCACACTTTTTTGGAATAAACTAATAAAGTATTTCAAGGTAACTGTTTGATCTGAATGGGAACCAAATACATTTATATTTTTATTAAAGCATGGATTTACTTTGTTGGACCAGGTCGTCCTGGTGTCAGGGGAGACAGAGATAACTTTCTTTCTAGTAGCTGTTACAGTAGCCTTAACTGTGTTTTGAATTCTGTGTAGGAAGAATAATGTTGATAACACAGTGATGTGTTGGCTGTAGCTGAGCAGTGCTTAAACCAAGTCAAGGACTTTTCAGTTTCCCATGCTCTGCCAGTGGGAAGCTGCACAAGAAGCCAGGAGGAAGCACAGACGGACCAGCTGATCTGAACTGGCCAAAGGCTCTATCATAGAGCATCCTGCCCAATATATAAACTACAGGGAGCTGGCTGACGAGGGCTGATCACTGCTCAGGGACAAGCTAGGCATTGGTCAGCAGGTGGTGAGCAAGGGTATTGTGCATCACTTTCCCTTTCTTGGGTTTTATTCCTCTCTCTCTCTTTTAGTTACCTCCATTTTCATTAAAAATACATTTTAATTTATTTCATTTATTAAACTGTTCTTATCTCAACCCACGTGTTTTAACTTTATCCCATTCTCCTCCCCATTCCACCAATGGGTGATTTTGAGCAAGCAGCTCTGTTGATGGCTGGAGTTAAACCAGACTTGTTAGATTAAAACTGTGATAAATAGTGGCCAGCAGTGATACTTAAGGGAAAGGGGTTACAAGCAGGATGATTATGTGCCATGTTAGGACTACAAATAGACTACAAACCTACAAACACAGTTTACAAGTGATACACCCTTTCTAGTTATACAGCAATGATTTTTGTGGTGTGTGGTTTTTTTTGTTTGGTTGGTTGGGGGGTTTTGTGTGGTTTTGGTTTTTTGTTTGTTTGTTTGGGGTTTTTTGTGTGAAGAATTGGACATTACATTTCCAACAAGCTTTAAATCTACCTGAAAGATACTAGTGGCCAGATAGAAAATGTAAATATTAAAATATTGGTCTTCATACAGAACAATAGTCTATTTTTCTTCTTATTTACATCAAAAGGACCCCAACTCAAAATTCTGAGTGCCTATTAAGTGTGATATGACACAAAGATCATGCAAAAACTCCTAAGCCTAGGTAACAGATGAAATGTGACAAAGCTGTTACCTGCATACCTCACAGATGGGGACTGTATGGACATAATCACGTAAGAAGTGGCCAAAGGTTATACAGAAGGTCTGTGGCAGACCTCTGACCCCAGTTGCCTTTCATGTTGAAGCTCTCCAGTGCCTTGCCTGTAAGATCCCCCATCTTCTCCATGCAGACATGATAACTAAGCCAAAAAGGCACAGATTTTCACAGACCTAAATAGATCTTCAGCGTGAAAGAGTTCAAGGAAACCAGTATATAACCCACCTCCTTCCGGCAGGCAAGGGACATGAAGACAGTTCACTATACACTATTGTCATATCAATGCCACTCTCAATTCTGTAGAAGAACAAAGTGACAAACATTCACCGAGCTTTATTTTCCTGATCACCAATTGTACAGCTGTAGCAAGAAAAAACATCTCCCTAATCAAAGCCAAACCCAATTGCAATGTAACCTTGCATCAATATGAAGCAATATAACTGCTCTTATTCTCTGGAAGTCCTGGCATTTGATATCTCAAAGCTTTTCATATCATGAATCATCTATTAGTCCCAAGACTTACCTACACCCTCCTTTTATTTCTCATTGCTCAGGTCCCATCCCTCTTGCAGATGCAATCTCTGCCAACTACAGCAACTACTTCAATAAGGTAGGAACCTGAGGTTAAAATGCCTATTAAAAAAAGTGAAGATGAAGAGAATAAACACCTGATATCACCCACCTGCTTGAGAATATCTAGTTAACTTTCCAAGTTCCATCACAGATGATGACAATCAAAACAGTAAGTTGCCTAGGCTCCAATTCAGCAAAGCACTTAGGCAGGTGTGGAACTTATAATACACAAGAAAAAAACATTCCAATCCAGCAAAACACTTAACTTGTACTTAATATAGGAAAATGAATAAAGCCTATTGACTTCCATAAACATCAGTAAAGGATAATAAAATCAAATTGAGCTGCTTATCAAGGTCATGCTGTGGAATCCCTGACCTTTCAGAATGTTTTCAGCACATTTCACAGTGAAAATGCTTATAGCAGGAAAACGTAGGTGGCTAACAATAGTGGCACTTTAGACCTGTATAGTAGCTGTTCAATGAAGGGCTTTGGAAACAGTTATTAAAATGCAGATCTGCCCATGTGGCAGCAGGAAAACATCACACACATTACACAAATAATATTAACCATTGTACAAACTTGGAAAAAGTTAGACAAAAACCTTCAAGTGATTTGAAATTCCCTCTTCAGTACATTATCGAGTCTAAAAAGCCTGTTGGCAT
This sequence comes from Acropternis orthonyx, assembly GCA_035583155.1. Taxonomy (NCBI): domain Eukaryota; kingdom Metazoa; phylum Chordata; class Aves; order Passeriformes; family Rhinocryptidae; genus Acropternis; species Acropternis orthonyx. The sequence goes on along the minus strand of JAWWEU010000125.1, from coordinate 12,635,121 downwards.
TTTATAATTCTAAGTATATGCCATACTGTGGACTGGATGTTATTTTTGTCTTATTCAACTGTTAATGTCTTTTGTTAATAGTTATTTTTATGTTTCTTTAAACATTAGTAATATATCTCTTTTTTTTGCCCATAATTCAGTTTAAGAGTCCTTACTTCAATGAAAACAGACTTTGAAGTCAGAGTTCTACAGGGGTGATATACAACCCTCACCAGTGTCCTGTGCATTTTGCCATAAAAGTAACTATTGTTTAAGCACTGAAAGCAGGTGTGCTCCTGGATGCTCAGCATTTGAAAGTATAGTTCCCAACAGAATTTTAAAAGCACTTAGGAACCTTCCAAAACCTACAGCTGGTCATAAATACAATTTTCCACTGGTGAATCTAAATCCCTCTCTTCAACAGAGCTCTTCATGTTTCCAAGGGATCTTGTCAGTGATAACAGAGAATAGATTTCAGGCCTTCTAGTGAAATCTGATCTTAAACTCCTCCTCAACACTTCCAGTAGCACTCTCATTCTGCTTTGCCAGTTCTTTCCAGAAAGCAGACCCTCAGTACAGTGGGGCTTACCCAGCACTCAGTTTTCAGATCAAAGATAAGATCTATATAAATAAACTAGAAGGATCAGAAGTAGAACAATTTGATAGCAGCTTGTCTGATAGAGAATTCTTATTCTGATACAGAGTAAGAGCTTGAATGCTGTAAGTAAAGATTATTATTTAGCATCATAATGAGGCGAGAAAAGAGAATTATAAATGCATAAGATGCATCACAGGAAATATATATAAGACTAGGAGGAGTTGGAATGTCCAAGGTTTCCAGAGCCAATTCTGACTGCAGAATTTAGCATCCAGACCTTACATTAGCTGCAATTAGTTAGAGTCTAATCCTTGGGTTTTTATTCCATCTTTAAAATGGGAATTTGCCTTTTTCACTATCGGGGACCTCCCTCAATCACCACAATCTGTGCAATATTTTAGACAATAACTGAAGTGACATCAACCAGATCTTTCAGCACCCACAGGCACATCCTATCCCATCCATTCCCAGAAACTTGTCTACATCTGTTTGTTAGCCTGACTCACTCCCCTTTGGATCTTAAGCTCTACCAATTCACATCACTGCAGCCAGCATAGCTATTGACTGTCTTGGTTATTGTTAAGAAGCAGATTCAGCAGACACCGTTCCTTTGGTGAAGAGGAATTGGAGAAAGTTCGGGTTTGATTTCTTGGTAATTTTGACTGGTCCAAGAAAACTATGTGTTGCTTGTTTGGAAACAAAGGCAAAATTAAACTAAAGATTGAGATCCTAAGAATTATATGTCTACTGTCAAATTATAAATTATATTAGTAATCCAGTGTTAAGTTTTAATGCCATGGTAGATTTTTGTCCAAGATTAGATTTCTGCAGAAGTGAGTAAAGGCAAGAAAGACTAAATTCTGATGCTGAAGGAAAGTAGGGTTAATAGGTTATGACACGTGCTGCCACTTACTCTATAACCCACAGTTTTCAGTTGAAACTGAGACTAAAACTAGATCACCAGGAAAAGCGTAGATTTTCTTGTAGATCTTAAGACTTGTTGCTTGTCCTCTCATTATCACAGCCTTGAGTCCTACAAATCTAGGAGGCAGATCCTTGCCAAGTCCAAACCAGTACTCATGCAATGAACACCTGTAGGGTACCCTCAGGCTGCATCTGCTGAGAAAAAGGGATAAGCTTCAAGCCTTAACTGACCTTGAGGGGTTGCAGTAATGCATGAGACCCTGACTTATTTAGGCACACAAAAAAGCTCCATCCCAATGCAGTTGATGCACAAGTACTATGGAAATACTTCAGAGGTTAGCTAGAAACCCAGCATCTCACCAGCAAACTTCAGGCTCACAAAGCAATCAAGATTTCAGCAGAGTTTATGAGGAACAGTGTTTACAATTCACTGGACTAAAACAACCACCAGCACGAAGAACTTAAGAACAGCCACCTGTAATAAATGACAGCACAATACGCAACAGCCTGGCTTCAGGAGAAAGCCCTGCAGGGGCGTTTGTGTCATGTTGAACACAATTACATTTGCATGTTCAGAATGTATTTATTGCCTTCTAGTCCCTTAAGTCTGTTGACCTGGTACAGGCTCTGAATTTTCTCATGGAAGGTGACCTGTTTTCAAAAAGGGTACAAAACTACCTAATCTTTTTCTTTGTTTGCATTTTTATTCCATGATCATCTTTCCTTTGCCTTGTTTCATTACTCATCCAGCCTGCTGGCCTCACTGCTTATCTAAGAGAAAACTAAAAACCTCCAACAATTCCATCTCAGCTCCTCACAGACAGTGTATAAATAGCACTGGTGTATACTGGTTTGCCCAAACACGAGAAGGTCAGAAAAAACATTTTCTTTTGAGATGAAAAAAAGGAGGCAAAACCTAAGATTTTTAATAACAGCCTTGACATGAGAGCAACATAATACCAGCCTGAATTACACTTGGTACAAGACTCTCATTGGAAACCCTAGATTGCTTTGTTCCTGTCCCTGACATAATATTCAGGACTGGGTTTATGTTTGCACGGAATGGGGCTGTTCACTAGAGTCCATGCAAATCAAACACTTGATTTATGCATCATTCCACTGGAGGGTGTAACATTAAATTTAATTTTGTAAGAAAAGCCTGAAGTGCCTCTACGCCTGGGGCTGACATTGTGAACTAGGGAGAAAGGTGCACAAGAATTCATTACGGTTTCCAATATGCGAAATGCAGCATTTGAATGAAACATTTGTCTCTTGTCAAAAGGGAGTAATGTCTGTTCTTTGTAAAAAATATTTCTCCCCCCACTTTGATTTTATCGCCAATTCAGCATATTGGGAGCTGAGGTTACAAGTGTAGTTCAAACTTGCGATGGTGGTGCGATGAATTACACAATGAAATGAAGAGACATTGGTTGAGTTGCAGCTACAGAGTAGAGGTGTTGGTGGGTCTGAATGCCTTCTGGTAACAGCACTTTATTAGAACAATCAAGAATGGTGCTGGTTTTTTCTGAGCTTATGCACTAATTTCACAGAAAATTCTTCTTTTGCCTTGATAGACTGTTTTCTGTTACCTAAACCTAGTCCTAGTATTTAGTTCTGAAAACAAGCTTGAAAACACCTGCAAAACGTTTTCCAAACTTCATGTCAATGCATATTTAAGTTAAATTTCTCAAACCCTGTTAAAGGGTTTCCAGTCTGTCTCTCAGCCTAGCCAATGCAACATCAAATGAGTATCAGAGAGAGCAACGCTTTCCGGTTAAGCAGCCTATTTTAGTTGCAGATCATTTAGAAGTGTGTCAGATATGGATAAAACACTACAGGATTGAAGAGACAAGGGTTGAAAGCAGGGCAAGAACTAAGCATGGTCAGCATAGAAGTTCTTGCTATGCCATGGCTTTCTTGGGTGCCACTCCCATTAATCAGAGCAACAGTAATCCTTCCTTTCAACCCATTTTTTCCCCTTGTTTCCTCCTCCACGTTGCCCTCTAGCAAGCTTCCATAACCCAGCCCTGAAAGCAAGAATTTACTGCTACCAGAAAACTTGAATTCCAGCATCCAGTGGGTGTCATTACTACTCCAATAGAAATAATTAGTCACTCTACTGTTTTCTGTTTCACCATGCCAGCTGAATAATTTCTTATAAGACTTTTGGTACAATCTGCATCAAATAGTACTAGACAAAGACCCTGAGTCATTTATAATCATCTGGTCCAAACCAGAAGTGAAAGGCAACAGTACAAGGTAAGTTAGCCAAGTGCCTTGGCCAGTACCGAGCAATGCTGGAATTTAATTGTATTTGAATGAAGATTTGTATGGCAATGCAATTCTTATTTGATTTGCACACCCTGTTAAACTCAGGAAAATCATCCCTTGTTGTCTCTTCCTAAGTCCTGCTATCCTACAGCTGGAAGTAAGTTCACATGAAAAGGTTAGGCATTCTCTGCAAGAGCTGAACATTTGCCCTCCTGTAGAACAGAAGCAAGTATAATGCAGCCTTCATTTTATTTTCCTTAAGCAGGATGTAAACTTATTCATAGAAATACCTTTCAAAATTACTGTTATGTGTCACAGCTAAATAAAACTTAATATGTGCAAAGTGGTTTGAAAAGTGCACACCGTTCTGACATGTTTTCTCTTCTTGAAAATAATTACAGAAAAAGCTTTTGAATAGTTTCTTTTCTATGCTGAAATGACGTTTTGCTTCAAAAACCATTAATTATTAAAGAAGCTAACCAAAATTAAATATTTCAGGGTCACAGGCAATATTTAACTTTTCCCACACTTCGCTGTGGTTTGGTTCTCTGTTTCAGTAACTGCATTTCTACTCCAGGGCCAACCCCAGAGGATTTTCTGATTTTTCAGTTCAGCCAACAAACCCAAGCTTCTCCACCCACTCACACAGCCCTGCAGCCATGACACTCCTGCCCATTCTGTCCTGCAAAATCAGGCTTTCAAGGTCACTCCGGAGCATTCACGTCCCACGAGGCCAAGCTTCTGCATAAGTTGTTCAGCTTGCCAAACCTTGATAGACTCTTGATCTGAAATCTTGAAGCTATTTTCTTTGTTCAGCTAATGAACAGTATGGTGATGAATACACATAAGGCAAAATTGATCCACTTAATTCATCATTTGTACATATGTATGGATTTAAGCCCTTTTAAATGGATTCTGGGATTAAACACCTATACCTACATTCACAAGCTGTTCGGAAATACCTAAGGGCATTGTGGTAAGTTTTGTACCTTAATTTCTGAAATTAAAAGGCTGACCCCATGTTTAGCATTTTCAAGCTTTTTAAAAACAAAGGTGCATTTTGCTTGCTTGCTAATTACTGCCCATGCAGAGCTTTACTGAAGCCTTATAGCTCTGTTTCCCGGATGGGTCCCTGCAAGCTGCACCCAACCTTGTTGAAAGGAGAATAAAAAAAAGAAACCAGGCAAGAACATTTAAGTTACAAACATAAGCTGATATATTAAGAAAGGAAGAGTAGAATGGCAACCTCAGGGTGCAAATTTCATCCCTAGCTCTGTGTACCCTTAACACTGATTTTCTTTACAACAGCCCTCAACGTCATACATTCAAGTGGCCTTTCCTGTATCACTGACCTTGCTCAGAGAGAGAGCAGCTTAAGCCAAATTTGGGCAAAGGAAATAGAATCCAAGAAAGGCCATACCAGGTATCTCAGTTATCAGCCTTCTGTTTAGAAGATACCGATTTCCAGCAAATCACTAGTCCCCTGGTGATTTTAAATGTTTCAGTTTACCAAACTTTCCCCTCTGCTTAAGCTGAAGAATTTATACTTAACAAACTCAGATTTTGGACTTGTTTTTTGATTCCCACAACTCTGCAGAAACTGACTGAAACTAGCTCAGTCTTAGTATCATGCCAGTTGCCTTCTATGACAAGAAAAAATGTTTTGGTAGTACCGTATAGGCCAGGTCAGATATCGAAAGAACTAATGATTTTCAACATTTACTATCCATAGAGTGACATTAATAGATTAGAAATTACCTTGTCTTTGTCACTTCAGTAAACTGTTTCTGCCTGCTAACTAGAATCATTATGAGAGAGTTTTAAAGCCATTTTTCCTTACAATCTATAGCTCTGATAGTCATGCAAAGCAAAAGCTTGGATACCTGCTCCCCCTCTAGGAAGCCAAGTAGCTACTGTGTTAACAGAAGGTCAACATCAAACCTTGCAGTTTGTTTCTCAACCAACACAGGATATTCAAGCATCTGGAGGAGATGCACATGACAGACAAGCTGAACCCACATCAAATGATTCCTGAGTTAATATTTATATGTTCCACAAAGGCCACAGACATGACTGCTGTCTGAAGCACGCTTAATTGAGGAAAATGTTTTGATTTTAAACAGCATGAATGAAAAAATCTAACACAGTTTTGGTAAATTCCTACTAGAACTATTTTCTACCATACTACTATTTGTTCAGTTCCACATAGCAACTTTCTCCCCTGTGATCCAGGTCTATGTTTCTGTTCCTGGATGAAGATTTTATCTGCCATGGCTTAGTCTTCCTGCCAGGTCACTACACAATAGTGGAAATGTGTCAGAGCCAAGAATCAACCACAAAAGCTCCTGCTGGAAACTCATTCACTGCTCAAGAATGAGCAGATGCCCAGAAATAGTTTCTGAGACTTAAACTTACCAGTGTTTCAAGCAGTACTAAGTGTGTGCTAACTTTGCATCATCCTAGTTTCTCCGTAATTTAAGTATACATTTCAAGGTTATTATCAAACGAGTCCTCAGTCATTTCTTGTACAGTTCTTGAAAAACAAATCAGAAGATCCTTGAGACCCCCTAACCCACCACTTCAGAAGCATCCACCTCGATGCTGTTTGACAACATTTACACTGCTGGAATGGAAAGCCAGATCAACATCACATGATGACCATCTGAGCTTTACCGCAAATACAGAGTAGAGACTTTGCTTGATAAGGTCAACTTTCTTATCTCCAGTTTTATTCTCCCTTCAGTGACAGACCAATACTATTCCTGAGATACCTTTCATTCCTAATGGAATTAAAAAGATTTACTAACCTCAAGTATGTCAGCCACATGTTTCTCCTTGCACCTCTTTGCTTCTCTGACAAATTTCTATTATCCTTATCTTCTGATTTGTATTAATTATAACCAGCCTTTCTCTTTCTTCCATGTGATGCCCATGTTTTTCTAACTGCTTTCAAAGTCCTTTTCTGAGCCATACTAGTTTCTCAATTAGGATAGTGTCCTTCCTCACCCAAATTGCTAGAGAGAGCTGGAGAGTGAGGAGAGAGTTGACCACTCAGTAAAGGGCCACTAAGCAGTTTAATAGTTTAAGGTACTTTCCTCACATGCCTTTCAAGTTTACCACTTGGCTATGGAGTTCAGATCCAGCAGGTTCAGGTACCCCTGCCACACACCTTTCATGCACCAACCAAGCTCCATTCCACCCCTAGGTAAGAGCCATAAAGAGCTGAGAGATTCCCTTATTATCCCAGTGGACTACAGCACAAAGGAAAAGTCTCCTGGTTTCCAGCTGAAATCAGTTCACAGTTTATATCCACGAGTTTGTGCTGACAGTAGCCTCTCTTGCAGAAATTTACTCTCCTGACAGATTTATAGGAAACAATGATATCACCTCTCAATACTGCTAGGCTAAGCAAACCATGTTCTTTCAGTTCTGGGATAGTCAGATCAGTCCTTTAATTATTTCCAGGTGTCTTTTTTTGCACTTGATTCACTGAGAGTTCATCTTTTCTGCGCTATATCTGAACAGTACTGTGCATCAGTGTGAAGTCTCCCCTGTGCCCATCACCTCACCTCTCCACAATTTGACATCTATCTTGGCTAGAGCAATATTTATTTTTCCTACAACCATCTCACCTTGGTTAGCCCAGAGCCATCCTATCATTCATTCCCCTCCTTACCATCAGCCATCCACAAATCATATTTTCTCATCTAATTATAGGTGAACTTGATATGCAAGGCACTCGGTACAATTTGTGCTGTTGTAAAGCCATCTGTTCTGAGGTTTTTTATTCCAATCTTCAGTAGCCTCCTCTTTTGCTTTGTGATATCCCAGTTCTCCTGCTAAGTCCCATATTTTTCTAACTTTACCACTAAAAGTGAACATGCTGACAACATCTCTGAAGAAAATTTGGGCAGGAGCCATCAAAGACCAACCCTAGATGGGGAAAAAACCCTTAGCAACCTTCCTCCAAGGTTTGTAACCACCCTGCCTTTCATCAGTGGCACGTAACTTCTTTGGCCCCGTTGCACTTCTGTCAGCCCCTGTTGCTGTCTGTCTTCATTAATCACTTCCCATGTGGGAAACCTGTTGGACATCCTGCACCTGCTAAATAGTGAACCTATCCTATTAAAACAGGTGCCAAGTTAGTCTGCCACAATTTGTCTTTAATAAATAAATAATCAGCTTTGATCCCATTCAGCATTTTCACGCCATCTTCAATTACTTTTATATCAACAGCTTAGACTGTTGTAATTGAGAACACTGTAATTTAAGCTTCTTTCTACAAAGCAGAAAGCAAAGACATTACATCTACTGCTATCCAATCATTCAGTACTAAGGTAGAAAATAACTAAGTTAGCTTTACCTAATCAACTATTTTCTACCAGGATAAAGTCAGATATATGATTTCCTCACCCCCAGTGAATTGTCTGGGAACTATGCCTCCATGTACACTTAGAAATGGCATCAATATTTTTACCACTGCATGAAATAACCAACAATATTGTTCCCACTGGAACTTCCTGTAAAAAAGAGGCTTTTAAGGAGATATTGATCTCATTCTTTTGTGAGATTCTTGTGTCTTTAGGAACGAGACCAAGGACCTCCAAAACCACTCCCTTTTAAACAGAAGAGTTTCATTTCTTAAATGAAAGTTGGGCTGTCTTAAGAAGAGAAACGGCAAAGCAATGCATCAACCTTGGGCTTGAAGTCGGATTTATGAGTGTGCCTAAAGAGAAGGCCACACTCTTGTGCCACCAAAGGTCTCTTTTAGGCCCATATTTTCAGTTTAGTAGTTTGGTTCACTAAAATGCCTGCTGAATGGGGTGGGGGGTAGGGGGGAGAGGGGGGAAAGAAAAGAAAAGCGAGAGTTTTCTAGCTCTCTCACTTGCAGCAGCCCCTTAGGGGCTATTTTTTGTAGCTGATTGACTAGCCATTCCAGGCTAACAGAAAACACAGTGAACATCAAAACCCACTAAGGATCCTAAGACTACTGTTGGTTCCCAAGACAAGTAAGTAAGTGGAAGAGGTATTCAACAACAAAAGTCTAAGGATTAGGCAAAGCACTAGTGAAAATTGACTCCTCTCCAAGTTTTTCTTTCACCAGCTCTTTACAAAGGGAGTTGCAAACACTGTTTTTACTGAAGACAGCAGCACAAAACAAATCTATCCAGAAAGGCAGTTACTATGCCAAACATATACAACAGATCTGTTTATAGAGCTTTATTTACAAGACCATGGTAGAAGAAAAAACCATCCACAGCCTGGTACACGTACACATGAGAACCTCCTGTTGTATTCTGAACTAAACATTTAGTAAGTTTACCTTGCACATCTTTACACTCTACACTCAGGTTCCCTTCATACCCCTAAGGCAACATGGACTCGAGCTCTTATATTCACTGTCTTCATTTTGACTTTTTCAGCAGTGGAGATGGCGATCAACTGTATCACCCAAGGGTTTATTCAGTTTTGCACCACTAAAGATTTGCAAAGTACATATGACCTCAATATACATTATTTCTTTATTGCTAGGTGATTACATAAGCAAAGACAGTCTCATACCTAAAAATGCCTTAGCAATCAAGGTCAAAATTAAGTATACCACAGCACCCTCTGCCTTACAAGAGACATCTTTCAACTGTCTCTCACGCAGGTTTTAGATAGACCCTTGAATTTCCATTACCAGAGTTTTCTCCCTCACCATTCCCCATCCCAAGAATTCACTGCATTTGCACAGGTCAGAAATGCATCAGAGCTCATTATATGAATATTGATTTCAATAAGGAAATCAATAGGCATGAGGTAGCAGCATTTCCCAAATGTTTTCAGAAGTACTATAATGGGTCTTCAGTCTTGTGCAGGGATTATTGATACCCAAATTTCTTCTCATGATTGCCATGCCCCATTTGGGCACTTGTGCAGCTTTTTAGGGGTTGTGCTTGCTTCCTCACAAAGTCTACCACAATTCATGTCTTCTTCTGGTAAGAAGGTGCATCCTGTGAGAAGTGCCCATGTAAGTCCCACTAACTACTTATTAGTAGAGGAAGAGCAGTAATACTTGAATATGCTTCAATATACTTGAAACATTTATTGGGCTATTTGAGTGTTCTCCTTCACAAGACACATAGCAAGGTGGATGCAAAGCCTGATATTTGTTTTGAATCACATTTCATGAAAATAAGATCCTTTGGGAAAAAATAAAACAACAAACAAACAAACAAACAAAAAACCAGTAAAACTACACTGACTTAAGTCCAGCCACAACTCCAAATCTTAAATATGTTGTCATCCAGAGTCTCATGGGGAAACAGATATGAAGAGTAAGAGCTTCCTGAAGTTTTCCAGCATATTACTCTGAGATAGAAGGTATCCCATCCATAACAGTCACATTCTCATTAGAAGTATTAGTGACAAAAGCTAAATACACTTTCTATACTTTGATAGCAGTATAGAAGCTTGTGCTTCACCCTCTTTTTATCACCATGCACATGTCATTTAGCCTGGGTTTGAGCAGAAAGAGGCAGTTAATCTCTGTGCTTCCAAGTTTGTTAAAAATGCACATAGATTTACATACTGAAACTCTGAAACATTGCAATTCCTTAACAAATAAAGGATCACTGAGCAGAAAAGGCAAGAAAAGGATGTGCATGCTCATTAAAGCTTTCATCCCTCACAGCCCTTCACACACAATACAATCCAGGATTTATTTGTAAGACTTTAATGAAGACAATGTCACTGAAAACACAAAGCTTTTTGCTACCCAGAGGCACCACACTCTCTCCTCTGTGGAAATGATATGGAAGCTGAGGGCACCAAACGTTTTTCTGGATCAAGGCTCCAGTACACAGCAAAACACTAAGCTGCTGTGATACTTGAATACTCTGGACATGTTCCTCTGAGGACTAGCAAATGGTGGCAAAGCAGTTAATACCAATTTGTTGAGGGACAACTCAGTAATGTTTTATTAATTTACTCCCCCTCTAGATAAGTACGCAGAACATTTCCCAAAGGCTTTTTCAATATAACAAGAATATGATATTTGAGGACTAAATTGTGATGGACCAGCATTGCTCCAGTGAAGATTCAAGCGGAGGGCATAGGTTAAAGAAAAACTGCTCCACGTGTTACTTATATTTACCATCTGCTCTGATGAACACTGATGGGATGAGTCCTTGGAAAATGTTTTACACATTTTCTTGTTCAAACCTATCCAATATGGTGGATCCCTCTAGGAACAGCCAATGTGTTAAAAGGAAAGGCTCAACATTCACACTGTCCTCAGGATGATGAACTTAATCACTACATGGTTTCACACCTACAAGAGGATGGTTTGGGCAAACTCTGCCTGAATCATATTTAGATCAACTTTGTGTAGAAGCTGAGTAGGGAAGTGATATGCCAGTCTTGCTGGTCCTAATATTTTTCACAAGAAACATTTTTCCAAGTGTGCAAGTCACTCCAGGAGGACAAGGTGGCAGCAAAGACTTGTGTCCAAATCTTAAGAGGGCATGACAAGGAAAATGAATTAATCCCAACAGAATCTCTGTCACTCACCAGTTGCCTTTTTCCAGTGTTCAAGCTTTTTCATCTATGTTGTAGACACAGTTTCATTGACTAGAGCATATTTATAAATGAGACTATCAATTTTCCTAACCCCAAATCATCTGAAACCTGAAGTCCCACATGGACTTTCTGTGCAAAGGCTGGGCTTCCTGACTACTGTAAAATTGCTGGAAATTAAGGTGCCCTATGCAAAGGATTTGAACCCTGTCCAATAATGGAGTTCAAGGCAATATTAACAATCTCACTGATCCTTTCCACTGTAAATATACTGGAATATTGCTGCAAAACCAGCAATTTAGTCTACTGAACCGTTACTCTTGAACCAAATTATAATGAACACAGGCATTATGCCCACAGACCCAGCCTGCAAACAACAGGAGCATTAAGCTAACTCTTTGAGATTTATGACAGACCTATCTGTCTTCTACATGCATTTTATAGGCATTTGTAATAAATTAACTAGCGAAGGCCAGCTCAGTGGCACAGAGACAGTATCATGCATAGCCTAAGTAGTAGAACTGGGTATACTGCAGGACTGGTCGTGGCTCACTGAAATGATAAAGGCTGCAGGGCCACCTGCACAACTAGCCAGGAGTGGGGAAACCATATATCACAGGGCAGCAATATCTGCTGGGTGCTCCCTGACTACACACCAATAATGCCATGAAAGATATTTCTTTCATTAGCAGCCATAGGAAATAAAGAGGAGGAGCAACAGTAAAATCCTGCATTAAGTACAGTGACATTATTACCCCAAAGATCACTTTGTCTGGGTGAGGTTAAATGCCTCAGTTTAGGATTTGAAGCTTTTGTTCCAGTTTTGGTCATTTCTAGGTTGCAAAACAAAGCAACACTAACTTAACGTAAGGGATAATAAATATTTGGTTTGAGGGATGGAAAGACTATTGAGTCTTGAGTTATGCTATAACCCAAAGGTTTTTCCTTTTGAGCTCAACCCAAAAATAGAGCTCCTAGGACAAATCTTGAATTGTTCAGACATGAAAATCCCAGCAAACAAAAATTTTGCTCAATTATCTAGAGCTATAGGAATTAACCCACTTAGGTTTTGTGTTTATTTCCTCTGTAATCTTGAAAGTTAAACATAGTGTGTGTTATTTCTACTTTACAACCACAGCTAAAAGTACTGCTCCTACAGGAAAAACATGTAGCCTCATCACAATCTCACAGGCCAACAGCACAGGAATCTTGTGGGGAGAAAGAATGACTAGGATGAAGTTCAATGTTGAAGTAATTAAATGAAGTAATATGGTTTTCTTCACTGTGTAACAACTGTACTCTGAAATTGTCTTTACAATGGTCTGCTACACATTACACAAACCTTCTATTTGCAGCCTTTCCGCTTTCCCTTATTCCTCCAGATTATTTTTTTAATCCCCTTGCATTGGCCTCCAGAGCCTGTTTGGAGCAATATTGTGAAGCAAATGACCAGACATAATGACTTTCCAAGGTCCTTGTGATTCCTTATTAACATTCAGTTAGCATAAGTCCTGACTTTATTATTGACTACATTGAATACACAATACACTGACCTCTGCCATCTGCAACTAAATCTCTTCCTGCAGATCTATCAAAGTGATTTCATACACAGAGGAAGTAGAAGAAAACAAAGCTGTAGCTACTTATCTTTTTTTGTCCTGAGAAACTTTAACACTCTGTGGGAAAGACTGCTTCCCCTCATGGTGTTTTCAACCATTAGTATTCCATGCTTTTATTGCTGTTGCTAAACACTGAAGTGTTATCTCAAAAATTCAGGGAAGAGGGGAAGTGCCACACAAAACCTCTAATTTTTAATTTAATCTTGGTAGAAGCAAAGTATTGACAGAGAACCTCAGCAAAATTTTGTTTTAAATACATGCCTTCAAGTTGCTTGTGGAAAAAAAATTAACAGTATTAAAATATTGAACTGTCTTCAAGTACCAAGCAAGGAAGTACATGGGCCACAAGAAAGTACATGACAACAAATAATATCTATTTCACAAAATATCTGGGGAAACTTTTTTCTACTTCTAATGTTCATTAAGTTGGGTTTGGTTTTTTTTTTTCCTAAAGGAAAGCTGGTGCACACAGAACAACAATTTAAGGAGTAAACATGGTCATTCTTGTGGTAAACTCAGATGCAAACCACACTTAAGCCATGTTAAAGAACTTGTTGTGAGCCACAGGTAAGGACTTCACATCACTAAAAGCAGGAAAAATCTTCAGCTTATGCAGCTGAGAACTCAGACATCAGAGACCCAGAAGTACAGAGCCTAAAAGCTTTCCAGTGAAGAGCTACCAAGGGTACTTTGTTGACATTTTATGAAGACACAGAATTTTGCAACTTTTTTTTCCAGAAAAGTTGGAAAAATACAGCCTCACATGTAGACTAACGCGTAAAGGTTAATCTTCTGGTTTGAGCACAGGAAGACAGAAGTTGACTCACTCTACTTGCTTTGTTCATGAGCAATCCCTTCGAAGACCTACAAGATCAGATACAGTGGATGTCCAAGCCTCATGTCTACTATCACCTTTCAGATGATGACTCCTTGAAGAGCTCATGTTCAAGTAAAGCCACACCTTTGCTTCCAGGTGACACATGGAGCTCAGGAATGAGGCCCATTCCCCCGGCCTTCTTAGAAACTCAGAAAAAATAAAAATAAAAAATCCTTTACAAATCTCTATTAACTATCCTAGAGGGGAAACTTGTATTTCATTGACTGTAGTTTATGCAAATAGGATCAGAGGAATTAACATATTGGAAGGAGCTGACATTTGTCCTGATATATTGAATCGTTAGCATGACAGAATCACTTAAGCTGGATCCACTAACATCAGGTTTCCTCTCATTATTGACCCCTGCAGAGTAGGCCTGACAAGTGGAACTGCTGCAAAGTTCATTAATAATGTGAAATAAATCAATTGTTCGGGAAATACTGAAAACGGATGACACTGAACTCAGACTTTCTGCAAATTCAGCACATCCCGGTTTCCATCAAGGACACTAGTTATAACAATGTCCTTTCCTGACCTATATTCAGGAGCGATGCTTTACTTCTAGGCAAGCTCACAGAGACACTGGGAATGGTGCCGTTACTGGAATAATGCCCTTCACTGAAAAATGAAAAGCAACATTACCCTGTAAACAGCGACACAGATACCTGTAGATGTTTTAGCCTACTGATTGACACACTCAGCATGAAATAGGGGCAGGATGCACACTGCAGTGCCAGGCTTTGTTTTCATCTGAAGTGCAGGGAAATACACCTTCTAACTCACTGGCCAGGCTGCTTTCTCTAACATGGACACTGTCCAAGTCAGCAAACACACCTTCTGCCTTATAAAAAAGGTAGAAAATCCTATGCTCAAGTACAAGTTCCTGTTACTACCAGAATTTAGAGGGCCAAGTGCTGTGGCCTTCCCTACTGACAAGTGAAAAATGCAAAGCAAACCATTGATTTGATTAATGCTGCTTTTTGTGGCTCACAAAATGCCCACAAACAGTTTGAGATTTTCATTAAAATACTCATGGTTCAAGTTTTGTCTAGTTTTAGATAACTTTTTCAGCCACTTTATGGAGATATTTAACTTGCTTTGCAAGAGCACAGGCTGGTTGGATATATTTGACACATGATAATTAAAGCAGAATACAACTGAAAAAAAGCCCTTTCTTCATGTCACGTGGCATTACTCAGCCTTGAATAAAGTGAGTTTAACTCAGGCAAAGTAGAAGAGTACAGAGAAACCTAAGATATATGAGATCCTGATTAGATGCCGTTGCACTACAGAGTCAGAAAATAATAAGAATTTAAGAACTCAAGCTTGTTCCTTTCATTGTAAATTAAATTACTTACTTAAAAAAACCCCTAATTCCTCAGAACAAGTTTAGGTATTTTTGGATAATTATAATGAATTTTCCTATAACACATTTATGATCAGACTTAAAATCACTGAAATTTTTACCTAAGATTCAGCTGTGGAACATTTCATCAGAAGACTCAATAACAATGATCATGTAAAGTTTATGTCAGATTTGATCACAGGTTGCCATGAAAGAATAG
>JAWWEU010000125.1:12572068-12611467 GCA_035583155.1 Acropternis orthonyx | reverse complement strand
ATGACTGCCAGGATTCCAACACCGAAGTTTGAGAATATTTTTTTAAAAAATACGTTCTTTACATTATTAATAGAGAACTGTCTTCTTTTCTAAGCTTCTATTCAGAACATCTTGTCTTTGAACAAAGGGAACACTTCACACTACCCTCACCCTACCAACCTAAAACGAGCCATGTAATTTCTCCACGGCACAGCACACACTCAGAAGCCGGGGCTGTGATTCAACTCTAGATAAACTGCCTTAGCTCAGGGATCATCTCTTCCAACTGGCCTGGCCGAGAGCATTTTGCTGGTAGCCATATAATTTTAAGGTGCATCTCATATTTAACTGAAGACGCTACTATTTTTCTTGTTATTGGGGGCAGGGAGAGAGTAGGAATTATAGATTATCTTGTGCAATGCTGGCCCATTTGTCAGCTGCAGTCAAATAGTGGCCAAAATTCTGAACAGTCAATGATAATTTTTCCCTTAATTTGGTGCTCCAGCTGCAGGGGAGCACACAGATGTGAATAGAAAAAGGAGAGCTAATTTTTCAATAATATTTTGGAAACATCCTCACAATATCATACTATCAATGCATTGCTGGTTCACAGTTAAATAGCTTTGGAAAACCTGCTATCAAGGATAAATTACTAAAATTTAAATATTTATAAAGTATAGGAGATTTGTTTCCGTCACTTAGCAGAAAAAAAGCTTAAGCACAAATTTTTAGCTTCAAACACCATGCATCCAGAACACCTACGGTTATATACAAGTACTTCTTTAATATTAAATATTTCTGGCATTCACAGCTGCCTTCAGTGGCAGTAGCTTGAAAATCATTTTGCTATTCTTTCTGTATTAAGAAATCAATGCCCCTTTTTTATCATTTATCTATCCAAAGATCCTCCTAATTTATTATCAGTTCATTAATGTACTGCCTACTACCTTTCAAGATCATTAAAGAAGTTAAATAATATCTTAAACCTTCTTCCTCAGCATTTTGTCCCTTAGAGCTCTATTGTATATACATGACTAAATTCACCTTACTGTTTCAAGTCTGATCATTCCTCACCTCTTCTCATTTTTTTTTTTTTTAAGGGGAAAAGATTTGAATTTCCAACCTTATAATTTTAAGTATGACTAATTATTTCTTCTAGAGATCAGTCATCCTCTATTCATCAAGCCCTGTGTCTTCTCTTCCTTTCAGGCAGAAGGAAGCTGCAAGATATTTCTAAGACTTCACCAGGATGGATGCCAAAGCCTCTCCAGACTGAGTTTCCCTGGTTACTTTTGTGCTCTGCTTCAGTAGCCATCTGGGCAAAACAAATCAGAACCCAGTCAATGCAATCATCTCTCCACAAAGGGGATCCAACTGTCCTCCCTCATCTTCACTGAATCCTGTGTATTTCAGTCACCTGTATGCCCTGTCCTCAGCCATGGGCATGCATTCTCCACTAGACAAGGTAGCTCAGAGATGCTCCCTGTGTGTTAGTCCCCTCTGTCAGCTAAGCCAGTGGATCTGTCTAGTTCAGTGTGGTGATCAGCATGTGGTGCACTGGCTTCTCCTCCCACACATTTGTACCAATGCAATATAATTACTGTTTCTACTGTTACAGGATTGTTCTTTTTGGTAATACAGAACACCAATTTTGAGCTGTACTGATGCCCAAGTCATTTCTGCTTTTCCCACATTCCTGAAGCTGCCTTTTCAAACTGAGTTTGTCATTCACAAACAGGACAATTTCTATGTACAGTCCTAAACCCAAGAAAGTCTCTTGTTTTGTTTCAGCAAGACTTTCATTCAGTCAAGGGATGGAGGCCTTTGCCTTAAATTAGGGATGACTTCAGTATGCCAATTCCATCAGCTTTAGATAGTCTATATTAGTTTATCACTAATAAACTACAGCAGTATGACTGTCACATCTGATTAAGATGTTTCATCTAACTTAATTTACACACCACAAATCTAACTTCCTCTTCCATTTCATTTCCAGTCATTCAATGCACTTGAGAACTCTCTGCAAACAATCCCTCCCAGCTCACCAGTAGAGTCCATTACAACATACCAGGCTATTTTCTGACATTTCTCAGAATAAAGCTGCAGTTTAATGCCAGACATGAGATTAAATGCTCAGCTCTAAGAATCAGGTTCAGTCAGTGTTCAGAGGAGAGTGCTTTAGTGAATGAGATGCAGTAAAGCCAAAGAACACCTTCCCCAAGAGCTGGCTGCTGCCAGGACAGAATACCAGTTTATTGAACAATACAAATGCCCTGTTCTCATTTCTACCCTTTAACACACAATCTGTTTTCACTAATTCTCCCTATCTGGCAGGCCAGACAGCAGGAAAAAAAGACAAAGTTATGTTCTGACAAACAACCCTCGGCAATCCTCAGTTCTAATTCACAGGCTATATAGAAGAGATGAGAGGTAATAATTGTAAAGCACGTCAGGTCAAGGTGAGGGCTAAGAGAAATCACTCTTTCCCAGCTGGAAGGGACTTGGTTCCGGGCTAGGTAAAACAACTGTTGTTGATACAAATAGCTGGAGGGCAGTGTTAGTTAAGTCAGAGATAGTTGTCCTGGTGACTTGGCTTGGGCTTTTCCTACCCTTACAGAGTAACATTTTCTGGGAGTACCTCCTGTGCTGGGACTAATTCTGCATCTGTCAAGATAAATGCCAAGGCATCAACTTCAGTAACACAGGGTAAGGCAGAAAGTCAAGACTTACTGGGAAATAAAGGAAGTGATAAACAGCCATGGCAGAGGACTGACTCTTCAAGCAGATATTACAAAAGTCCCTCTGAGCTAAAAGAAAGACTGTATTTAAGATCAGTTACCACTTCAATTGAATGAGGTCAATGATCACACAGTATCAGTCAAGATGCCAAACTATGTCACTTCCTATAGTGCTCTCCAACTTTTTTTAACAATACTTGGCTAGACAAAACTACATCATTAACTAATTGGCATGATGTATTCCATTAACACTCACGCTTCTGTGCTTGACAGAGTACTCATAGCATTACAGGCACTTATAAGAGGAGTAAGTTGGATTTGAATTTGATCTCAATATAATTTAGAGATATATAACTGAATTAAAAGCCTTATCAATGGTAGATTTGTGAACTGTGATGTGATTTTTTTTTTTTCCCCTAAGGTAAGAAAGCTTTATTTTCACATTTTAGGTACATCATTCACACACACCTAAGTTATAGCACTTTATACAAACTAAGGACTCCAGTGAGGCACAGCTCTTCATTGCATACAGAAGACTGGCAAGCACACACTTCTGCATGGGAGTTGTCCAGGGAAGGAGCTGCAATACAGTTGTTGCAAACATTTCACTGTTCTTCAAAGAGTCACCTGCTACTCAGGTACCCTAATGCGCTCAGAACAATTAATGTCACCTCACAGCCATGAGGACTGGCTCCACCAGCCCATCTGCCAGAAGTGCCATGCCTAGTGCTTGCCTTTTCCCCTCAAGGAGTAGTTTGCTCTTAGGGAAGAGATCATCACCCTTCTGTGTGCATCTTGGCGCAGATATCTGAGGCTTTCAGCTGTTTCCAGCATCACAGGGTATTTTTCATGTCAGTCTCCTATGAATCCTCTAACAATAGGTCATCTATTGATGAAGCACACGTTGGTTGTTCTCGGTTTCATATGCAGCAGAATTAGACTAAAAAGAGACAAAGGCTGCTAAAGGCAGGTTTTCCATCATCTGCCTTTCCCTCAGTTCACTGATGCCCAGCATCAAACTTGAAATTCTGGCCTTCCTGCTCCACATCTGCTGTGTATTGATTTTGAAAGCCAGGGATGGCACAGAAAAGATAGACAGAGGTACGATGGGAGGAGAGCAGCTATGAACATTAGATTGTTTTTACTACTGTGTAACCAAATATGTGGGGGCTAAACCAGTGTGATTTGACTGAGAATCTCAGCAGTACTGCTGAAACATCACCTCCCAAAAATAGCAGGCAAGAGGTTTTGAGACACTGATGGGTACAAGGAAAACCTTCATCTTTCCTTAACATGACTTTTTTCTCTCCAGCCATCAAGCTCACACAATACAAGCCCCTGCTTTGAGCTGCAGTGCTGCCTAGGTGTTGCTAGAAAGCCTCCTTTATTTATTTAGGGTTTTGCTGTTTCTTTAAGCAGCATAGTAGAACGAGTTATGCTTTCTTCATGTCACAGGCCTCCTGGGCTGATTTTGTACACACAGAAAAAGAAGCTTCTGGCATTTTTCACATTTCAACCAGCAGTGGCTTGGCTGCATTATCAAAGCAGGGCTGGCAGATAACCAGAACAGAGCATCCAAGACCCACCGCAGACACTGCCTGCACAGATGAACTAATAGCACAGATACCGCTGGGCCACAGCAAGGAGGCCAGGGGAAAAATAAAAACCAATGGAGACGGGGCTAGGCCATGGCTGTAAAGAATCTGCTTTTCTTAGCAGGTGCTTTAAGCTCCAACATCTGCTGACCATATAAATCAAAGAAGCTTCTATAGCCATTTACGCAACTGAATGACGTGAACATATAAATACACCGTAAGGTTATTTTTCCCCCTATTACTATTCTTGGCATTGAACCCATATAGAAGGTTTCAGCAATTTTTTGTCAACTAGAAAGGTAAGCTTATGGTAAGAAAAATACTTAATCAACGTGTGTTGCTTGTGGAGGAATTCTCAGAGATTTTTTGAATAGAAGGCTTTAAAAAAAAAAAAAAATAGTACCTCAAGTACTACTTTTAGCTCCCAGAATTGAGTCCTGATTTTATTCAAATGAAATGTTACCAACTTCATTTAAAAGAGGATTTTGTTTCTATAAATCACAGACGTCATGAAAAAGAAAAAAGCTTCCAAAACACTCAGAAGGTCTCCAGCTGAATTTCAGCAGCTGTCAGCTGTCACATGGTTGTGTTGTCACCTAATTATAAAATTCAAGCAAGTCTGGATTTTCTATTCTACAGCTACTCACTTATCTCCCTCTATCACAGCAGATGAGCTCCTCACACCTTGAGGAGCTGCCCCTTTTTGCACACCCTTACAGAATACCTTGTTCTAGTTTGGAAGAAGTCACATTTTAATTACTGCTTTGGCAAAGAAAAAGTGTCTGCTGAATTTGCACGTTTCTCTAATACACAAAAATAAAAACTAAAACTTCATTCTCAGGGACTTAATTATGTGAAAGCCACAACTAAGCTAAAAAAGCGTTCATTGATAACGATGAATAATGATTACTTTGCAGAACTCTTCTTTCCCCCTCATCCTCCCTGTAATTTTGGGGTGGCAGTTACTTACATAGCTTGTATACAATATGCACCCTTTCTGCTGACATGGCTTAAGGCAAAGCACCTTCTTGTCACCTCTGGCACAAAAAGCTGGAGTGGCTGCTTCATCTCTGGCACAAAACGTGTCTTGCCCCATCTGATATCCACAAAGCCAGAACACAATCCCTATTTTCTACTGAACTTGTTTTTCTGAGACATAAGGCTATATAGACTGTATGTCTAAACCAAAAAGCTGCAGTGAGCTATTCACTCAACCTCTGTGTTCAGTTCAGCAATCTTCTCCAAGCTAAAAGTCTGCCTGCTGGTCCCTCATACTGAGTCCCACTGAGCAACAGCTGCTGGGGCTGACACAGAACTTGGATCTGGTCCTGCTGCTCACCCCAGCCAAAGTAGCTGGGTGAAATTAGGAGGGAGGAGAGGAAGGACACAAGGGAGAAGAAGGAAGTTATCCTTTCTACCACACACCTGACCCTACTTCTGCTGGTGCCCACATAGCAATATTTCAAGACAAAGTGAACCTCATTTTGATCTTATCTGCACCACAGTGAACTATGAAAATTCCCCTCTCCCCCTCAGGGGTTGGGGGGGGGGGGGGGGCGGGGAGGAAATCAGTCTGCCAAAATGGAATATCAACTCCATAAGAACTTTTAAGTTTCACTGATTGCTTGTTTTAGCCATGTATGCAAGTGACATCCTACAGGGCCTTTCCGCTGCAGAATTCCAGATGTCCTGTCTCTGTCACTCCAGTCTCATGGGATATACAGTCAATAAGCATTCCCACATGGGTCCCAGTGACTCCATCAGCTGGTCAGCCCCATGGTTTGAACTCGTATTTGGTAGGTAATTTTATTTTTCTAGCGTATCCCCACTCTCCTTTCTGAAACATGCAGAGCTCAGACACCTAAAGTCCAAAGATCATATAGGAAGGCTGCTCTCTTTTAGTACTCTTAATAATGGGGACCATGTGCATTGTAGCTGATTTCAGAAGAACTTCTGTTCGTTGATGAAGATTTTACGTAGTGTGGAAATTCATTCATTGCAAAGTGTTACTACTCATGCCCAGCTGCTTCTATCTGTGACAATTACCTCTCTTTGCAGGAACACTCAGAGAGACATATCCCAGCAAGTACAACAATCATCTTCCAAAGAAAGCATTTCCAGAACAAACCAACTGGCAAACAGGGGTCTCCTGCTCCCTGCTATCACTGGGTGCCAAAACTACAAGAGAGACACACCCACGGCTTGGCACTACGTGCCCCCTCCTCTTGAGTGGGGAACAGCACAGCTTACAGGCAGGGTCTGTGGCTCAGGATCTAGAGCCGGTGATACTTTCTGGCCTGTTTTGCAGACAGAAAAAATCACACATCAATGTTCATCAACATGTTTTCAAATGAATAACTCTAATACATTGAAACTATGGGTTATACTCAAAGTGTCTAACATTTTCCTTGTTGTATCTTGTCACTGATGAGATACAATCTGTGCAGTCACTTGGAATGTTAAAGAAACCATTGCAGAAAATGCTGTTATGCTGTCAAGAGCAATGGCTGAGTACTGAAAATCAACTGCACGCAGCCATCTACTCACAGAAGAGATATCATAGATAGATACAATCATGTTTATTAAAGCTCATCCATCCTAAGCAGTGCAACTTATCACTTGATCACAATATAAAATAAAAAGACTTATAAGAAAAAAGACAATAAAAACAATGAAGACTTCTAAAAATGGAGGCCCAAGCTAAGAATGTCCATGGAAATTAAAAAACAATAAAAAAAAATCACCAGTCACCTTAGAAACAAGTCTAGAAGGCACCCTTATAATGCTTGTGAACAAAAAGTATATTTAGAGCAAAAACCTGAATCACCTAAGACCAGTAAAAACATGCCATAGGAAATACACTATCAGTGAAAAATTTTATCAGATTTGATTTGTTTTTCCAGCTTTGAGCTCTCCTACACAGTATGCTTTCACTCTTACCCTATTTACTCATTCTAATACTGCAAGTGATCTGAAAAAAATCAATGAGAACATTCCAAGAATAAAGTAAATACTGAAAAATAATGACAGACTCTATCCCTAAAAGACTAATTCCTTTTATCTTAGTCAGACCTCACCAAAATATCATTGAACCAAAAAACTATAATAATGATTGATATTGAATCATTATTGCCCTGGATTTAACATAGGCCATTTTGCAATAGATCAGAGAAAAAAGTGGTGTAAGGAGACTGTAGAACAGCGGTAAGTATTTAAATGGTACGTGATAGCTTTATAAAACAAGTGGTGGGTCTGGGAAAAAAGTAAATCCTTGCAGAAACTAATAAGCTCCCGTCTGCACAGTGGAGTTCACAAAATGGCAATACTGTGTCATTAGACTGGCACGACAGCTGAATCACTAATACACCACCAGCAGAGCACTTGCAGAATGAAATCCATGGAGCCATGGACTGCTGCTTCATGCTTGGGCATGCTGGGAGGGTCTTGGCTCTTGCACAGGGCAGGGATGGCCATGCTAGACTGGAGCATATACTTGAAGCGACAAAACACATTCTGAAGACTTGTGGGGCTCAGCATCCCCAAATGAGTTGCAGGTGTCTATTTCATGTTCAGAGCTTCTCTGCACCTCTGCCATAAAGAAGTGAATAATGCTTCACAAATTTAGGAAGAGGTTCCCTCAGAGCAAGGGAAAAAGCAACAACCTGCATACCAAAGACACAAACACTCTTCCATTTTCACAGGTTGGTGATGCTCAGATTCTTGGCAATTCCCTGAGTGCATAGAGAAGGGGGCAGAAAACCTGTACTGACATGAGAAGCAAACTCCCTGTCTGTAACCTCTCTGCAACAACTGTGATCACTGCATTTACCACCAACTTTCTTGCACCCATCCCAGGATCTTTCTCTGTCCATCTGAGTATTTATTTGCCCTGCCAGGTTCAAGGTACAGCAAGAGCCTCCCCTGTCTTCTCCTCAGATTCCAGCACAGAGCAAGTCCAAACTTCAAGTGTTGCGTGTGTTTCCAGTCTCTTGCACATCCTGCTGAGCAGCATGAACACCACTAGGGCAGGAAAGTGTTCCTGAGCTGCCAAAACTAGCCGTGATTCTCACACAGGGTCTATCAACAGAGCCAAAGCAATAGCAAGACTATGCCTGTGTGTTACATAGGCCGCTGTCCAGGAGTAACATGCTTCGAGCCTTAGTCTGATGTAATAAAAACCAAATACTAGCAAAACAAATACTTAACACTAGCAAAGTGCCTGTATTATCAAAGTCCTGAGCAAACAACAGCTAACAGAGACATTGCCTCCAAAACAAACAAGGTCAGATTACATACTGAAAGGTTACAACATAAGAGTAGGCTCCAGCAATCTTGAAGGTAAACTGATTTAGGAACATCAACACAAAATACAGCCTTTAGTCTGAAGGAAGGACTACTTTGTGAATAAAGCAAGTTCAACTCTTCAGTTTAAGGGGGAAATACATCTCAGGCCAAATACAGATGAATGCAAATAGAAGTTCCAAAAGTTCCCAAAATAGTTACATACAGAAACCGACATACTAGACAGCCTTCTGCTAGCATAAAACAGCATAAAATTAGAACACATTTTTCTAACTGAAAAGGAATTACACTTTCCCTCCTCAAGTCAGCCTAGTTAACAAGGGCAGCTAGGATATCATTCCTGGCTACTGAAAATGCCTGCAGCAGATCAAACTGGGTCCCAAACTCTTCCCAGCAGTTCAGGTTCAGATGTAAAGCATACAGTCAATCTCCACCTTGGAAGAGTTCACAAGACATTTTAACAAGGATCTAGATGCAGATGCAGCCTGTAAGTACTTTCTGGACAGGTGTCCTTAAGACCCTTTTCTGCTGTGGTTAATGTACAACCAGTTTGCAAAATTTAACACCCAATCTTAAAGAGCCATTTGGAGCTATAGTTGGTTTAGTTAAAGAACAAGAGAATCCCTCAGCTACTGACAATGCCAGATATGTGGCACATTTTATCAACAGAGTTTTGAGCATACCTTAGAAGCACTGCTGAATACTCTTCTGTACACATACTCTAGTATCATACTTAGTCTAATATTTCACATGCAGATGGACTAGCAGTGCTCAAAATTATGCACTAATTTCTGTAAACCAACTGTGCAAATGTTCAAGTTTAATTAGATTATATTTATAAACACAAAGGGAAGAAAGTTTCCCTGGTGGAGCCCAGAGTATGGTGTTTTATGAGCTAAATAAATCAGCGCATTGCCTACTTTGCATGAAATTGTGAGAGATCTCCAAGCTTAGCATTTATGACGTTGTTCTGGGTACTCATTTGGCAACATCTGCCTGGGCCAGGCATCCAAAGCCCTGCACTTTTGAGTGATACAGCCTGTCCAAACCTACAGCACCCTCCATCCACACACACTTTCAAGGTCTGAAAGTTGCAAGAGCTACCATGAAAACACTGCTAGGGTGCTGCTGAGGGTCTCCAAAGCCTAAGCACATTCACAACAAACTTAGGGCAAAAAGTCCAGTTCCAGTCTTTTGCTTCAGAGCACAGAAAGGATGACTGGTCTCTCAGCAACAGAGGATTGTCACACAAAGCAACTCCATAACAGTCTATGACAGTGCCTATCACAGTGCCACATATATGATAGTGCCACACTGCAGGGTGACCAGATAGGAGACAGTCACTTCTACATAGAAAGCTTCTACAGCACCACCAGAAAAAGAGGCAATGGAATTTTTAAACACTCATGAGAAACATGACCATTTCTTAGAAGGTCATATCAGTGGATGTTAAAGTATTCTGCCCACCTCGTGACATACCCAGAAAAGTCATTCTGATCTGGATTCAGTTCATAAGAAGTTTTGCCAGTGTCTTGCCATATGGACACACAAGTTGGTTTCTCCTGGCTTATGAAGTTTACAAGAGTTCTGATATAGGGAGAACTCTCCAGAGAGAAAAGTGGGGAGGTAAAATCCTGTTGAAAAAAATTAAAACGGACAGAAAACCCAAAAAAACAAGCTGCCTGAGCAAAGTTAATTTAGTTAAAAGGTATCAAGGCCACACTATTAGTTACAGCTCATTACTACAGCATGAAAGCATGTTGTTTTGCCATCAGTTTCCTGTTCCTGACACTGTTTGCTTGAGTGACCCTGGTCAAGTCACTTAACACCTGTTCACAAGCTTCCTATCCTTAAATTAAGGATATTGACCTTCTCCCATACCCACCAGACTTAAGGATAGAATCTTCTTAGAAAAGCAGGTACCTCTGCCCATGCTAATCCTAGAAGTCCTAGATTTTGCTCATGTTCACTAGTCTTTAATACAATCTTTAAGTGAAGATTAATTTTAAAATAAATCAGGCACTTTAGACCAAGTACTACCACAGGTCACATCCTCATTCACCCCTCAGTAATAAAACTAAATACTCAGCTTAGTTCCAATACAAGATTAAGAAAAAAGAACTACCTCAAGTTTAAGTTTTGCTTAGATTGACCAAAAAAAGAAGGAACTTTGGACGGTTTAGGAAAGAAACCCAAAATCTAAAATAATACCTGAGAAAACCCAAGATAAATTACAAGGTTTCCATTTATATGTTTCACAAAAAAAAAAAAAAAAAAAAAAAAAAAAAAAAAAAAAAAAAAACCAACTATCTCCGTCGGGGAAAAGTGAATGCGTTTCTTTCTCCTTGACTCTTGGTTGGATCAAAGGGGCATACAGGATAGCAAGGCAGGGAGAGCTGTCTGGGTGCCACAAGAGTAGCCTGTATACAGCCCTCACAGTCTGCAGATCTCAGACACCACCACATTTATGAAGACCTGGGGTGCCTACTTTACTACTAGTGCCCTTGGACAAATGCTACCCGTTTCTTACCTTTGAACCCCTCTCTCTCCCCCTCTTCATTGTGGGCCCTGCAAGGGAGCATGTCTGCTCATTCACAGCTACAGTCCTTTGAAGTGCCATTGATACTCAAACCTTGTGGAGCCTTCTGAATCATAATGGCACCCTCAAACACAACTCAGTCAGCACTACAAATAAACTTGCTCTGGTGAACCTGCTAGTCGCTTCAGTGTGCTAACGTCAGCCTACCTCTGAAAAAAGGGCTCAGCAGCACAGGCATTGCTAAGGAAAATAAAATCCTCAGCATGGAGCCCTGGAGAAGAAAAACAGTGAGATATTTAAACCTAACCCTTTCTTTTTAAATACTTGGGTGTTCTTTATAGAGGGAATTTCCCCCTCCTCCTCTCCCCACCAGAAGAGTCCAAAGTGTTACTCAATTTATTTACAGAGCTTTGATGTGAGCCTCCAATTTTTAGTTCAGCTTTTAAGAATGCGAGGGTCAACTGATTTTCTTTCTGGGGAAATTAGGCTGAATTTCATACCACCAGTTATTCCAAACAAGGAAATACATGAAGGAATCCTACTTTAATTCTACAGCAATGTTTAAAATTTGAGTCTAAAACTACTGAGTTTAGGTACCCTGCACCAGCACACACACGTTCACTGATAATTTTTACATGCAGAACATATTTGGCCACTACAAATGGGCAGCATTACAAGATCTGTTTGAGTTCAGTGGTCCAAAAGAAAATTACATCCATCCTGGACAGAAGTTGGGATCCTCACTTTCCAGTGGGAGAGATATATATTGGCTAGACTTCGTGAACAAAGATCTGGGGAAGGGCTCTCCCCACGTGGGTGTTCCCTTCCAGCCTGTGCACTGGATTTTTTAGGGGAGGCACAGCGTGTGCAGAACTGGCCCCACCGTTTATGTCCTAAGGTCCATTTGCCACGGCCGAGCGAGCTCAGACAGTGACAGTGAAATCCTCAGGACTGTCTACAGCACCCGGTACTAACCGGGGCTGGCCCTGCTGAGCATCCAAGATCTGACGGGATCGGATGAGCAGGGAGGCATTTAACTGCCATGGGGACGGTCCCTACTGAGGACTCGAACTCAGGCCCTTGGGATTCAGAGTCCAGAGTGCTAACCATTACGCCACAGGACCACCCTAGTGGGAGTGAAATGCCTGTTCAAAAATAGTAAGTCAAGAAATAACTGGAGTCCTTGAAAAAAGTTAAGCTTGACTTTCGAGTTGTGCCCTCAGAGGCAATATTTCCTGATGGGAGGCCACTGCTGGAACTGAAACCATGCTGATCTGAGCAGGTTTTCCACACACAGGTAGGGCTGCCTCTACATGATGGATTCCCTTCCTTCAGGTAACAGTAATTGCTCTGAGCTGCACCAAGTACATGCTCATAGCCCCTGGCATTTCCATTTATTTATTTTGATTTACTGACTTCATTGGCTGTGCCAAAGCCATTTTTCCCTGTGGCTACAGCAGCCTCTCAAGTATGAAGTCTTTCAGTGAGAGAACAATTTTAATGGAATGTTGAGTGCTCATTTGTAAAAGCAGTCTTAGTCTCATTAAAACTTTCAGCAGTTATATCATCCAGAAAGCTCATAGTGATCATGACAACAAATTGTCTAGTAGGAAGAGCAAGAGGATCCCACATACCTGAGATGGACAGATTTTGGCTAAGATCAGTCAGGGACAAAGACAAAAGACTCTACATCTACTGGGATTTGAAAGAACAAATGTCTCTGACCCTGGAGTCAGATGAACCATTAAAATACAGCTACAAATCTAGGAGCTGACTCTGCAGAACATTCCTGACTTCAAATCTTCCTTCCTGTTGGGAGGCATTGGAAACAGTCAAACACAACAGGCTTTGTAAAACATATCAACGTGGCATGGGGGAACACTGCCTAGAACCATTTCACATTTCCCAGTACCTCATCTCAGAGCTCATGCCTTCAGAAGCATCCCACGCACAGCTCTGTGCCAAACCCCTTCTCCTCTCAAAAGCTGGAAGCAAAAGAGAGCTGATGGATTATGTACCGTGGGACGCTGAGGTCTTAGTTGAAGTGCATTCACCAACACAATGCCCGTATTTCTTTGGCAGACCACAGGCAAACACACACAGAGATCAACCCTTTATATTGTAAGGTCAGGTATGACATGTACAAATCTAGGGTCAACTGTAAAACAGAAAAGTATTTCTTTCTCTGCTAGCTCACCTTGAGGAGGCATTGCCCTGACAATGAGGTGGCGTGGACATTATCAACAATAAAACCAGTTATGCAATGACTTCAATCCTGCACCTTCCTTCAAATTCTCCATTCGTTTTCAATCAAACAGCAATGAAATTGGCCATCAGATTAGTTGCTACCTTGCTCTTTGAATAGGAGACAGAGACTGAGCAGGTCATTAAGAGATTCACTATAACTGAGTCCCATGTGCCTTACAAGCAGGTTTCTGCATTAAACTGAACTCACCTCTGATATTTAGGTTACCTCTGCATACTATAGAAGCAGTCAGGTACACCAAATGAGGGCTACATGGGGGCAAAACAGTTCTTACTTGTAATATTAGAGCATTTTCTTACTTAACTCACTTAACAGAAAAACAATACCCACTTCAAGCTGTGAAAGAGACATCAAGCTGGTCCCTGTCCCGGTAAACATGTGTTCAACTAACATTAAAATAATCAAGTAATCCAGTTTTAACTATGACGTGGTTTCAGTGCATCTGGTATCCCACTGGTTAGGACTGAAGCTGCAGCAACATGAGCCAACACTTTCAGATGTCTTTATCTATACTCTGTTAAGTATGAAAGTGAGCTCACTCAGAGGGCCTGAGGTCACTCTGCATTTGTCCTAAGCACAATCAGATGCATTCAGATGCTTGGCTTAGAGACAACAGCTGAGATGAAGAACTTATTTTCTCTTCTACTTACTTGTGAGAGAAGAGAAAACAGAATTCTTGAAACCTAAATATGGGTAACTTTGTGGGTTTAGAATTCCCATCTTCCGGTCTATGAAGTACAATATTTTGTTTGATAAATACTTGGTACTTACGCAGATTCTAAAATACGTACGTTTTACATGTATGAAAATCTTCCTTGTAACACCACTGTGAATCACTGACAGATACAGAAAATTAAACTGACAACAACACTTGTATATTTATACACAAGGTACAGAGTCATTAAAACTCAGTTTAGCACCCTAATCCATGCCACTCTATCAGTGTGTGTGTGTGTGTATTTAGGAAAAAAAAATATAAATAACACACAGGCACGCACACTTGGCTATACAAATTTCTAGCATTACAAATAGTTATCCATCTCACATGTGTTCCTGAGAAAGAATTTCAGGCCTTGAAACTTGCAAAGCCCTTTGTATGTACTTCCTAAGTCAGGGCATGTGTTGTACATTCACCAAGTTTCTCTGTGAAGTAGAGTGTATTTAGCTTAGCTCTTTAGTGTCGTCTGGGCCATCTAGAAATACAGGGTTTATATAGACAAGAAAGCAGTTCACACTCTTAAATATGCATCTGTATTTTCTCTGTCTCTGCCTAATAGGAAGCATTATCTCCTGTACCAAGCCATGACATCTATAGGACAGCACTAAGTACAAGAAAAACCTGTTGTAGTTTTGGCTTTGGATGTTATTACCATACATGCCTTCAAATGAAAGGTATCCTAACCTTACACAGTCTTCTTCAACCACCAGAGAAACCTCAAGAACTTGATCTGCCCATGTTTAGATACACACAGGTGAATTCTTATCTTCAATAATAGAGTTGATTCATAAGCTCAATTATTCTATGCAAGATCTAAGGATACTTTTTCTTCAATTTCCTTGAAGATAGTAGATGACTTGGTTTGGGTTTGGTTGTTTGTGTTTTTTTAGCACAACTTTAATAGTGACCTACAGTTTCTGCCAGCTTGTGAACAAAATTTTGCAATAGTCAAAGAGGCTGAAGACTACAGCTTAAAATGTGTAGGAAATAGTGATAAACAATAAAGCAAATGTAAAATAAATTCTTCTGGTAAGCATTTCTTTTATGACAGGACCTGGGCAAATAACCAACATAACTGTTAATGAAAAGTTTCTGTTAAGAATTGGAAAGATGTTTAACAAGCAATCTTATTTTTTCTCTTGAGAAACACCCAGTAAGCTGGACAATCTACACAAGATGAATCAATAAAATAAACAAGTGTCTTCTTCAGAAACATCAAACTCCACAGAGGGTGACAAAAGACACAGAGTTTTCCTGAAGGTACTTTACAGCAGAAAGACAGCTTTTATGGTATATAATTTTTAAGGACATCCTCCTGGACACACTTCTCAATATGGAAGTTTTGCCATGAACACCAGTAGAACCAGGACAATCTCTCCAAAACTCAAGGTTCTTTCAAATTAAGTTTCAGTTAAGAGAAGAAAAAACACTACCACCTGTTGTGTTTGCACAGAAATAACATGAAAAACAAGCAAACAAGCCAAGGAACAGCAAATATGGCTCCAGTTAGACATAAGCATGTGCCTAAATTCTGCTTGTCTAGGTATTTCCTCTTAATGTGTTTTTTAGGACACACTGGTAAGCTTCACAGTTTCAAATAAGTCACACTGATGTCATTTACTATTTATTTTCATTTTCACATTGCCACTAATCTAGTAAAGGCTGTTGAGGCCTGATCCCACAGAGATTTAAGCATGTGCTTAACTTGAAGCACTCAAACTTTCCCACTGACTTCTGGTGAACTATACTCAATGATGTAAGTATGTTAGCTGGCTGTTACACAGGAAAGCAATAAAGATAAATTCATTAATATTTGTCCACAGCGGTGACAGTTGCCACAAAGAACAACATCAGGAAATTATTAAATGCATATTTATTGCAAGGTTTACATAACCCCTGGCACTGAGCCATCACTACAGGAAGAAATATCGTAGAGTTGTTTCACACTTTGTGCATGTTTCATTCTGTGCACTGAACCTGGTAGTATCTGGAAATAAATGTGTATTTATGTAATTGAAACCCATAAAAAAATGTGCATACACAGATATACACACGCATTCACAGAGTATGTGATTTAGAAGGCTAGGTTACCTTAAATAGGGTATTTCTCAACTTCTGAGAACTTGACTTTGAACCTTGGAATATTGCTTTGATTAAAAGGCTTTGGGGTTTGCTTGTTTTTCCTTCCCTCCTCTGCTGTCTATCAGGTTATACATTTACCACTGTAAAGCAAGTGTATTTGCAGTAAACCATGTGTAGTTACCTAAGTCTTCAACCTTGCTTCAGCATTAAATCATCCAGAAAAGCAATTTATTGCTTCATATATTCCAACACCATGAACAATATCCATTAAATCTCCATCTCATATAGTGACCACATAGCTTTATGCTCGGATTGCAGCCTCATATTACAGCCTCTCTGAGACAGTGGATTAACCTCTCCCTGCCAACATGAGACTCGTTACAGCATCCTGTGGCACCCAGACTCCCAAAAAGTGCTATGTATTCCCACCTGTGAGAAAACAGTCTCTAGTCAAAGTCTTTCTCAGTGGTAAGGTGTAAACATTGAACCTAAGTCAGTACTTGTTCTGGGAACAGAGAAACTGCCAAATTGTTCCTTCAAAACGACAACATAACCATCTCAGAAGTTGCAATAACATCTCAGTGCTAAATCCCATATGGAACATGAATTCAAAGTCTCATAAATGTACCACATAAAATCAATTACAATGTCAGAAGCATTTAACTTGTTTTTTTCCCCTGAGTCTGTACATCTTGTTGAAATAAGAGCCTTTCAGTCCACTTTTAGCCAAATCTGAGTCTAATGGATATTGCTTTTTAAGACACTAAAATCACTTTTATTTCTTTCTCTGACCGTGTAGAGCAGGCTCTCATTAATGTACTGTGATTATTTTTTAGACTTTCTTCCTCCAAAACCATTGGAAAAACCAATTCAGCAATTCCAGCCTTTGGTGCCCACAGTGCAGAAAGGATTTACAATAAGAAATGATTATTACATGCTCAGTGAGATAATTTTTGGCCAGTGGTAAGAAAAATCTGCCAAGCAATCTGTCGCTACCAGTGGCTTAAAAAGGTTAGCAAAACTAGTTTCTATTTCTGCAGTGGCTTCCACAAGATTTATTCTACCTTTTTACCTAGAGTTTGACACTTCGATTAGACAGGCCAACAAAACTCTAGGAAAAAAGTCATCAAGCAACAGGTATTCTGAGGACATTTCTTCATGGGCAAATGCAGCAGGCTGAGAGTCAGGGTGTCCCATCTTCCCAAAAAGAGGTCATAAATCTTAGCTTAGGTGACTACCACATTGGGCATTTCAGGCAGCTTTTTCAACCTTGGAGGTTTGGGCAACCTGCCAGTAATGAAGATGTATTAATGCTTAATGCAGCTTAATGTAATAGGTGTCATGTTCATAATTTACAGAAGCTCTTTCTAAAGCATTAAATTCATTTATACTCCTTAAAAGCTACTCAATCCTCAGGGCTAAGTTAGTTTGGTTGGTGGGAGGTGGCTCTTTTTTAGGATCAAATGATATATAAATTGTTAACATATCTAAACTCATCCATTAGTGTGTGTGAAAGCAATAAATGTGCCAAAGTAGCAATAACATGATCGAGGAAAGTCATTGTGGTCATTAGGGCTGAAAGGGTTTCATTTATGGCACCAAAGAGAATGAAGGCTCTAAAATAAACCTTGGAAGTCCTGGTGACCAGAAGGCTTGCCTCACTATGTTAAAATAGAAAACATCATCTCTTGTTACATATAATGGTTATTATACCATCAATTTGATCACCATTTTCATCACTATACTCTCCTCAGATTTAGGAACTCATATAGGGTGCAAACAATACGAGAGCAGAGCACCCAAAAGTGATACTGATCTCCTGGGCCATTGCAGAGGAGCTCAGAGACACACTGAAAGGTTTGCAGTCACCCAGAAGGACAGCATGAGATTGGCAGTTTGAGACCTGGTAAGGTCTAGGATGTGCTTGTTTGACAGCAGAGCTCTCACTGGTGTAAGGAAAGGTTTGTGCTGCCCCCACACTGAAGCCTGAGTGGCCACAACACATTTCCCACTCAGTACCTTCTCTGACAGATTCTATACTTCAGAGTCTGCATCCCTCAAAGCAATGCAGTGCTGGCTACAGCAGGCACATGGCATGTAAGAGCACAGAGAAGCATGGGGCAAGAAGCACTATGTGCCTTCTGTGTCAGTAAGACAAGGCAAACCCTGACAGTGGTGATGTCTATGTGCTGCTAAGAGTGATCCAGACTCTATAGTTATCAAGAGACCAAATCTTCCCTTGGTGACAGCCGAAGCTTAACCCAATTTTGAACCACTGACAAAACACATCTGGGAACCCAGGATTTGACATTTCAGATCACTAAAGAGCTGTAAAATCCATACTTGCAATACTGTAGTTACAGTCCCCCTAGTGTCAGAAATCTCAACAACCTACCACATCCCAAATCACAGCACTATCTTTGTCCTGATGCAACTGTAGGCTATGTTGTACAACTTACTTAACATTGCAAATTAAAAGCTTCAAATGGTTTTGCCTTTTTCCTTTTTGTTTCCAAAATGTTTCCAAAAACCAGCTCGCAAACTGTGCTCCTACTAAGCTGGAGATGTCCAGCTAGGGTCAGACAGGTTGGTCTGCAGTCCTGCTGAGAGCTGAATTTGGCCAGCAGCCCACATGTTGAGAAGGGCTCCATGGAAAACTACTACCTGCTCTTTGTCCACCTTGTCCTTAAGGAAGTATTCCCTAAAACAGAGGGGTGATCACTAGGCAACAGGGAGCTGGTCAAAGACCTCACCAGATGCTCAATAGCAGTGCAATGGCCTCCCTCTGTTGTTGTTGTTTGCCTGGTTTTCAATCTGCATTTCCCACCACAACCAAGAGTTGCCTGCAGGAATCTGAAATGACACCAGGCTAAATTTCTAAATAAATGGGTGCCTCTACATGTGTTACAGGTACAAGACAGAGCCAAAGCTGTGCCTCCACATGCACCGCTACGAGACCAGAGAGTGTGTCTAACAACCTGTAATTAAGTCATGTCATGTAGCCAGATTCGACTTGGAGAAAAATGCCTACAGTAATTGCATTTAGTTCATCTTGTAGCATGGTCCCCATCATAACTGCTAATTCAATTGTACGTTCATTCTGCCAGCTCATTGCCATTAAGCACACATTTAATTACTTCAATAAAGGATTAATATGCAGCACACAAAAGAAAGGACATCATGCCTTGCCAAAGCACACAGCTGCCCCACCATTTAGTGAGGAGATAAAGAAAGAATATCATTGGGCAGTATAATCCTGTTACAAATACATCATTATTAGATGAACATTCGGGACTTTTATTTTTGTGCTTGTTATTCACCACTCAGCATACATATCTTTCTTTGGCACCAGAAAGAGTCATAATGTGCAAGTGACAGCTCTGCCATTGTTGTCCCAGCGATGGCACTGCTGGCCCCCCTCCTCGCTCCCCACAAGCTTGTAAGGTTGCTCTTATCTCGTCTCCAGGCAAGGGCTTACAGCAGCTACATTACAACATCCTGAGATAAGGGGCCCTGCTTGACATTATTCCTGTCTGTGCTGCAAACAACTGACAAGCATGGCAAGTATAAAAAAGAGTGAGAGCAACAAAGGCGGCTGCCCCCCTCCTCAGCTCCCCCCTCCCGCCTCAGAAGACAGCTCATCAATTATCCAGGATGTACACAATCATTATTGTAGGGGAAACAAAGACCAGTGTCAATTGTGCAGTGTTATAAAGCAGTCCCTCAAATTAAAACCATGTACCTAACTGCATCTGATGGCAGAAGCTATTTAGCAGTGATATTTTACGGAAAGGCAATGAAAAGCAATAACTGCTTTATTTAATGTATCTGTTCAATCCAGCTGCCTTGGATGGGCCTTAATAGAAGTTGTCGATCAATGTCAGTGCCTTTGAAATAACTGCAGCAGACTGCAATAAACACGAAGGAAAGATAACTAAAGCTACTGATCAGCCTCTTGTTACCTTCCTGCACCCAGAGATTTGTCACTTGTTTGTACTGCTTATAATAGCTGGGGGTGGATGACTATAACAGGAGCATGGGGTTCCATGAGTGTGAGGGGAGGAGTGAAGCCAGTTTGGGAGAGGCACTGACCAAAAAAAAAAATTCACCTGGGATACCATGAATTTGGATGCTTCATCTCTATAACACACAGATCTGTTCTCCTGCTGTTTCAGTTCAAGACAGCTACTCCCTCACCTCTCTGGTCCACAGAACAACTTAAAAAACAAAGTGCTGGGGACAACCCATCTCTTTTGCTTGCCCATGACTACTTCACGTTAGCAACACCTCAGCTCTTCTAACATTCTCACAATAATTAGCAGAAACACTTATTTACATATCAAAACAGATGCTCATGCTGGTGATGTAGAAGCAGGTGTCTTTTAGGGAATGAACTTATCCAAGTCAAGCCAACCAGACGCTTGTGAAAGAAGCAGCAGAGTATGATTTGTTTGAGTTTGGAAAACAACTCATAATTCAATCCTCAGCTCCTCCACTGAACCAGACATCTTATCCTTGGCACAGTGCAGCAGCTACTCCTGAGGGAAGATCAGACAGCCAAAAACCCACAGCCTTTTGCACAAAACAGCTTTCGATGGCAACAGCAGGGAGTTGAGCATGTCCCATTTATCCATAAGCAGATCAGTCTAAGCAAAAGTAAAGGCTCCAATAGGGCAAAGGCATACATGCTTCTCCCCAGCACTTCCAGTACATGATTCCAACAGGAGTCAAAGATTTAGGAAGGGGCCAATATGAGAACTTAATTCAGAAACAGAATGTAGGGAACTGTTGACTTTCATCTGATCTGGTCAACCCATTCACCTTGGGTTTGAATGACTCTTTAATTAAGATTTGATTATCTAGTTTTCTCAGTGATATTTTAAACCTGCATGTTGGCAGCTTTCACAGCAACAAAATTTGTTGTCATTTTTGCTCTAGAGTCTCAACAGGCTGATTGTTATTTGTTTTGCTTCAAGGAAGACAGGAAGAGCTCAACAGGGACCTGCAAAAATTCAAGAAAATACAAAAATATTCTTCCCACTTTTTTCAGTCTATCGATTTTGCTCAAACACTGTTAGAATCTCTCTCAATATACTGAAATCTTGGCCCCTGAAATTTCATCTTCTGGCCTCCAAGGAACAGCAGGTAGGAATTTTATATTACCAGAGAGTCTGTGATCAGCATCCCAGTATTTCAGGTAAAATATTGCCAACCTGTGGAAGACTATCAGCAGAATCCAGGCTTCAATATTTACACTACTGCACTAAGGATTTCTCCTTTTCTCTCTGGTATCCGAGTACTATTAGGACAAAGTATAAACTGAACTTCCATTAATTACAGGTAAAGCTGTAAAGCTTTGCTTTGGGTCAGCATCCAAGTGTGAAGATAAAAATTCTCTTCAGGAGTTTCTCTTGGCAGTTTTGCAACATTTCAGGGAACAGATCCTCTTTTCAGCTCATCTTTTCATTACATGGCCCTCACCTGTGCAAATGGACTCCGAGAGCTTGGAAAATAGGATCAAATGCATACTATCACTTCTGCTTTATAGGCAGAGAACATAAAACAAGCAGTAAATTGACTCTTCCAAGGGCATGCACGAGCTGCAGCAAAAGCAGACAACTCCTGCATGTCAGAACTGATACACCCAGCCCAGAACCCAACCA
The DNA here is from genome assembly GCA_035583155.1 of Acropternis orthonyx. Lineage (NCBI taxonomy): Eukaryota > Metazoa > Chordata > Aves > Passeriformes > Rhinocryptidae > Acropternis > Acropternis orthonyx. The sequence goes on along the minus strand of JAWWEU010000125.1, from coordinate 12,589,585 downwards.
CGAGTCACCAGTGCTGCACTCACTGACCTGGCATCCAGCTGCGCGCTCCAGAGCATTTAATGGCAACCATCACTTAGAGGGCAGCCTTTCATGCACAGGCAGTTCACCTCTCACTACGGGAAATGACACCTGAAAATGTTTGGACACAAAGCAGCATCTCCACACAAGTCCACAGCAAAACATGACTTAAGGGAGAAGGCAGCAAGGACAGAGTTCTGTTGACAGCTGGAGAGACAACAAATACTTTAATGTCTCAATTTGGTTATTGTTTCTGTGGCATGCCCTTCCTAGTTCTCTCTCATAAGGGTGCCCTTTCCTTTCAGCTCAGTGATGTTACTTTCCAAACCGTATTTTTTTCCACAGCATATGCTTCATTCCTAATATGGCGCTTTGCAGCTTTTAAAAGAATATTTTTTCTTGCTCTTGGCTCTACATATGTGAAAAAGAAATAAATGTTTAATAAGAAGATAGATGTGGACTCCTATCTATCTCAGTTGTCTAGGTGAAAGCCTGCTCTGAGTTTGAGCAGCAAACCATGCAATTAATAGCTCTGCCCAGTGTAAATTCAGTTTTCCCTGAGTAAACCAGAAAGCCCATTAGACTAGATATCATTACTACCCAACTCATAGCAATTGTAACATACAAACTTAAGCCATTTTGTAGCCTCAACATCTACAGTAAAAATATTCAAAAGGCTGTATCAAGAAAAAAGCACAAAAAACCCCATGACTTGTGGCATAATTGAACGCCCTGGACAGATGCTCAGTGTCCAAATACTTCTGTTATAAGCAGAAAGGGTACGACCCCAGCATTTATTTTTAAGGTGAAAGAATCACACTGCCATTTCTGCCTTTGCAAAGGCACCTGCAGCATGTGGAAAGTTGTTGGGGTTACTCAAGTGGCCCCAAACTTGTTTTAGCTGGATCCCACCAGAGGTCCCAAGGGACACGATCACAGAATTACAGAACATACTGAGCTGGAAAGGACCCACAAGGATCATCCAGTCCAACTCCTGGCCCTGCAGAGGACCATCCTCAAGAATTCCATGTGTGCCCAAGAACATTGTCTAAACACTTCTTGAGCTCTGTCAGGCTTGGTGCTGTGACCACTGCCCTGGGGAGCCTGTTCAGTGCCCACCCACTCTCTGGGTGAAGAACCTTTTCCTCATACCCAAACTAAATCTCCTCTGACACAACTTCAGGCCATTCCCTTGAGTTCTGTCACTGGTCACCATAGAGAAGAGATCAGTGCCTGCCCCTTCTCTCCCCTCAGGATGAAGTTGTGAGGTCTGCCCTCAGCCTCCCCTTCTCCAGGCTGAACACACCAAGTGACCTCAGCCACTCCTCATACAGCTTCCCCTCAAGGCCCTTCACCATCTTCATTGCCCTCCTTTGGATGCTCTCTAACAGCTTAACATCTTTTCTACATTGCAGTGGCAAAAACTGCCACAATATTCAAGGTGAGGCTGCACCACTGCAGAGCAGGACAACGTCTACTACATTTCCAAGACACAGCTCAAAGATCTTGATATTCCTTCTAGACATAGGAGATGTCTAAGTAATAGCAAGAAGCAAATAAAAAGTGTAAGTACACTGGGGTGTCTCCATGCGAAAGTTTCTCAGCTTCTAGTAGTACTTGGATTAATTATTTCTTAGACCAGATGTAGTTATTCGGTATTTAAAAGGACAGGCTACCAGGGAATGAGATTTAGACCCTTCAAATAAACTCCTTACCCAAGCACTTACTTGAAGTGATTTGCCAACCAACAATTTTCACAAGCCTTGTGACCTAGAATTCAGAAAATGCTATATAGGAGAGAAGTCTTGAGAAGTAGGCTTTTTGTCCTCAGGATCAGAAATCAGTGGGTTTTACTCCATTTTGTCCATTCAAAAATCTGTAGATGCACATCAATAACAACAATTTATTTAAATTACATCAATCTGTTCCGCTAACTGTTTTCTGTTGGAGAGCATCACCAGTTTAGAGGTATGATGCTTGTCACTGCCTCTCATTCTATGTACTGGAATAAACTAAGAGAATCCCTATAACAACTTTTAAATAGGTGTTCACAGACAATTACCTTGCTCACTAAGGCCTGCAGTGAGGCTGGTGAGTATCAGCAGCTTTAATACATGATGATATCAAAGTGGGAAGTGAACAAACAACAGTGGAAGAAAGTAATGGCTTTCCATATGCTGCCAGCATATAGGCCTTGGGTATCCAACAGTATGCCCTTGTGCTGCACAGGGCATGCCTCCGTTCCAAGAACTCCGTTACTTCTATCCTACTCACCAGCTGAAAGGAGCATGGTGAATTGCAGCTCATCTTCCTAAACCAGCAGTCTGCATATTTTCCCCATCAGGATGCACAAATATCAAACAAGTATGTCCTGATACAGCCCACACCCTGCAACTCAGCTAATAACCGCAGACACTGAGAAGGTGGAAACCCCAGGCTAGAAATGCTGACTGAACACATGGTTCCTGCCAGCAACAGGAGACACAGACACCCACTGTGGCAATACTCCCCAAAAAAGTGCCAGGCACTTCAGTGTTTAATACAGGGGATCCAGTCTTTGCTCTACAATCAGAGGTAATCACTGTTATTAGTCTGAAAGAGAATGGAAGTTTCTCAGATTAAGCAAAAAAAAAAACAAAACAAAACAACAACAACAGCAAAAACCCAAAACAAAACAAAAAAAAAAAAAAAAACACCAAAAAAACCCCTCAACCTGTTGTAAATTAATAATGTGCAAAACACTGCAGGGAAACTACTATGAGCCAAATTTTTACCTCCCACCTATGGCCCACACAACTGCTGGCCAGCTGCAAATGATACTTGTGCCTACAGAGTCAGTCCGTGGTGAGCTGGCTATGTGATGACAAGGTTCCATGGTGGGCTGGCCGAGGGAGTTTAAAATCCCTTGGCCATTAGCACAAGAACAGGCACAGCCACCACACATTGTTCAAGCCTCTCATGCTGCTGGGCTGCCCACTGCGCTCCCACTTCAGTCCTCATGAAGGAGAAATTAAAACTACAGGAACTACACCATTTAACAAAGCAGCAAACACATTTCCAAGGCATCATGACACTTTATCTTGGGAGGACAACTCATTTCTAGCATTTTGCAAAGTAGTTAAAGAAAAAGGACCCAGGAAACACACAATAGAAGCAGGTGGGTTGTGAGGTAAGGTATAAGAAGCAATTCCTGTAGCTAAAATAAGTAATGGGTGAATGGAAAGCTTAGAAATGGAGCAGATTACAGCCAGAGACAGTTAAACAGCTTTAGCACAACACTGACTTTCTTATTCTTTCCTCCCTCTTTCATTATTAACTTCGTGCTTTTTCACTTTCAAACCAAGAGCAAGAGAACCAGCAACACTGACATCATTTTGCTTTAGCCTTTTAAAAAAAATACATGTCAAGAGACTGAGCAAGTTACTAACTCATAAGTTTACTTTAGCTCCCTGCAAGTTCCATCCTGTGGATTAACAATTGCTAAAATGCAAAATTAAGGCATTTATTTGCCATCTCAGACTCTGTAGGATCAACAACCACCCTTGAAGCCCATCACACAAAGACTATCACTTAGAGACTTTCTGATCCATCCATTTCCCATTTTCTCAGTATTTACACTTCTACTTCCTCTCCTTAAAACTGAAAGTTATTATTTACCCTCCTACAGGTTTTTTAGGCTGTCCTACTCACTGAGGAGTATCAAGCATTCAAATGACCTTCCACATCTGCCACAACCCTGGATGAAAACTTGACTTCACCCTAAATTTGTTACTGTCCACTCATTTTGTACAGCTCCATGAGTGGTAACACTGGCCTCAGCAGCTGATATAGTTCAGAGCCATGCCCCTAAACCACCATGGCACAGCCAAGTCTTAATGTCGTGACTGCTCTAACACCACTATAGTTTTATATTGTAGGTATTGGTTCCCTGGAGACTGCATTGCTTTCATGTTTCTGTTGTCAAGTGCCCACGCTTTGAAGGTACCATTAGTAGTAGAAGTCACAATGTTTGGAGAGCTAGAATTGCCTTCTACCAGCACTGGCTTAAGCACTTAGCAGAATGCATATGTTAAAAGTCAGATTTCAGCAATAGCAATCATTTCCAGACCACCTTTGTTTTGGACAGCACCACAGTAGGCTTTGATGCAAGGCCAAGGGTTTGTTTGTGGGTTTTTGACAGCAACAAGACAGAATACCTGAGAATCAGCTTTAAGCAGAGCACAGATGATGGGGTTTTTCCAGGTACAATTGATGAGGCATTACCAGTTCCTCCAGCCTCCCTTGAAAACACTGCTGGCCATTCCTACCATATCACACAATGACTTCATAATGTAGACAAATGTCCACTAGAGATTAGCATGAGCTTGCTAACCTCATTTCTACTTGTGACCCAAACCCAAATTGATCCTACTGTCTCAAGGGGTGAAAGGCTAGCACACTGCATTAACCCAAAGAAATGGAGTTATTTTTTCCTGTGGTGTCTTGCCTGTTCAAGTTTCTCTGATTAACATGCAGCCTTTGTTCTTCATGTTGGCCAAGGTATCACATAAATCGGTTTTGCTTTCTTATTATTCAGAGATTGATAGTTCGGACTTTACAGTGTTCCACAGCATTTTGATGCTCTCCTCCACCCCTCTGAGTGCTGCAGGGTCACAGCTGGAAGACAAGTTCTTTCTGTTCAATCTGTCCAAAACTGTACAGCACCACCAATATATAACAACACCTTGTTCTACACAAATAGCCAAAAACACAGCAATGAAGTAGTGCAGGAAGTGTTTCTACACCACATAGAGAGCAGACAACACGTACTCTTGGAGGAACAGTGTTTCTCTGTGTCTTGCACAGATGTTATTTCCATGTCTTCCTGTGTGCATTTTCCTCCCTTTTAGAGGCCCAACTCTAAAGTCACAGTGGCCTTCCACTTAATCAGGTTCTTTCATTAAGCAAACCAGTGTGTGAACCAGCTTTTAGATAACACAGTCCTATGAAGAAAACCAAACTAGCATTGTTACAGAGAGGTCTGAAGCAAAACCATATCTTCATTGAACTGGATAAGCAGAAGAAAAAAGCCAACCCATTACCACAAGAAGTTATGTGCTATTTGATACAACTTCCAGCTTTCTACATCACTAGTGGAAAACATTGACTTCTGCAAGTACTTACTACACCTACACACTATCAACAGGCACTGACACTGCTTTGTAGACCAAAAACAAGCACTTGGGTATTCAAGTTAAGTCAGGAACAAACACAGTACCGCTATGCAACACTTTGCATCTCTAGCTCTACCCAAGTTAACACCACTTTTTTCATCATGTCACAGGAGAGCAAGGAAACAACAGCTTGCAGAGAACCTGGATATGAGGGTTTATACAAGAGTATAAATGAGTAAAGATGGGCAGGATACAAAGACATTTCCTGTCCTTCGTTTCTTTCTCCTTTTTGCCAGCCATCTTTGCATAACAGAAGAAGCCAAAATTAACAGTTTAGAAGATGCTCCCATAGCTGAAAAAACCATGGAAGAGTCACTAACCACAAGCATCTCAGACTCCCTGTATTACTTTAATAACAAATCGGAGGTTTACAAAGTTATTTGTACTATGACCCCCATCAGTAGAGCATCTAAATACATATACAGCTTGTGCTATATTCTGAGACCAAGCTGAGTAACCCAGGAGGCCCTGCTGTATTTTGTGGTAAAACTAGTTATTGCTGTCAGTCTGTGAACAAGGACACAAAAATGACCACTCTCCAAACTAGACAAGTATTAGATTTCCTACACACAATCTCTCTGCTTTCTCCTCCCAGAACTTTCACATCCCTGAGATTACTCTGTGCAAGAGTCTTGGCATTTAAACTTAACTGTGCATGTATTAAAGCGAAGCCAACAAATCATGAATATTAGACAAGGAATGATAATATAAATTTACCAGTACCTCTGGAGATGTAAGTAGAGTAGTCCCTAGGGGTGAACTAAGAATAGCATCAAAGAGCTTGGCTAGGGTTATTGTCTTTAATGGACAAAATTGAATTGACCACATACCGTCTGCAGTTAATGGCAAAAGTAAATTAATTTACAGCAAATGACACCATTTGGTCAAAAATTGGTGCGATTGGCTACTGACAAGTCAATGACAGGCTCACCACAGGACACCACTAATGCAAAGACAAGCATTTAGAACGTTCTGAACCTGCAGGACAGCAACACCATAGCCAATTCCTCTTCAGGGATAACAGCAATATCCAAAGCTGCCTATGTAGCAAGTTTTGTGTGTTTCAATGGAAAATTACCTAAGAACAGGACACTGCCTTAAAAAAAATAAATTAATTAAGGCTCTTAATTTTATTTTTATTGCATTTACTAAGCTGACTGTTTGAAAACATCTTTAGTTTGCTTTATTTGAGAGCTACACAAACACATGAGAGAAATACACTAGCTTCTGTTCACTCACTTCAAAAAACAGTGCGTGTTTATATGTAATTCAAGTTGGCTGCAAACACCAACACCACAATTATGTTCAAATTGTCTGCTGAGATTGATCCAGAGCTTTTGGACTCTGAGGGTCCCATTAACCCAATTGTTAACACTCACTAAATGGTTGTATATGAAATCTGTGGTCTAAGGGGTAAAAGAAGCCAGGGGTTACTCTATTCGAAGTAAAAAACCTCTAATGCTGACCATCTCTGAAAGGTTCAAGGGGTCACCACACCTCCCTAAGCCTCTCCGTGGAAATACAGGAGCCTAAATTCCATGACTCATGCACTCACAACAGTTTTCTATAGTGTCCCCAGCATAAAAACAAACAAAAAAAACCCAAACAAACAAACAAAAAAATCTTTCTCAAAGCCTATTAAATTCTTTCATTCTACTGAAGTGAGTACTGCTCTATGCAATGGCCTTCCCAGCCACTACAAACTGTCTCATGGAAAACTAGGAGAGCACACCATGGAAGCAATGAGGCTTCTGGAAAGGTCTTCCCTCACTGCCCACCAGCAGAGGTAAGACCCCACACAGGTGTCTCAGCTAGTGCAGGCTGCTAACTGCAACTCTGACCTCAGGAAAAGCAACACACACAGGCACAGGGGGAATTGCTAGGGGAACAGTTGATTAAAGCCTTGAGGAATAAAATGAGGTTAGATTTAAGGTCTTGCATCACACCGAGGCTTCTGCTGAATTATTGACAATGAAAGGCACTTTAATTGCAGTGCTTAAAAGCTCTCAACTACAAAAAAAAAAAAAAAGAAAGAAAAGAAAAAAAAGACATTAAATGACCTCTCATCCTACACATTGCTTTCATTTTACTCTTTAGCAGTTACCCTTAATTGTCTGTTCCCAAAGTCTCCATTTCAGTTGCATCTTATTCCAGCTAGCACCTCATTTTCCCACTCCCTGGCTGAAGAAAATGAGGTTCTGAAAAGGTACAAGTTTAGCACCATGTTTCTATTTGTAAAATCAGCTTATTTACAGAGCAAGAGGATTTGACCTTAAAAGCTTCACTTCATACTTAACATTCTTATCTCTCCTGTTTCAGTGGCATTACACACAAAAAGTTTAAGTTCCACACTTAAAATAGCCACCAGCTTTCATTAATCTCTACATACATTGCCTGTATCTCCAGGCCATACTACATAGAACATCACAGCTGATGAAGTTACTAGATTAAGGTAAATAATAATAATAATAAAAAAAAAGCTAGAGCAGCTTGCTACCCACAGACTTTGCTGAGTCTTTACTTACTAGATCACCTTGGAAAGCCACTTAAGGCATCCAGGGAAGTTAAAGTAGTGTTCTAGCTGCAGTCTTTAATACCTCATTCCAGCCACCACAACCTCTGAGGAATGCAGCTAGTATCAAAGATTTAATGCTTTTTCACATTAGTGATGTCAGCACAAAATGGCCATCTTCTCTGAATAATTTATCACCCCACTGCATAATTTTCTTATCTCTTTTTCCCTTTTGGCTTTTTACTGTAGATGAGAAGGCAAGTGGCTGTTAGTCCTCAAAAAAACCTATGGAGCATCCTTCCCATCAATCAATTAAAAAACACTTACCTTACACTCAACATGATTTATTTCTTGTTAATACAATTGTCTCACTATATCCTTCTATTATTATACCCTTAATTCCATTAGCCATTCACTTAATGCTCTCTTTAAAGCTGACCCCAGTCTGGGGAGAAGGGAAAGAAAAGTTCTTCTAATAGTGGCAATGCCAATAAAATTCTGAAGCTCTTCTCTTAAAATCCTGTAGGTCAGAGGAAAGACAGGTCGCAAACACATCCTGCTTGCTCTGTGGGAGAGCATTTATGTTTCGCTCATTTTCAACTAAATGGTTTGTTGGCTCCAAGCTCTTTGTATTTTCATATTTCACTGTTTGCTGCACTCTTCTGACACAGCAGCTTTTCAAAAGAGAACCCTTTTCCATTCCTCCTCTAACAAATACAACTCTGACTTGCAAAAAGGTGACTGACACAGAGCACCTCATTGCAGCTCTCGTGGCAGAGCACCCCATCACATGCTTCTCAATGAGGCAACATTCCCATTGAAGTCTTTGCAGTTTGAGAAACATTGGCTTATTCCTCAGGTAAAGTTCAAGCCTATCACCCTCCTGCCCACCCAGCAGGACCTATTAAGGTAACACATTTACAGCTGGGAGGATGCTTTGACAAAATGTCTACCTACGGAATCCTCATCGGACAAGCATAAGGTTACCCAAGTATGTTGTCTGCATGACTGACAGTATCCTCTGTCAAATAAAGTTCATCCAATCACTAGATCAATTCTTAGGCATGTGAGAGTTTGCCAGTGCTCAGCTTCAAACGACAAATCCATTGGTAACAAGCTGCTTGTTTGCTTTCCTGGCAAATCTCCCCCAACCCACCCACCACCACCACCACCCCCCAACCATTTCCTATGTTCAGGTAAGGATTAGTATGATCCTGCTTCCCTGAGAACAGAGAGCAGTGAATAAACACCACAGCATCAGTCCTGAGGGCAGTTCTCACTGCCTGCTGCAGCACCAAGTTACAGTGCTGAACTTTCTTCTCTACTGGAAATCAGATATGCTGCCCCACATACCCAATATTATTCTAGATATATTTAAAACCACCATGCAAATGCATGATCACAGTACAGTTACAAAGCCACTTTAATGAATAATATGGGTAACATCTCTGCCTAATGAGATTCAAATGCACCTGAATACACATGCAATCTGAACCTCACCATGTACATCACCGCCACATCCATTCCCACAGAATAGTCATGTAGTGGATAGTAACATCTGGATTACTTTATCCAGTATTGCTGACAACCATCAAGCATGAGAGTCACCACACCAATGACATCAACCAAAGCTTCTGCTTCCTGAGCAGTAAGTTCTCAAAGCAGAAGGCAGGACCACATTTTCTCAGGTTGAATTATCACCTTAGCAGTGTTCTACACACAGGATACCAGACCTCTCCTTCAGCAGCTCAGTGCAACAAATCACAGTTCATCTGGGCAGCTCCAAGTTCACAAGGACAGTCGGACCAGAAAACTCACAAATGCAGCACACTGTGTTCCACCTGAACACCAGCAATAAGCACAATCAAAGGCTGAAGGACCTTTGGGAGAACCTAAAAAACAGTAATTCCTCTGGATTAATTGCATCAGGATCATTATGCTTTCTTAACAGCTTCCAGGCAATTAGTCTTTTCTCTGTGTCTGGACTCTTTCCCTCAGCTTTGTTTTTAATTAGAGTAAAATTATTAAGACTATGAAATATTTCATACCTTCCTCAGTGCATATTCACACAGTGATGGATCTGTGCCAAGGGATTTGGATGCTATGACAGTATCAGTAAAGATCAGAATCTCAAATTTTGGCTCAATCCCTTCAGCCAACTGCCCAATGCTAAGATTCAGTTGCCGAATCCTGAATCCTTGCATTGCACAAAGACCTTCATTCATACTGTTGCCACAAAACCCGAAGCAGTTTGCAAGCTGCATGTATTGTAGTTTTATTTTCTTGCCTTTTTTTTAGTTTGTAACAAGGAGTGTTAATTCTCATGCATTCACAAGCACAGCACACATTCCACAAGCTCAGTTGAAGCCAAGTCCATGAGATGGGATAAGAGCATGCTTCGGAGTCCATGGGAACCACAATGTCAGCTCTTGCCCACCACAGCAACATGGTTATACAGTACAAAATTAAAGGAACAGAAAGATGTATCTATACTGAGCACAAGTAGTAATCTTCCCCAAAACTTACATGTTACCAGGGGACAAGCCATCCTCACAGGAGCACAGTGTGCCCAAGCAAGATCTGTCATCCAAGATTCATCTCTAATGATTTTCTCTTTTCCACCTGCCTCACCAGAAGTTTAAGTCATGTTGCCAGTGAAAACATACAAGTTTCAGGTTTTGGTGTCATTTTTTTACAGGCATGCTTTTTATTACTTTCATGGTCACAGCAATTGGAGAGCAGTATGCTGTCCTTGGTTTAGGGTAGCATCCTGCATATTTATCAGCTTTCAAAAATAATGAGAAGCAAATGCCTTTTCCCAGCACTGGCAAAAGCTTCAAGGCATTTACAACAGAACTGCTAAGCAGACCACACAAGCACCTTACTGTAGAACTTCCCTTAACACTGGCATCTGTCAGTTGAACCTTACACATTTCACTGGATTTTCTTTTACCTTGGGAGTTTCCTCCTTATTCTCCTCTGGAAACTCCTTGCTATACCACAGTTAATTGCACAAAAGCAATTAAGAGTGCTAAGTTTGCATACCCATGTCTCTTCTCATATCCACGTGACAGTCCAGTGGGTGTGTTCTGGACACCTTATTGGCATGTTAGGCAGCAGCAAAGTGCTCACAAAAATAAATGGAATTCCAATTTGTTATTGATTTACTTTCAAACTTAATAAATGGGCCTAGTGTTGATAATTACCAAACCTCTGTCCAAATAAAACTATGACACTTCATAAATATCCGATAGAGCTAGATCTACATGTGTCCCATTTTCCCCAGTATTTATAAATGTGTACCTTTAACACTGAATCTTCTGTTAGGAAATGTCATCTCAGTCATACCCAGATGTTCATTTTTAAACATGAATCTTTCCTCTTTGACTAATTCAAACAAACACCCCTCTTACATTAGGCCCCACACATAAACAGTCTTGTACCCCAGGCATTCCTATTGGAAGTCACAGAAATAAAAGATGAAAAAAGAAATCAATCCCCATGGCAATCAGATTGCTCTGCTGGCCTCTAGCAGAGACTTACCCTATACCAGCCAGATTAGCGTATCTCCAGAGCCAGGGAAGTGATGAGTTACATCACTAAGGAGGCATCTTCTCATCCACAGTATCATGCAGGAATGTTTTGTGCCAGGTAGGCAATTCATAGTTTCCTTTGCTCTATTTAGATTCATTATTTCTCAAGAGTGCATGTCCACAAAATTCCTTGGGTACCTAAAGGTTTGGCCACAAACCCTCTGCATGCCCAGAGGACACAATGCCCCACAGCCTTAAGCCCAAGCTTTAGCTTGATTTGAGACATAGCTTAGGTGAAAAGAAGCAGTTCTGCCGTCTGCTCCTTTCAGCTAGTCCAAGAAGACCAAGCTTTGAACCACACAGCTCGATATTTGTTAGAGAAGGCAGACCCCTGAAGGCTGAAGGCTGCTGATGCCCCCTTTTCTGCAAGAAAAACCTGCGTTTTGGTCATTATTAAACCCCAGATCTCTCAGACTAATAAACATGGGAACCGGACTGAACTTTGTACAGTCTGCCTATGGCGCTTTATTGTTTAGACTGAATGGCTTTAACAGTAGGGGGAAAAACTTCAGATGTGTGAAGAGGAAAATGTAGAGAAAAAAAAAATGGTAGTTTCTTTCCACACAACATGAGACTTTCCTGTACTATCAGTGAAATGAAAAGACATTTCTTCTGCCCCGATCAGTCATAACATTTAAACCACAGAGCTAGCCATGAAATTCTATGCATCATTTAGATCTTTGATGCTGAACTGACTTCATAGTAAAAATGTCTTGGCAGGGCTAAAACACCTGCTGTCAAAGGGAAACACTGATTAAAGCAGTGGGTGTTTTTTTTTAAAGAGTTCTTGTTCAGTTTCACAAAACTGCATTACTATAATCCCTGACTTATAGCTCTGATGAGTAATTACTCCTGCAGCATGGCTAGAGAACTGCTACTCAAAATCCTCATTAAAACCTTTATGTATTTCTTCTGCATTTACCTTTCAGCTACAATCAATTACAACGATGCATGTATAAATACGCACTTTCCTCCTTGATGATTATCCCTATTTCTTCAGCCTGATTCATTCAGTAAGGCCACAGTTCAATGCTTTTGAGGCCACAATGGCCTCTATGGGAATTAAGTCTGACGTCAGAAATACTGAATTGTGGCTTCAGTGAATGAATTAAACGGGAGGGAAAAAATTACACTAAGTATCATTGAGAGAGCTCGTACTCACATAGCCAATGGCAACCTATTTACAATGGGAGGAGTTAAGGATCTCACTTTAGGCAGACTTCACGAAAATTAATTTTACCATTTGGGACAAGTCCTTTTGCCATTGCTTTAAGAAGCAGAGCACAGTTACACAGTGTTGCTTTCTGTTCCTTGTGTCAGTGTATGAGGTGGGACCTCCTGACCAGTGGAAGAAGCTATTAGGTTTTGTTCATCCTTAGCCTAATAGAGTCAAAACATAAATGCACTGCCAAGGAGACAGGTGTTCGCTTTCTGAAGATGAGTACCTGCAAAGATGATGCAGTTGATCATTGTAAATAAAAGTACTGAGGAGCACTAGGTTCGTTTCCAATCTGAAATAAAAGAATAAACTCGCTATTGCTCACTGCACTGTCTCAGTTAACAGATTCTTACTGAGACAAGGCTGGTAGAAAAACATCAGGGTTACCATCCAGTTTGGAAAATTACACCAAGATTAATGTATCTTCAAAGGTAGAAATATTAGGAGTAAAGTTCATTCAGCTTTCCTCTGCCTGAGACAGTAGCAATGAAAAAGCATATTGATGAAGCAAAGGAGAGAAGCAGAAAGAGCCAGAGTGGCTGGGAGCTGAAAGTTAACACAGATACACAGGCCTCAGGAGTGGCCAGAAATATGCAACAAGCACAGGAAAGCAAAAAACCTTCTCAAGTCTGAGACAACTCCAACTCCCTAGAAGAAATTAATCTGTAAATGAAAGCCACCTCTTACTCTGCTGGTTTTAGTCAATTTATGGAACAACTTCCTTGAAACTTCCTTAGCCTTCCTACCTTTTCTTTGGAGAAGTAAGGGATTACATTGGGTTCTTACTTCTTACTCCTCTGTTTCTCAGAATGGAGCATAAGACGGGTTTTCAAAACAGACCATCAGAGAGGTCAACACCTGCAAAAGCAGCTGATTTTCCTTGTGTTTCTGTTAAAATAAGGACTTTGACAGTAAAAACAGTAACTAAATCAATGCCTCAGCTGCCCAACAAGCTGGCCTAATGCAGCCTCCATTTAAAGGGCAAAACACTAAGGCTTTAAAATTCTCCAGTCACTACGCAAACATTTAAGGTCCATTCCCTAAGCAAAATCTCTACACAAGCATAAACTAGCCAAAATAACAAGTAGTGAAATTGAAGGGGATATAAGCTGTGCCATCAGTTCACAAACCATCCCACAGGAGGCAATCCACTTGATTACTAATAAGTCATTTAAAAATGAGTGAATACTTCGGTTTCCAATTGTTCTCAGTATTACCCAACTGCAATATTAAAACATCAAACATCTATCACAAAAGAAGCATGCAGGTTTAAAACAGTAGAAAAGAAATTCTCTCTCCTCTTGTATTTTTCAAGCCCTAGGAAAAAAAACCAACTACCTAACTTTGAAGCTTTTCCTCCAAAATCACATGTTATCCCTTTTTGAAAAGTGAAATCTGAGTTCAGCAGTACTCTTCAAATTCAATTTTTAACTTCAGCATTATGGAACACAACCAGTATTTGAAAATTTGCAGTGGAACATCAATACATAGCAACATTTGGAATTAAAAAAAAAACAACAACAACAAAAAAAATCCCTTTTTCAAAATCAGATCAAAATCCCCAAACTTTGAAGGGACCCTACTTAGCACCCTACTAAACTCATCCAAAATAACCAGCAGTGTAAGTAACAAAACCATAGATAAAATTTCTCTGTGTAACACGCTTCCTGCCCATGCAGGATCCTACTATGCATAACTATACGAGCTTCCTATACAGGAGGAAAAAGTCAAAGCTTTAAAGCTATTAAAAAAAAAAAAAAAACCCACTTAACAACACATTCCCAAAAAAGAACTTCACTCCCTTCCCAATCTCCCCACGCAGGCATGTGCTGGGAGATTGCTTATGGGTGGCCTGCACTGCTCTCCTCCTAACACCAAAACTGACTGCTCTTTCTGTGACTTGAAGAGCCACAGCCTTCAGGGTTAAGGGGCTGATGCACAGGCCTCCCTGTCTGTTCTCCCCTGTTCTTAGGGAGAAATGCCTCTAAGGGTATTCACACACATAAAATAGCAAGCTGTAGCTACAAATCAATAAGCAGGCTGTTGCTACCAGAATTTATTTACAAGATAATTAACCATGACCTGATCAAGCAGGTAAGAACATAGGAAAACACTGAAAATATGTACTTTATGAAATAGGGAAGCAATCCACACAGGATGCTCTAAGAAGAATGCCTTAAGAATGAGTACAGTTTATTAGCACACAGCTGTCATCAGAGGTTTCAGCCTGAGGAAGCACTGGTCATAATGCTCACTGGCTGAGCACCAGTAACAGAGAGGTCACAGAAATAAAGACTGGTCTATCACAGGATAGAGCCTGGAGCACAGAGGAGTCATCAGGACAGCCTTAAAGTTTCCCTTCAGACTCGTTTTTTATTTCAGGCTTTTTTGTGTCTGTTTTTTTTAGGGCTGGGGGTTAATTACTCTAAAGATGGGCTGTTAGAGTTGTTCTCTAAAAAAACCTTTTTGTTTACTTATCTCAAAGTTAGAGGAGCATTCACATCCTCTTATGCCTCTGACAAGATCTCTAGCCTAATCTCTTCTGTTGGTTTTGGCTGAGATGGTTAATTTTCTTTATCATAGCTAGCATGGGGTTGTGTTTTGAATATGTGCTGAAAACAGTATTGATGATACAGAGATGTTTTCATTATTGCTGAGCAGGGCTTGCATGGCATCAAGGTCTTTTCTGCTTTTTATATGAACCTGCCAGCAAGTAGACTGGGGGTGCACAAAGTGCTGGGGGGGGACACAGGCAGGACAGCTGACCCCAGGATATTCCAGACCACATGGCATCACACTTAGCATGTAAATCTGGGAGGAGAAAAAAAGGAGGGACATTTGGAAAGACACTGTTTGTCTTTCAAGTAACCATTCGACATGATGGAGACCTGCTTTTCTGGAAATGGCTGAACACCTGTCTGCCTACGGAGAATGAATTCCTTGTTTTGCTTTGCTTGCACCTACAGCTTTTACTGTACTTATCAAACTGTCTTTATCTCAAACTAAAAGTTTTTTCACTTTTACACTTCCTGTTCTCTCTCCTGCTCCACCTGTGGGGGAGTGAATAAGTAGCTGCCTGGTGTTTAATTGACCCCTGGGCTCAAACCACACCTCTGAAGACGCAGGACACCAGCTGTATTCACTTCTCCCCTGTCCCTACAGACACACAGGTGCTCCTATTTTAATGTAGAAATTCTCCCAAAGAAATAACCTCTAGCTAGTAAAATACAAAGAAGGCCTTATCATGTACAGCACAAACTTGGGCAAAGCAACAAACCCAAGGACAGTCACAAACCATGTCGGAAATTAAACATAACGGAGACCATCAGTGACAGCATTTTCTAGCTAGTCTTCCCAAGAGGTGGAGCTCCCTGGGAGATGATACACTGTTTAAGGAAAAGAGACCTGATAGCTCAAGACTGTGTGCCATAACACACAGAGGCAACTACAGGGTCAAACTGAACTGAGGCAATAAGAAGTCCTTATACTTCCACACACAGCATGATAATGTCATTTAGAAACTGTTCAAAAATATCACGTGAACAAAAATGTTAGTCTTCTACAGGGATAAATAAATGGCGCCTGTATCACCCCCTTAAAAACTATTGACAATTCCACTAGGGAACCTACAGCAACTTCACAACAGGATGACTCTTCCAGCATTGCCTTTCATGACTGAAAAAGCTCAAGATAATTACGTCTTAACTAGCAATGATACTTGAACTAAAGCTGTGCTTGCACAGTCTTTGTGCAACAATTCCTCAAACAGATGTTTTGAATATTATTTACATTTGTTTCCTTTGTTAAGCCTAAATAAAACAAAAAAGCTCAAGAGATCCAGCAATGCCACATTCTATTTGTGAGATTCTAAATATTTTTAACTCTTATTAACTCAACAGAAAACTATACTAGCAACATATTTGGCAGTACCTGTTAGAGCAGCAGAAGGAAGCCTGCACACACCCTTGCCATGGTCAGGCAATCCAGGAGGCAGAGCAGACACAGCACTCTACAGAGACCAGAACAGGTTGGTGATTGCAACTGAGGTCAGGCAAAGCCTAGAGGTCTTTAAAAGTCTTCAGCACCAAAACACTTCAATAAGGAATACTAGAAACATCAGGAAAGATTCGTACCTCTTGTTTTGATCTTAAATAGGAGTCCTGAGCTCATGGGCAGAGAGGATGAGGTCAGGGCACTTGAGTTGGCTCATCAGGGCAGTTCAGGTTTCAGGTGTCCTCAGGGCTGAGCTCTGCTCAGGCTAAAATGATCCAATTATTTTCAGCTGGCCTTCACGTGGGACCCTGCTACCAGGGACTGGCTGGAGGGAACTGAAGCGAGTCACCTGAAACACATCAGACAAATCACTATCTAGAAGTGTCTCTTCATTGACTCTAACAGACATCTGGACAGCTAAGAGACGTACAGGCATCTAAATTTTGTAGAGGTGAATCCCTCCCAATGGCACACATGCTACAGACAGACCTAGCCCAGGCTCATAAATACATGAAGACAGTTAGTTGGTACTTGAACTGTATGGGAGCCTAATCGTTTCTTACATGTTTCAAAAACATTTTCCTCTTACAGGAAGCTGCTGTTTCCATAAGGCCCATACAGTGGCATAAGGAAAACCATGTGAGGTTTTTTCTGGCTATAAACATATTTACAGTTGATGCCCAAGAGCTTCTATTTTAACAGACCCACAAAGCAGCTGGGCTGAGAGCCATTTCTTGGCTCATGGGCTTTTAGCAAGAAATTGTCCCAAAACCTATGTTCTTATCACTTGGTCATGACTTTAAACGCACAGAATGGGTAAGGTTAGAAGGTACTATAGTGGGTCATCTGGTCCAACCTCCCTTCATGCTAGCAAGGCTCCCTATTTGGGACAGAACAAAATTGGGGGGGGGGGGGGGTGTGGTTAAGAGCTAGAAAAAACCATAAATTATGATCATCTAAATGGGAGTA